>JAENPR010001990.1:0-87397 GCA_018135685.1 Themeda triandra | reverse complement strand
AAAATGACGGAAGAAAATACATCCCGAACAAGGGGCTCAAGTAGTCCTACACGACCTATTACTTGCACCATGAGTCAATAAGAACACCGACGTCAAGACGAAGCCGCCAATCACGTTTGTCGACCGAATAAGGTATTGAAAACGTTAGACACCGACCACCATTGAAGATTGGATGTGTCCTTGCTCTAACAAGGCTCAAACCTCCCTCGTCGACGAGCATGTGAATTCTCATACTGTCATACCTTCCTCGGTGATGAGCATGTGGATCTAATGATCCGTGGGAAACAACGGACATGCTCATATCCTCAATTTGTCGAAGGAGTAAGAGAAAGAATAACAATTTATTACATATATTGGTAGTACATATTAATATGGGCGACTTTTGTTATGGACTTTCTATAGACTACTTGAACAATGTCTAAACCGGTCTATGTGAAATATTTTGAACTTATATATGAAATATCTTAAACTCATGGACTACTTTAAAAGAAAATTGAACACTTCTAAAAACGAGTTGTTTAGAAGGCTTCACACGCATGGGTCTATGTCTGGCCACTAACAAAAATCCTTTACTCTCTGCCATCCTAAAGGCTAAAAATTACAACAACAAATCATTCTGGATTATATTGCCACTAATGATGGACCCAAATGCATTTTCTGGTCTTCTGTTTTGCAGGAGCTGTGCAACAATGTTGTGGACTTTTTTTAATTTTTAATCCTTTTTTAATCAATATTCTAAAAATATACCGCATCAAAACATATTTGCATGTCATATCCCTTTTTGTCGCGCCAAAGGAAATAGCGTGACCAAACCACTATGTCGCGCCACATGCAATGGCGCGATAGGGTCGCCACCATGGCGGGCAGCGTTGACCAAGGCCCACCTTGTCGCGCCACATGCAATGGCGCGACTAGTCTCTCGCGCCAATTCATTTGGCGCGACAGCGATACAATCCATACAACCACACACTCTCGCTAATTATAGCATCCAATTTGCATGCAAGAGTAAAACATGACCATTCTTCTCTATTATCTTCTCCTTTTATTGAGATTAAAGCACTATTTTAAGATTTTCAATAAAACTATTGTTTATATTATCATGCATACACTATATTGATATATATGGTCTCATTTGATCTTTTATTTACTAGGATATGTTCTTGCTATCCATTATAATTAGTCTACATTGATGATTCATGCTAAGTAGAAGTTTAAGTGATTTTAAAGATAATACACAAGTGTTATGTAACTATCTTAATATTTATCTCTAGTATGAACACATGTGACAACTAGGCCCAAATTAAATTGAAGATGGATATGGCTGGAGCCTTTCCTTTCTAGTTTGGATAGAACGAACAATCCACCTATCTCACTTGTGCCAATCGGATCGTAGGCCTTGCTAGTTAGATATCAATACATCAAGAAAACACATCATTTTATTGCACATAACATTTTTTGCTCTTGTGTAGAAATAAGAATATGAATTATTCCCTACGTCCTAAAATATATTTAGTATATTTCCATTTGTCGTAAGTCAATCACCCCAATTTTGATCTAATTTATAGAAAAATATAATAATAGATATCATATAAACTCTACTAGAAATATTATGATATGCATTTCTTATAACTTACCTTTTTTTATGTGGTAGAAGTTAATATGTTTCTCTAAGCAACATCTTTATAAAAATATTTGCAACATACGTTTCAAACTGATAAAATATTTAAAACATACACTTACAATATTCGTTTGAAATTGATAAATTGTTTAAAAACATACACTTGCATACACCGTCCATATAAATTGTCATGCGACAAAGACATCAAGTGGCAAAGAGACCTTCGGCATGCAACCTTAAAATAGTTGATGGCCATGCGTCCTATGTTTAGGATGGCTTATGTATAGCAATTATATGATCATGCTTTATTCTTGCATGACAATTGGGTGCTATAATTAGCAAGAGTGTGTGGTTGCATGGATTGTATGGCTCCATCCCTCCAAATGAATTGGTGCGAGAGGCTTGTCGCGCCATTGCATGTGCCGCGACAAGGTGGGGCCTCGGTCAACACTGCTCGCCACGGTGCTGACCCTATCGTGCCATTGCACGTGGCGCGACACGGTGGTTTGGTCGCGCCATTTGCTTTGGCGTGACAAAAAGGGATATGACATGCAAATATGTTTTGATCTGGTATATTTTTAGAATTTTGATTAAAAAAGGATTAAAAATAAAAAAAATCCTGTTGTTGTCTATCAGATTCAAGTTGGGAATACATCCATTTGGTCTGCACCATGGAGTACGGGTTTGAACTCTATTCACGATCACCTCCTATGTCCTGTCACCACCTCCCCACTACCTTCAAAAGTGTCTGAGCTTTGGCTTCCTGGTACTCACTCTTGGAACTTGGAGCTTCTCTCTAACACTTTTACTACCCAGGCCAACCAAGCTATTCTCAAAGTCCAACCCATCCCGACTGACCAGCCCGCGATATCGTTCAATGGAAGCCTGCTAAGAATGGCATGTGCACCACTAAGAACATCTACCACTTCAAGGTTCCCCAAGCATTCGCACTGAACCAGATTTTGCAGCGAGCTTGGAACAGCAAGGACCTACCCCCACTCCTCAAAGCCTTCACCTGGAGATTGATAAGGCAAGCCCTTGCCACAGCTGAAAGAGCTGCCAGGTACTCTACTCATATTGATCCTTATTGCTCTTACTGTGGTGCAGTCGAAAATGACAGTCACCTATTCTTTCAATGCAACCTGCCCCATGCAGTGTGGTTTTCGACTAATCCACCTTTTAGAACTGACATCCTTCCACATGAAAATGATGGAATTCAGTTAACTCTTTCCTCACTCATTACAGCTACCACACTTGACAATTTATTTTGCAAAATTATAATGACCTTGTGGTAGTTGTGGAAGGTGAGAAATGATAATCGCTTCCAAAGGAAAGCTTGTAATCCTTGGCAGGTTCACCATGCTGTTGCAGCACACATCGCAACCCATCAGCAAGCTCAGGATGATGTTGTCAATAACACACCTCTCTCAATGATAGATCAAGATCAAACTACTGCTCGTTCACAGGACAACGTCCAAAATAGCCATGGCCTGCAAGGTATGCCATCTCAAACTGCAGGTTCCAACTCCTATCAGACGGACAGGTATATTATCAACATGCCAGCGCTTCTTCCAGGCACCCGTTGCTACGTGGATGCCTCAACCGCCCCAAATCTTCCAGGTCAACATGCCAGAGCTTCTTCCAGGCTGGTCTTGGAATTCTTTTTTGTTAACACGCCGGCCGACTCAAACTATATATATATCAAAGCAATCATGACAGGTACTCAATCCGTGCTCATGGCAGAGGCGGCCTCATTAGCTCTTGCAGCTATGATTAATGATCTGTTGAACTTCAATGACACCAACTTCCTATCAAACTGCCAGAGTCTAGTGCACTTCCTGAATGCTACAGATCAAGCCAACCAGAGTGCAGGATTAAACTCTTCACCCAAATGTTTGTAAATTATGCAGGTCCACGACGGTCCAAGATCTTTAAGATTAATAGGAATCTCAATTCCACTGCTGATTCTTTAGCCAAGCAGGCATTAATCAGCTATGCTGATTCTACTTCTAATTCTCAGCATGAGTGTTCGTATCGCATCATGTACACCAGTGCCCTTTGAGCGCTGTTCTTAACTCCATAAACATGCCTTCTGTAATGCTAATAGCAGCAATGTGCTGCTGATAATAAATTTATTGTTTGTTGTAAAAAAAATATCGCAAAAATCTGACTCTACAATTAATATTCCCATGTTCTCACCAATCGAATGGGTTTGACAATTTATTTTTATTGGTATATAAAATCCATGCGACCCACCGCGTGATATGTGATGAACTTAATTTAGTCCCTGCATCCATCCACAGACCCAGGCTTTGTGATATTTGGTGACGATACAGAGCCAGCCGTGTCTTTCCGAACGATTACCAGCCACCGACACCTGCACATCGAGGTGTCCTGGCCGAAGTCCATCTGTCCGTCCACCTTAATATCGTTGAAGGCATTCATTGCTCAACCAGCATCCCTCACATGCCATTCCAATCCGTCGATCTTCTCACATGCCATTCCAATCCGTCGATCTTCTCGTATCCTTCGTCAACGATCCATGATGGTGACCAGGGAATGGCACACACAAGAAGACTTAAAGGGGAGGAGCAACTCCTGTGGATATGTGCAGGTACCCACAAGAAACCCAGAACGAGCACAAGCAATGAGTAACCTCCTCAAGAGCAAGGGCGAACCAAAGCTGAAGAAACAGGCGTCTCCAGATGAACAGCAGGCAAAGGTAAGGTGGCAGGCTCAGTTACCGTCTATCTCTTCCTATACATAGTAGAGCTAGAGCAGCATCGTTTTGTACAGCATAAAACGGTGGTTAATTGAAGCTTAGAATCTTCATCTCCTTTTCGGTGAAAGTAAGAACTTCCATAGGAAAAACTTACATTAATTTGTTTCCATGAGAAATTCATTAGTGCGCACCTGAGACCTGACATAATACTGAAATGGTCTTTAGTAACTTGTCGATATTATGGACATATACAGATAAATGAGGTACGGGAACTCCTTGGTGACCTGCCAACAGAGATGCCAGGCTTTTTGACGGACTCCACCATCCGTCGCTTCCTCCATACTAGAAACTGGAGCACGCTGCAAGCGACCAAGGCTCTGAAAGAAACTGTCAAGTGGAGGCGTCAGTACAGGCCGGACAAAATCCGTTGGGTAAGTAGCCGTATACTACTAAGCTTGCATGGTTCTGGGAGTTTATGTTTCTTTGACGCATGGAATTTATGTTCAAATTTGAACTCGTATAAAAGGCACAGGTTTATATATGTGGTTATAAGAGTTCAGTGTTACGTATTATTTTCTGTTTATGTTATCTTTAGTCACAAAGACCAAACTTTTCTTGGAATCTATGTTAGGAAGACATTGCTGAAAGGGAGCATTTGTTGAAGAAATCTTATATAGCAGACTACCTCGACAATAATGGGCGAACTGTGCTGGTAACAATGCCGTCAATAAAGGTCAGTTTTAGTCTGGTCCAAAATAAATATACATGAGCAATATATATATATATATATATATATATATATATATATATATATATATATATATATATATATATATATATATATATATATATATATATATATATATATATATATATATATATATATATATACATGAGCAATAATTTTTTCATAAGCTTAAATTTCACATGGCTGTAATTAGCATGTACACTTTCATCTTGGCCATGCTATGAAATACCCCATTTGTCATACGACGGCAATATCCATGGACAATGTCAGATCAATATCAAACTAGCACAGATGCAAAACGTAAACTTGCAAGTGAGATTGTATTTACGTGTCCATTACTATGCAAGATCTATTTAAATGTGCATCTGTGCAAGATCTATCTAGTATCTGAGAGCTAAACTTGCACACAACAATATCAAACTAGCAGAAAAAATCTACATTTTGCATATGTGTTAGTGATATCAACAAGCATCAATATAAAAAACTATGCAAGATCTATTTAAATGTGCACTTGTTGATATCATGACACAGAGTTATGCAACTTATATTTCAATCATATCAAATAACCTTGCAAGCTATAGACTAACAAAGGTAAGCATACATCCAAGGAATACAATTAAGTATGGAATCATAAATGAGGTAGATAATGCAAACTCCCATTGACAATTGATTTGTTCCTAAGGTATCGACAAGCTTGCGATGCCCACTAGTTCTTGTTGGAGCCCCTCACAAGTGCCAAGTTTCATGACCGATAACTCCATGGATAGCCCCCAAGTCTTTTCATGCACAAGTGAATGTCCGAGACAGCCTCTCCCGGTCCGCTACCTGTCGTCTTTACTATTGAGCTTTTGACTACAGCATCGCAGGCTTCATTCCCTCGGTACAACTGTACAAGCCAGAGAACAACACCACAAAACATGGTTGGTATGATCTCAGAAGATTAAAAACTCTTAGCATACACCAATGGTGCATGCAAGACCGAGACAGAAAGAGGTAGGCAAACCTCAGTAGACGCTAGACCTAAACCTAGAGGAGGTGCTAAAATAACATCTAACTAGCTTAAGCACATCACAAAAACACTCTCATTAATCTCCTAATATTTTTCTAAGAACTTTTGATGTCTAAAGTACAAATGGCCGAGCCTCAACTCTTCTCACACTTCTCTCAGCTCTGACACCCCTTTCTGGGATGTTTTGAGGAGTATAAATAACCCCAACACATAGAAAGAAAAAAAAAACTAGCCGTCCATAACACCTGAGCCTTTCGGTGGGCTCCATCGGACAAATGCTGTTGGTATGTCACTCGTATTTCCCATGGTCACCAGAGTTTGGAGTAGACAAAGTAAAAAAAAAGAGAGTTTGGATTAGACACCACATCATTTTTTTTGTGCATTGTCGGAGTTTTCCGCTCCTTAGTTTTCAGCATAACACATTGTACTTTGGGCATAATTGCTCTAGACTCCAAATTGGATGATCTTGTACTTGTGGAAAGCTAACAAAGAGTTCTTCAACTTTGAACTAATATCATATCAATTTGAGTAGATCCAAAATCATCTAAACTGAAGACATTGAACTAATATCATAGCAATGTTTCCCTAATCTTTATGATTTTAATAACAAAAATAGTGATAGTGAAATAGTTATCTTTCAGTCCTAAATTTTTTGACACCGGTTGTTTCACGAAACAACTACCTCTTTCTCTAGTCTTCTTATCTCTCCTCAATGTCATAAAAAAAATACTATATGGTATTGCATCAGATAGTCTTTCAGACTACTGGAGTGTAGCATGGTACTTGCCTTCAGTGAATTTTATTCTGTCTTTAGTTGTATGAGACAGACTTTCGGATCGGATTGTGGAGTGCTTACTGGGACATAGACTTCGGTACGAGTTGAAGGGAAGAGGATTGCTTGCGTTATGAATGGGCTATCTAACTTGTTTTGACATATTATCATATAGAAAGAGGATTGGTGGATTGGATCTGTCTGACAGCCTGAGTTGGGCGTGTGGGGGTTGGAGTGAGGCCACAATACTGAGGGTCTGCGACGTCCACAATCACTTCCCAATACCGCCATAGCAAAAGCCCTTAATATTTGGCATATGAAATTAAACTTAAAATGTTTTGTATAAAGAAATATGTATCTTACTATATGTTTTGACATTATTTTCTTCTTCAAACATGTTGCAAAAATATTTGATACTAACTTTACTTTTGGGAGATCATATGGTAGGGGTTTCTTAAATTTAAAGAATAGTTTTTACTTCTTTGTCCATAACATATATTTTGCTAATCTTAAGACATGTTTGAACAGAGCTTAGTTCCAGGGAAGGAGCTGATAAAACTACTAGTTTACAACTTGGAAAGTTGTGCCACGAGCTCGGAAAATGCACAAGAAGATATTATTTCCCTAGTTGATTTCAGTGGATGGACAATATCAAATACTCCAATGGCAGAGTCACGTCAGTCATTGCACATAATTCAGAACTATTATCCAGGGTTGATAGGAGCTGCAATTCTTTGCAACCCTCCAAAGATATTCGAATCCTTTTGGAAGGTATGGTATTCCCGAAAGCACTACTACACTCTTCTAAGTTTAAGAACGTAACACCATTTCATAATTTCAGAATTCAGATACAGGTTGTCAAACATTTCATAGAAATTATAGTATATTAATTCATTAACTGTAGCATCAATATATATTGTGTTTTATATTTCTATATGGCATATAACAATGGAATTAATGTCAAAGACACATTCAAAGGATAATTTGTCTTCTCGAAACGTTTATATATGTTGAGTGTGGAATGCTCGATGCCCAATACTGAGTGCACCCAGCACACATGGAATGTGCACAGTAGTACTTCTATTGTAGGTTGACCTGGAACTGAGTATGGCAATGTACCCTTGCATCCCTGTGGTTTCTATGAACATCTGCATGTCTTAATTAGTTCTGAAAACTTGCTTTTGTAGATACTAACTTACTTCGTGGAGCCAGAGCTGAAAGAGAAAGTGAAATTTGTCTACACTAACAATTCTGAGAGCCAGCGAATAATGGGTGAAATGTTTGACCTGGAGAAGCTGGAGTCTGCATTTGGTGGCCGTAACACCTCTGGTATTGACATTCTCAAGTATTCTGAGAGAATGCAAAGAAGAGATCAGACAAGGAATCTTCATATTCGATAAAAGCAAATGGCAATTCCTCTTCATACATACTATTGCACTTGCACAATTCGTCTTGTCGAAGTGTAAAAGAATTCTACTCTCGATCAGCAGCAAAGACGAGAACACGAGACTGAAGCCTTTTTTTTTACTTTACTTTATATATATGACCTCAGTAAGCTGTTGAACGAACTTAATAAACTCGATTGCTATGGAATTCTTTGAGGTTAAATCATAACAGATCAGGATGATTATGATAACTGGTAGATTAGCTACGAATGATTGGGATACCAGATTCTGGATGGTCCGTGTAATACGATATGTCATGAGAACTCATGGGCCATCCAAAGTGTCAGATATTCTGTAGATAGCCAGCTATCCATTTTCTAGAGAATAAGAAGCAAAAGTGGGTTAAATAGCCGCTTAAGCCATTCAGCGGCTGAACAAAAAGACATGCCAAAAATTAAGGAATTTATATCTATATAAACATAAAAGATGAACCTGATATTACAAATACCAACAAACCATTCATAATTTCGCAAACACACCAGTCCATACATGATAATAATGTAAAAAACACACGAGTCACTACTACTGTGGATGTTTTCGGAGACAATCATTTTGGATTAAAGGAAGTGAGCACGATCTATTAATGATATGCAAATTTGAATTATTACATTTCCTGTAGTCGTACTTGAATTATGTTTTTTTTTCACAATTATAAGATTGTTGTAAGCTGAATATGATGTACTTAGAACCACCACAGCCAGACCCAACGGATATGCATACAGCATGCTATATATAGAGTATACCCTGTAGCATGAGAGAATTAGACTCTCGCCCCGCGTCGCCTCCCACGCGGCGACACAGGAGGCCCTCCTGCAACCCTAGCGCCGCCCTCTTCCCACCCTCTCTCCAGCCACATCGGCGCCGGAGATGGACGCCGGCATGCCGCCCAGCCAGCCAGGATGGCAGCGGTGGGGCCTCCCTCCCTTGATTAGCGGCGCATGCTGCAGATCACCGGCAGCCCCTCACCCGCGCGAGCTGCGTGAAGCTCGGTGGAGAGGGTCACCGCGGCTATGGAGGCTCCGGCTGGTGCCCGTGCCGGCCGGGACGGTGGCGGGGCTCCCATCTCCACTGCATGGCTCCTCTCCTCCAGTTCCTACGACGATGGCCGGAGCTCGCCAGCCCGGTGCGGTGGTGGTTGCGGGCCGAGGTTCGTGCGGCGCTCCCCTTTGTTGTGCCTCTCTATATCGCCGGCTGCGCGCTACTGCAACGTTGGCCAAGGCTGCTACGACGGCGATTGGGCCTCTACCGTGGTGAAGACATGAGACGGTTGTGTCGGCAAGGGCCGCCGTGTTCGGGGCATGTTGTCCGTATTTGGTGGCCCTAGGGCTAGGGCATTGCCCACAATGGTGGGGCACGCGCCTTGCGTTTGCCGGTGGCGAAGGTCGGCAGCAATGGAGGTGTGTGTCAGGGCTGGCGGCGGTGGTTGGCTATGACCTCGACGTGTGGCAGGTGGACGCACGGGCACGGATTATGGCCGTTTCTCGGCACGTCGTGTGGTCGGCGGGTGTGGCTGATGCAGCTTCGGCTGTCATGCATAGCTGGCGCTTCGGTGCCCCCCTAGTGAGGCTTTTATAGGATGGCTGGCAGCGACGACGGTGGTGACATGTTGGGACCCGGCATCTGGGCCGACGTCTGCATTGGGTACCTTGGGCAAAAGCCTGACGATGGCGACACTTGTGGGCGCCGCTTTACCTGTTGGGAGAAGTGACGGCGTTTTCCACGGATGAAAACCCGGTCCACGTTTGGACGAGTGACAGTGGTGCATTGGACGTCCTAGCCTTTCTGAAGGCGTTGTTGTGAAATTTGACTCAGTCGAGATGTCTCATGGCAGGGTGTGAGGCCATGGCCGGAAGTCGGAGCTGCTCTTGGAATATGTTTACTATGGTCTCCTGCTTCAAGAACTTTGATCTCATTCTTAGTTGGATCGTCATTTACTCTATTGTGTTAGCATGGGTAGGCCTCACCTTCGTGGTGGTTCACGCCACGTTTGACTACCTTATACATAAATTTGCTCTCTACTTATCAATCGAAGCCGGTAGCATGGATCTTTCGAAAAATATATACTGTGTAGCAGAGCTACAGCACCAAAGCCTCCGATCCACCACACAACTAGCTGCGTGAGTGGCTAGTGTGCTTCGGCTTCCTTGGTCTAGCTCGGCTTAATCCCCTACAGCGTCTGTCGCATGTGATCGAGCTGAGTAGAGACCAGGTGATTGGGCCAAGGTCTAGCATGCCATTTAGCCACGGTGATTTCTAGACAAAATTTTTGAGTCAATACACCAAGGGCAGAGCCCCGGCAAATGTAGTATTAATATTAACAAGGACCAAAAAATTTTTACATTATTCTTGTTCACCCAAGACTCTGAGTAAGAAAATGCACAGGCCATCAAGCGACCCTGATTAACACTTAGCCTCGAAACCAAACAGCTTAGGCAGTTCACTGGCGAGGCAGCCAACATTCTTGGAGACCATTGATTTCAACTCCTCCGACACCTGTTCATCCCAAGAAAATGCCTTCTTGTACAAAAATTTGTTAGCTTTATCTTTCACCTCTCCCATCCACCAATTCTCGCCTTCTCTCTATGGGGCATAATAGGATCCAACCTTGTAACATAACCACTATTTTGATTAACAGGGACCTCATTGTCTATCCACATCACTGCCTGAAAATACAATTATTCTTAGTTTCCAAAGCCCCAACAGGGCAGCAGTGCAAAACACATAAAAATAAAAAAAATCTTTTTACTGAGCCAAAGTTGTGCAATGGACAGGAAAACTATCCTTAATTCTCTATCAAAGACAAAAGACAAATGCATCCACATCTGTTTAGTAATGACACACTCAAAGAACTGATGATGTATTGTTTCTAACTCCTTACACAAAAAGACAAGTAAGATATTGCCCAATTTTCACAATTTGGCCGTGATTCCACATTCAATTTTGATGTCCGGCATCAGTTTATATAAGCCGTTATTATATGACCAATCATGCCATATTTATTTTGCAGAAAGAGTCTCCTTCAGGAGCAAATAAGAACAAATATGTTTTACATGCGGTTGTGAATTCTCATCATAACTAATCTCTTGTGATGGCCATCCTGTCAAACAGGGATTGTCCAAGCTGGATACCACAAACATATTTTATTTTAGAACCTTGCTATACTTCATTTGCCTAAAATTAGAGACTTTTTTTGTTCAGGCAACATGTATATTTGCACTACTCTCTGTTCACAAACAGTAAAAATAGATCCACAAATCCTGAAGCAATATCAACGAAGCACACGTTGCCTGAACACATAAAAGTTTCAGGTCACTGGCAAGAAGGAAAAGTGTTTATTTTATTAATATTCTACTATCATAGACCATGTTGGCTGACTTTTTTTGGAACTAGATAAATATCCCACGCGTTGCTGCAGGAATTAAAATGATATCTTTTGTGAATGACACACGAATATATATAAATTTAATCAGAATTGAAGTATTATAATGGAATTATATGTTGCATGCATGTAGTAGTGGAATGAGAAAAAATCAAAGGTAAATCACTAAGAAAAATGGATGGAGGGATGAAGAGGATATTTATTAGTATGTTTAAGTTAATGGTAGTGGACTTATGGGCGAATGATGATGTAGCGGTAGGCCTCTAGAATAACGTGCCTTTATCACATTCTAGAGAAATAGGTACTGGACATTAGTTTTATTGGAGTTTATGATTTCTTATTGTGTATATACATGATCTCGCCATCTCAGAGCAGCGGCCAACAAAGCGCCAAGATGGGAGGTTATTTGTCTTCTCATCGCACCCTCCACATAGATGCATTGCATATTGCTCTTTCTCACTTGCCGGCCAGCTACCACTCTACAGACAATCCACGTCTTCGACGGACCAACGTCGGCCATCCATGGTTCCCTGACGGATATCGTTGAGATCATTGCTGTTCATGTAGGGCCTCATTCGGATGATATGGAATTCAACTCATTCGGATCAAACACCACTCCAATCTACCCAACAACTACTGGAATCAGCTAGGCACTCGGCAAAGCCTTTGTAAAGGCTTTGCCGAGTGCCACAACCGGCAAAGCCCACTCGGCAAAAACCTTACAATAAAGAGCTTTTTGCCGAGTGCTGAAACGACACTCGGCAACATAAAACACTCGAAAAATTTTGAATCGAACAAAATCCAAAAAGAAAGGAAAAAATCAGGAGAGGCCCCACCAGCCAGCAAATTTTGAATCGAAATTGTAAGTCGTGTCAATTTTTTGCATAAAATTCACGGCTACGCGACTTCTCCCTCTTGCAGTACCTCTTTTAACCACTGCACTACACACTCATTTTGGTTCCCTACATATTATACTAAATCGAGTGTAAACTGCTTGTTTAAGGCCTTAAACGAATTAAAATCAAAAGGTTCTCAACTAGTGAAGCTTCATGACTTTTTGAGATTTACACTTTTTGTTTTCAAAGTTTCTCTATTCAAGATCGTTTACAAAATTTCAAATTTCAGATCTGAAAAATTCAAATGTAATTTTGCATGACAAGATGATTTTAAAACAAAAAGTTGCCAACTATAAATTTTTATAATTTTCGAGATCTAAAAAAGTTTATTTTGGTTGCTTTTCCATCTGAGGTCATTCGAAAAATTTGAAGGTCATTCGAGATCTACAAAGTTTGTTTTGTTGTTTGTTCATTTGTTCATCTGACATGGTGGTACTAATATTGTTCATAAATCTCATATATCTATATTGTATATTCATATACTAAAAGAGAGATATGTAAAATTTATGAACAACTTTCACTTTATCATATAAAGAAATGACCAAAACAAAATTGTACTTTTCGATGAGTTATACAACTTTGTAGTTATTTTTTTCATTTAAATTAAATTACTGCTTTAAAATGTACTTTGAAGTTTTCTTTGTCGAGTGAAAAAAAACTTGACAAAGAAGGTTGTTCGCCAAGAGAATAGAAAACACTCGGCAAGGTCTTTTCCGAGTGTAAAAAAGGCACCCGCCAAAGGTCTTTTCTCGAGTGTTTTTTTCCAAGTGTTTTCTTTTTTGCACTCGTCAAAAGAGGCCTTTGCCAAGTGTCCAAAATACTGAACTCGGCAAACCGCCTGGCACTCACGAAGAGCTGGTTTCTCATAGTGAACACATATAGATTTTTGCGAATCCAACCACATCCAACCAAAGGCTACTACGTTATGGGCAAGATGCAACCACCAGCTGCCCAACAAACACCAGCTACCTACTCTATTACTGCTTCGAACTTTGTGCCCATTCACACGGGAATTGAAATAGGAGTTATATATAATACTTGAGCAATTGTATAATACATGCATGAGAAGGTTTGCACATGTTTTTTAGTGCATGATTGCGTTGTAGCTAACCAGGAACCCATAACTAGTAACTAATGATTTGTGCACGTCCATGCGCGCCGCATATTTAGTTAGTTGTGGTTTAGTTTGGTGCAAGAACATGTATATTACAAAAGTGTCCAGATTTCTAAACCGCCTCGGCGTTGCGCGGGCAGATTTGACGTTGTATTGAACAATTAATGCGGGCGCGTCATCTAGTGTGTTTTGTTCCACCGTGCAGTTTGGCGTTGAACAACAGGCACGCCCATGCCATGCATGTTGGAAGCCTGCAAGGATATCAAGAATTAAAGATACTATAAAACCGACGCTCAAGCTCTTCCCTGACAGCTAGAACTATCAGGAATCAATCGCTGACAGTTTCCGTTAGGAAAGGTGGACTTTCCGTGACAGTTTTTCCTTGACGGTATTTGCTACTTTTCCTGATGGAGTCGGCCGTCAGGGAAAAAAATTTCTAGGGTAGTGGGACAGCTTGAACTTTCGAGGCTTTTTGGAATGCAGTGGCTGGAAAACAATATCTGTGTATTGCTTCACAGAAATCTCTTTCCACTTTGAAGATGAAGTCCCCTCAGCTCGATAAATCATGAGGAGAATACAATATTTGAACTCGCGCCCTACCTGCATTGGTGCATTTGCATTAACACCAAACCAAACCAAACAAATATAAGCAATGCACAGCATTTAGGCAGAGATGTCTTGTAATAAAAAGAAACTATCATAAGATTTCCATCTACTATACTGGACTGCATTGCTTGAGACTCTTCATTTTTGCACTGGACTGCAGCATGTAAATGTGGGGTTACGAGGATACTAGCCGGAAAACAAATTTTTTGTCCTCACAAATCAGGATGTACGGCTAGTTGTAGATCACGGGATTACCACTAGATGCGCAGGTGCAGTAGAAACGACTCTTTTACAGTTATGTGGTCGTCCGTCAGTCAATCCCTCTCGTGCGGTTCGTCCTTGTGCTCCAGATACAGCACCTCCGAGGTATCCCACACGTACGCGGAAGAAGCATTGCGCCTCCGGACTGCTAGGTCCGTGAGGAGCAAAGGCGCAAGCGTGAGGAGGGCGAAGACGGCTGCCAAAAGGCGTGGGATCATCCTGATCGCGCCCTACCTAGGCTCCCGAGTTGGAGGCCCATTAGTAACCCTGAGCCTAGTCTAATTTAGGTCCAATCCGAATTAGGCTTCCAGCCCCTTAAGCGTGCAATCCTATGGGTTCACACACATATACATGGCCCAAGTACTCCTACTCGTCTAATAGTTGACAGCGGCCCCTAACAAGACGTGACAACTCCTATGTGCGTGCAAAGATCATATCAGACAAATCACCATAAACCATATACATGTTATTCCCTTACCACATGATATTTGGTCCAGCTCCTGGGTTAACACTTAACCTAAGCATGGTTATATATTTGTTGATCCAATCATTCGAGTGATCTAGTGATATCTAGAGTGGGGGCAAATTCAATCTAGATTGTCTGTGTCTCACAACATGTTTCCCGACAAACCCGAAGACCGCATTTATAACTACCCAAGACAAAGTAGCCTTTGACAGTCTTTAAGTAGGTCATTTCACATCTTGAGTACATATGACAATCTCGTGTCTAAGAACATAACGTACATGATGTGTAAAGAGATAATAAGAACATCTTACGTTGGGTCAGGTCCAGCCCCATGTTATACATATGCCCATATTATTAGTTTGACATTTCTATGTCTATGACTTGTGAAATATACTCATCAACTAATAAATTTGCTGATCTAATATTCATATGTGTCCTCACACGAACTTCGATCTAGGAAAACTTCGAATAACCATACAAGTAAAAGAATTGCACAAACAACTCACATAATTGACAATCGATACAAGTTGTCTTTAATGGATATTCAATAAACACATAATATATTATGGATACAATCGCAATATCATCATCTCTATGATTACCTCTAGGGCATATTCCTAACAAGAAACAACCCCAAATTGATGCCCTTAAATTAAAACAGAAAAAAAATTGAGAGAAAAAATAAGAAACATGAAGTTGAACCTAGACAATGTAGTTTCTCCAACTAGACATAAGGGTGCTGGTATCTTAACTTACTCATAACTATTCCGATTTTGGTCATTCTTTTCCCCTTGGAAAACTGCTCTAATATACCAAAAGGGAAGTAAAGTGGAAAAGGGATTTAAAAGGGCAACAAGAAACGGAGTGCTTCACCTGTCCCACATAGGCGATGAGCTGAGAATAAAATGTAGATTCTGGAGTGCTGAATTCAGTACTTAATTTTGCAGAGTCCCTTTCCTTAGTGAAGGATCCATCCCACATAGGGGTACTAAATTCAGTACTTAATTATTTTGATTTAACCATAAAAGTTTTGAAGCAGGGATACTAAATGCACTACTGCATAGTTACCAGTCTGAGACGGCTCGTAAGACCTGTTTGAGACAGCTATGCACCGTGTCTCAAAATTTGGGTCTCTAATAAGGCCACATTAGTGACGGCTAAACAACCGTCTCATCTCTATTATACAAGAGACGGCTTGTACACTACGTAAGGCTGACCGTCTCTAACGATGCGAGCTCATTTCCAACTACTGCCCGTCTGAGATAGTTTCAGATGATTGAATCCACCAGTGACTTAGCGTACATGAAAATTGCCTGATCGAGTCTCTTGGCCTCTTTGATCTACTCAATTGATAGCCTTAATTAGACTAGTTTAGCTAGCAGTCTGGCACACATGGGAGAAGTGCAATCGTGTGAGACTAACACGCCCTAGGGCAGCCGATCACCGCCCTTTTACTGTATCAACATATAAATTACCCTTGCCGTAGTCCTGTTTCTCAACCTTCATTTTAGTCACTTGCCAAGAGGTCCAACGCTGCCTTTCGTAGAGAGAGAGAGGTCCAAGTGTCGAACGCGACCAGTGCAACATGTGCAACATGTGCACGATGCTGAACACATTTAGTGTCGTTGGCGCCCAGTCACGGTCCAACCATTATGGCGGCAGCAGCTTCTAGCTACCCAGCATGGCAGCATGTGTATTCCTATTCCTTTCCGATCACGTCGTCCACTCGTCGTCTCCTTCTATCGACACGATGATTTCCAGACCTCAAAACAATACGACCACCACGCGCGAGAACCTCAATAAATCTGCAGCGATAGACGATAGTACATTCCAGGTTCCTCGCTTGGCACCGGCATCCCGCACTCTGTAGCGTGGCAACCCCGGCCGGCCACATATAGCGTGGCAACCCCGGCCGGCCACATAGCAATAGCAGAGCCATGAGTTCTCTATTGAAGACCAGGAGTGAAGGGAACCAACAAAAACAGGCGTCTTCTCAAGAACAACAGAGAAAGGTACCAGTCAGAGACTATGAATCAATGTCCTTTCCTCTGTTTTCTAGTGTCGATATATGAAGTGACATGAATCTCTGGAGTCCTGGACATGAAGATAGAGGAGGTTCGTGAGCTGCTATGCGACCTGCCGACGGAGATGCCGAGCTTCTTGTCGGACGGCACAATCCGCCGGTTTCTCCGAGCAAAGAACTGGAGCACGCAACAAGCGACCAAGGCTCTCAAGGAAGCTGTCAAGTGGAGGCGTCGGTTCAAGCCAGACAAGATTTGCTGGGTATTCGAATCGTCGCTACACTTCGAATCTTAATATTTAGAGGTTCTTCGAGATAATTACAAACTAAAATACTACTACTTTTTTTGGAAACAACACGTATATAGAATGTATTTGGTTAGAAAAATAGGGTAGTCCATCACTATCTCATTTCTCCCAAACTAATAAATAATATATAATATATGCATTAGAAATGGGTTGATTTCACTAAATTATATTAATGGAATGTGAAATCACGATACACCACCTCACGAAACATGAGATGATTCTGCAAACTAAACACACTAATAGCTTGGACACCAACGCTTTACCAATAAATTTACTCACATATGCATGTCGTGTACTTCGTTGGGAAGGTAACTTCACAAAATGATCTACACTTTATTTACGTGTAGTATTTTTATGCACCGGTAATAACAAAGAGCATATTTCTTCTCCAAAATCAATGTTAGGACGACCTCGCTAGCAAGGAGAATGAAGTTCGAAGAGCGTATATGCCAGAATATCTCGACAACAATGGGAGAACTGTCTTTGTAGTAATGACGTCAAAAAAGGTCAGTTTCAGTACATCTGATGCACCATATATATTATCGATCTTAATACTTAACCAAATGCATGTCTTAGGCCCAAAATGTACAGATTGCACTTCTGCACGCCCAACGACATCAATATAATTGCTCTTAAAAATTAATTATATGACATTATCAAATGGTTTTTACAACAATTATTGTTGTTACTAATATAAGTGGTATAACGCTACTACTCTAAGTGGGTTTTGTAAGGCAAACATCTATTAGTTGTTACTCCCTCCATTCTAAATTATAAGAAGTTGTCTTTTTAAATACATTATTCTTACTATATATCTAATTAAACATAGTATATATCTAAGTTCGTAGAAAAAGCTATGTATGCACATTTCTTGTTTTATGCATCGCATATACTAAAGGTTTCACATGTTTAACAGAGCTTAACTTCAACAAAGGAACATATAAAGCAGCTAGTGTATAACCTTGAAAATATGGCCTTGAGCTCGAAGGCGCAAAAGAAGAGAACATTGTTTGGATTTTCGATTTTAGTGGTTGGACGATATCAACTACGCCATTGTGGGAAACCAGAGAATCGTTGCACATAATTCAGAACTATTATCCAGGGTTGATTGGAGCAGCGATTCTCAGCAATCCACCAAAGATATTTGAATCGTTCTGGAAGGTACTTGTATATCAACTTATTTGCAGAAAGAAATAGTTATATAAGCTTTTTCTAAGAGTTTGAGGTTTATAAGAATGTAAGTAGTCAGCCATCTTTGACTTTTAATCTACTAATAATTTGCTGTGATTTTTGTCCAGTATATACTAAATCGTTCAAAAGATTTCACCATAGTTTCATCACGGTAAGATGCATACTAATAATGTAGTACTGCTGAAGTCATCATATGATAGGGATATTCTAACTTAACCTAATGACTACCATTATGCTTTTCTATGACCTTAAGATGACTTAATCAATACATTAACAATCTTTTTATGTACGGATTGACGAATTTTAGTGAATATGTTGGCGAAATGTATGATATGCTTGCCCTTTGCAGATAGTAAAACACTTCATCGAGCCAGCGTTGTATGAGAAAGTGAAATTTGTTTATAGCAACAACTCAGATAGCCAGAGGATATTGGCTGACATGTTTGACATGGAGAAGCTAGAGTCTGCTTTTGGAGGAAGAAACACTGCTAGCCTTGATATTATAAAGTACTCCGAAAGAATGAGAAGACGAGATCAGATAAGGGGTGCTTGCAAGGACACGAGTGGCACTATCTCACCTTTTCCTGACAAAGAATACAATAGATTACATGAAACTATGCTGTCAAAATAATTGACTAGACGAAAGGACTAAAACTTGTATCTACGTGAAACGAGGAGGAGAGAGAAGGAATGAGTTTCACCATGATAAAACGCTGCGGGCGTTGTTTCCAAGGCTGTGAAATCGGATGAAATTCCCACTGAGTCGTTTCATCCCATGAAATATCCAATCGCGAGTTGAGGCCACCGCGCGCCATCCCCTAGGCATTGAAATTTTTTTTGTGAAACCGTGCCATGAAACTATGCATTATGAGAAAGCTCTATTTCATTCTAAAGTTTCACGTCTTGGTAACTGCTCAATGGCTAGTTTCATTGCACAGTTTCACATACTATTTAAAGCTTTGAAATTTTGATACGAAACAACTCACTCCTCAATGCATAGTTTCATTGCACAGTTTCACATACTATTTAAAACTTCTATGGGCACATACTATTTAAAACTTCTATGGGTCCACCGTTGTCTCTCTCTCCTCTCTTCCACCAATGACCTTCCTCCATACATGCGGATAAAATGAAATAACACTCTCAATGGAGGTTTCACACACTTTTCAATGTTTTGAAAACACCGCTATATAGTTTCACCATGGTGAAATGAATTCCTTCTCTCTCCTCCCAATTTCATGCAAATGCTGACATGACACCCGTGAAACCTCCATTGAGACTGGCCTAATACGGGACATAAGAAATCTAATCTTAATAAAGCCGGCCTTAATGATGAATGTCTAAACATGAAGGAATAATCTTAATATTACTTGTTTTAACTGAGTTAACAATCTAAATTATTAAAAAACATACGGCCCGAACTAAACGATTGGAAGCTATGTTTCCAAATCTACTACTCCTATAAAGCTAATGCCCACTAGAGTATTTCTCTAGCTTTTCAGCTGAACCCACTACATTATAACCCACCCCACCTTCACTTCCACCAGAAACTCCTCCCCAATTAATATATCAAGTCAGCTGCAAGTCTAAAATAGAAATAGAAGAGTCATATTCACCGAGTAGTTTAGAAATTCCCGCAGCAACGCGCGGGGAATCACCTAGTTTTTTTTATTTGAGTGACCACAGCTTCCTGTTAGAGATCGTATCCACTGATGTTCCTTTCCTTGATTAATACGTTGTCACTTTCTATTTGTAATGCTCACTATTGGAAACTGGCATGTTGTCGAGTGCAAAGCTCTTTGCCGAGTGTCAATTTTACCGAGTGTGCACTCGGCAAAATAATTGCACTCGGTAAAGGCTTTGTCGAGTGCCGGGAGTTCCGGCACTCGGCAAAGTCTCGACACTCGGCAAAGGGTTTTTTAAACATACATTCGGAAGCACTAAATTAACTTATTAAATGAAAAAAATTCTTCTACAAAAATGTATAACTTCTTAAGATCTATAAAGTTTATTTTGATTGTTTCTTCATTTGACCAATCGATAGTAAAATTGTTCATAAAATCTCTCTCTCTAAGTTTCATGAAACAACAAGAGAGATCTAAGATTTGTGAATAATATAAGAACCACTATGTCGGATAAATATATAAGCAAACAATTAAAATAAATTTTATAGATCTTGAAAAGTCATAGAATGTTGTAGTTGAATTTTTTTTCATTTGAGTTCACCTTGTCACGCAAAACTTGTTCAAATTTAATTTTTTTTCAAATGGCCTCGGATGCAAAAACAGCCAAAATATACTTTGTAGATCTCAAAAATTTACGAAACTTTATAGTTGATTTTTTCATTTGAGTTCATCTTCTCATGCTTTTGAATTTGAAAGATTTAATACACAAAATACAAAAATAGAAAAAGGGTTTGACGAGAGGCCGGAATATATAAACGCCCCCCATTAGGGTTTCACCGGCCCCTTCCCCTCCTCGCGCCACACTCTCTCCCATCCCCGCCGCCCCCTCCTCTCTCTCTCCCATCCCGCGCGAGAGAAGCCAGCTGGCTCTCCTTGTGACGCGGTGGTTGCCGCTGGTGGCCGGGTCCGTGCTCGTGGCGGCTAGATGGGGCCACCAGCGGTGCGCGGGGCCATGACGGCGGCACGCGTGGCCGAGACGTGAGCACGCGGGCCCCTGTGGCACTCGGGTCTGCGAAAGCAGCGCGCCAGTCGTCGTGACGGCGGTGTGCGGTGGCCCGGCGTCTCCGGGTTGCGCACAGTAGCCCTGCAGCGGGCGGTCACACGTGGTGGCCCAACGGCACTCGGTGGCGCGGCGACGCCCTCCTCCCTGTGCCGAGGTGGATCTAGGCGGACCAGATCTGGGTGCTCCTCATCTTCTTTATCCTCCTCGCCGAGGTGGACCTCCTCCTTCCCCCCATCTTCCTCTTTCTTCATCCGGTTCTCCTCTTCATCCTGTGCTTCTCCCCTTTGCAGATCTGGTCGAACGATGGCGGCGGTAGCATCGATCCGGTGGCAGTGGCGTGAGTGGGCTCGTCGAGCCTGCGGCGGTGGCGTGAATGGACTCGCTGGACCCTGGGCTTGGCGAGTTTTCCTTTTTTTTATTTTTTTAGAAAATATTTGCCAAGTGCCTTCTTGGCACTCAACACGGTCCTTGCCGAGCACCACGATAAAAGGCACTCAGCAAAGAGCCTGCGCTAAGAAAAAAGTTACTGAGTGCTTTTTGCTGAGTGCCACACTCGGCAAAGTCTTTGCCTAGTGGAATTACACTCGGCAAAACGCGAGTCCAGTTAGTGGCTGCGCTTTTTGTTGTCATATCATATCTAGTCTAAACTCTGTTGGTGGAGTCGGAGTTCTTTGTAATCTCTTTGTTAAAACCTGGTTGGTAGTTTTCTCTGTAGAGGCTCTAGATGAAGCTAGTAGACTGGTTGTGCTGTGGGGTCCCGGCCTTTTTTTTATGTGCTTCAAATGTAAACTGGTACAAGGGGTTCGTCATTCGCTTTCTTTGTCCAGCAAAGCAATCTCTCACGATTTGATGAGTTTTCATGTAAACAAACGTGTATAGCACTCCAACGACTTCAGATAAATAGAAGCAATAACATTCGCTTGCTTCCAGACCTGAAAATAACACTACCCCAATATAACTCTATCCACGGCGAAGGTACATTCCAGGTTCCTCGCTTGGCATCTGCATCTTGCCCTCTGCAGCGAGCCACCACCGGCCACATAGCAGTCGCAGAGCCATGAATTCTCTGTGGAAGACGAGGACCAGGAGCGAAGGGAACCAAGAAAAACAAGCGTCTCCTCAAGAACTGCAGCGAAAGGTAACACTACCAGTCAGAAAACTATGCATTAATGTCCTTTCATATATTTTCGGGTGCTGTCGATCGATAGACGTAATCACATCTGTTGATGAGCGTCCTCTTCTTACGTTAATGTGGAATTCTGGACATGAAGATTGAGGAGGTTCGTGAGGTGTTGGGCGACCTGACGACCGAGATGCCGAGCTTCTTGTCGGACGGCACCATCCGCCGGTTTCTCCGAGCAAAGAACTGGAGCACGCAACAAGCGACCAAGGCTCTCAAGGAAGCTATCAAGTGGAGGCGTCAGTTCAAGCCAGACAAGATTTGCTGGGTATTGGAATATTTGCTACACTTCGGATCTTAATATTTAGAGGTTCTTCGGAAATAAATAGAAATTAAAATACTCCTACATTTTGTTGGAAACAACACATATATAGAATGTATTTGGTTAGAAATTCATATGATTTTTTTCATTGGTAGATGTCTTCGACTAAAAGATAAAAACAATGTTGCATAACATTTCTAGGTCGACAACCCTTTCGGGTTGTTTTTCAATCCGAGATCATTTGAAAATTTTAAATTTCAAATATGAGAATTCAAACATCATTTATGTTAGATAGATGATTCAAATAAAAAATTATCAACTATAAAATTGTATAACTTTTCGAGATCTGTAACATTTGTTTTGGTCACCACTATACACTCATTTATGACTCGAGCATAAGGATTTATTAGATATTAAGTTTTATAAAATTTTGTGAATCAAATATTTGATATCAAAATGACTTCAAATAAAAAATTTATGAACTATAAAGCTGTATAACTTTTCGATATGTGCAACTTTATTTTAGTTGTCTCTCCATCCAAGATCCTTTCCAACCACTTCATACTCACATGTGACTATAGCATATGGATATTAACTTTAGAAAATCTTGTAGTGCATATTTAGACATTTAAATGATATCAGATCAAAAAAGTTTAAACAACAAAATTGTTTATCTCATCGAGTACTACAACTTTAGTTTAAAGTTTGTCTTCATTAGACATCATATGTGAAAGTATGAAGTTATTCGGGCAGCCTCTATCTGTTCAAGCCATGAACAGGTGGTGATAGTGATGGCCAATATTCATGGCTAAAACCGGCAGTACTAAAACTAACATGGCCCTAATATCCCAGTTGGTTGGTCCTACCACTGCTGGTTTTAGCCACAAACTGATAGTGATGTTTGCTGATACTTTGTTAAAAAGGCACACACACTACACCACTAAAACTTACCACGCGTGCAAGTATAATCTCACAATGATCTAATCTTGATCTTACATTTACTATTTTTAATTGATTGGTAATAACGTACAATGAGTATATTTTTTTTCTCCGTAATCAATGGTAGGATGATCTCGCTAGCAAGGAGAACGAGGTTCGAAGAGCATATATACCAGACTATCTTGACAAGAATGGAAGAACTGCATTTGTAATAATGCTGTCAATAAAGGTAAGTATTGATTCAATTGTATCGGCCTCACTATTTAACCAATGGCATGTCTTAGGCCCAAAATGTAGAGATTTAACTTCTACACACCCAACATCAACATAAGTACTCTTACAAATTATATGACATCGTCAAATGGTTTTTATAATAATTATTGTAGTTGTGAAAGGGTTTCTAGCCTAGTGGTTAGAGCATCTAAGTAGATCTAGTAGGCCTAGGATTGACTCTAAATGAGATTGAAATAAAAAGGTCAAACACACATATATTAGGTGTTACTCTGTCAAGGTCAGCAGATGGGCCTTGGGCTGCCCGGCGGCGATGGTTAGGGGTGGTAGCTAGGGTTTGGGGAGGCGTGGCCGATGGCGCAGGGCGGCAGCGATGCGGCAGAGGTAGAGGGGGGCCAGTGGCGTGTGGAGAGAAGAGAAGAGATGGGGCGGTGCACATGAAGAGGAGGAGAAGAGATAGGGAAGAGAATTTGTTGTTTATTGCATGCATGCAACGATTGCATGCTGCTAGTATTTATAGTCCAGCGAGACTTAACCCCAAACAACCTTGGAGATCCTTATAGGATTGGATTCACCTTTCTTATCTTAACAATCAAACTTTGACCGGCTCTTTCCAAAACCTAATGGACTCGATATTGTAGTGTAGATGGCGATGGTGGCGGTGGCGGTGGCGGCGGCGCCCACCTTCTACATGTGCGTCCTAGGGAATAGTGTGAGGCCCGCTGGCACGACAGTAGTGCCTCCCTCTTGGACCCCTTATTGGCCCACTTATTCTGCCATGGGGATTAGGCGTTTGACATACTCCCTCCGTTCTAAATTGTAGGACATTTTGTCTTTTTTTAAGAGTCAAAGCCCCAACTTTTAAGAAAGCAACATCTGGTACATACTGGGGATACCAGTTTACATGATAGCAAAAGAAAACAAACAGCAAATCTAGGGTTACATTATCATCTAGATTTCACAAACAGCAAGCCGATTGTTACGTCATCATCTAGATTTCACAAACATCAATGGATGTTAGCAGGCTTGGTTTAAAGGTCTTCATCCAGCACAGAACTTCATCCTTCAAGAGCTTGATGCGTTAACAGTCCTCCTCCTTGAGAAGTACACACCACTTTTGCATGAACGATATTGCAAGATATATGATATAAGTGGGGTTCTTAGGAAACTTGTGATTGATAGATATCTTGTTCCTTGTTAGTCTATATAGCCCAAGCAAACCCTGCAAATGCAAGCATCATGGTGGGAGAAGGGCCCCTCGCCCTATAACAAAGATGTTTTGCCTTTTCTAGATACATTATTTTTTTACTATGTATCTAAACATAGTATATATCTAAGTGCATAGTGAAAAGTTATTTACCTTGAAAAGCCAAAATGACTCATAATTGGAATGGAGGGAGTATATAGGGTCTCTTTTTGCTTATGTGGCAAAGAGTTAACTGATAGAGAATAGAGCTATAACACCATGCTTGTTACCGCTTTGGCATGAAATCCATTGGTTCAACATTAACATTAACAGTTTGGATCCACCTTAGACAAAAAATATGAAATAATTCATTAATATTATTATAGTGGATATAGGACAATATCATGCATTGTGGCGGTTGTGTCTCCAAAACAATGAAGATTCTTCTCATGACGCAGATTCGATATTGGAGTATGATACCGTACATTGGGATTAGCCTAAAAATGTGTAAAACTCATTGCTATATATGTTATAAATTTGTCTATATGTTCTCAAGATATATTATAACAACCAAAATGGTAGATGGCATCGGAACCCATGTTTCTCAACCGTAAATCTTATAGTGGCAGAAAAATATGTTTATTGTATGTTATAGTGACTTGGAAATATGTTATCCGCGAGCTTAGCATCTAATTTTGCAAGATACATTAATACATCAATAAGAGAATGCATGATTTTAATAACAACATATAAATCTTGTAGAAGTTTTGATTATATGTGATTTGGAGTAGACAACTTGAAGACATAGCATAATTGCAATAGATCGAAAACATGATATTGTTAGCACCCACCCTAGAGCTTCTTGCTACCCTTGAGTCTTTCCCCTATACAAGAATCAAATTTTATACTTTAATAGCCTAAAATTCTCTCACTTTATGTTGCTTTTTCCTGCTTCCTCATTGTTGTATTGTATTTCTCTTGTTGACATGGTTTTTATTCTTTGCGCAATTATAAGATATCTTCAAAGAATAGGAATCTTAAAGTCGAATCACACTAGCTTCCTGCTTGGTCTTAGTTTGAATACTGAATCAACTCTTTTGTATGCACATACCTCGTTTTATGCATCACATATACTAAAGTTTTCACTTGTTAAACGAGCTTAACTTCAACAAAGGAACAACTAAAGCTGCTAGTGTATAACCTTGAAAATATGTCCTTGAGCTCAAAAGACTCGAAGAAGAGAACATTGTTTGGATGTGTGATTTCAAAGGTGGTTGGACACTATCAACTACGCCATTGTGGCAAACCCGAGAATCGTTACACATAATTCAAAACTATTATCCCGGGTTGATTGGAGTAGCAATTCTCAAGCAATCCACCAAAGATATTTGAATCATTTTGGAAGGTACTCATGTATCAACTTATTTGCATACACTTTAGTTATATACTCTTCTTCCAAAAGTTCTAGGTTTGTTGCAACTTGCAATTTTTGTACAATACACTATTCGTTCAAAAGATTTCATCACATTTCATCATGATAAGAAGCATATTATTAGTGCCATACTGATCTCAACCAAATGACTATAGTTATGCCTTTCTATGACCTTGAGATGACTTAATCAAGACATTAGCAATCTTTCTATGTATGGATTCACGAGTTTTGGTCAATATGTTGGCAAGATTGATGTATGACATGTTTACTCTTTGCAGATAGTAAAACACTTCCTCGAGCCAGCGTTGTGTGAGAAAGTGAAATTTGTTTATAGCAACAACTCGATAGCCGAGGATATTGGCTGACATGTTTGACCTAGACAAGCTAGAGTTTGCTTTTGGAGGAAGAAACACTACTAGCCTTGATATTACAAAGTACTCCGAAAGAATGAGAAGACTAGATCAGGTAAGGGGTGCTTGCAAGGACACAAGTGGTACCATCTCGCCTTCTCGACAAATAATACAATCAACTACATGAGACTTTGTTGCCAAAACAATTACCTATACAATGAAGACTAAAAGCTTGTATTTACATGACGTCATGATCCATTGAAGGTAGATTTTTAAATCAAATGCTAGAGTTTGGTAACTATATATGTGAGAGCCATGGAGGTTAATCATTAAAGATCTCCTTTATGTTATTTATGGTTCTCGGATAAGATAACATGAATATGTACCACAGGAACATAAGAAACCTAATCTTAATAAAGCTTGCCTTAATGATGAATGTCAGCGTGAAGAAATATTAATATCACTTATGAACCAAAGGCTCCATTTTTTCATTTATTTGTTAATGGACGCACTGCAACCTGTTCCATATTACTGTTAGCTTTATACTACAACCTGGCCAATGAAAATATTATATCTCCCATCCATGTGTTTTGATGCGATGTTTGTTCCTATAGTGATTCCAGTTGGTAAGGGCAAGTTGTATGTGTGGACATAAGGGAGGGCAAACACGCTCCTAGCAATCCAAACCTCATTTGACATATGTTGTACAACTAATAGCAACAATAGGCCGGCTCTATATTTTCAAGGGCCTTTGGTCAAGCAGGAAAATAAGGGCTCTTAGAACTAGTTTTTAATATAAAGACTAAGGTATGTATACATAGTATGAACTAGAAATGTTCGCGGCCTTGCCGCTTATGGCTAGTGTGTGGGCTGCTTGCAGTGCGTTCGGTCTTCTTTTTCGTAGCTGTAGTAATTAAGTGCTCAAAGTTTAGTTCCCTAACTGTAGAACTATGGTGGCATTGTGGAAGGTGAAAATTTCTCAACAGGCACACTGTTTACAACCTTGGCATTACATAGACTAATATCAGATGCCTAAGAAGAGGTGGTTAACATAATCTTTCGTCTGGTATCTTACCTTTCATCATATCATCTAGGTTGTTTTATGTTGCCCACAAAAAAATTGGGGCTGTAAAGTTATGTTTTCAACGAAAAGTTTCATTGTAAGAGCGTCAGTTAACAAAAATTGTGTCCACAACTATAAGCAAAAGCAGTTCATATTGTTGTGTCCTACACCAAAATATCCTTCCGTCTGGTTTAATTGTTATTATTTGTGTGGCCCTGACATGAAAAAGAAAAATAAGAAAGCATATTGTGTCTAATAAACTCATTTGAAGTAGTAGTACATTAAATACTTTATTTGATATGCATGTTTCTATTTTTAATTAGGGTATATTTATAAGTGATAAAGATCATAAACTTCTGAATTTTAAAAGTATGTAATGTGAGCATGATTTATGTGCAACGGAAATTAAATGTAATAATGGATATAAATGGTACCTGAAGTAGTGGATGTAAATGGTTCGTGAAGTAAATATACCTTTGAACATTCCTTAACTTTTTTTTTTGAGTAAACATTCCTTAACTTGTAGCTTGTTCCTCGCTTGCTCATGCTTTTTCTCATCATCTTATTATTCTAGGAAAAAGAGTCCGGAAAAGATTATACATTACATTATATATTTTTTGTTAAGGTGAAAATGGTTACCTGTGATTCAGAATGATTATTTGAAATATTATTAGAAGCATGGAAATAGGATTTGTATATGAAACAGTAAAAAAACATGATTTGGCCTATGTCCATATCTTGTATATAATTAAGTAGTTGGGGGGCTCGAAGACAAGGAGGTATCACAGCGCGGAGGTATATCGTATCACCATCACTGCATGATTTGTGGATCATTGGCTCATTGCTTGGCTGGATGCCTGTGTTGTGGAGGCTTCGAGCAAGAGCAACATGGGCGTGCACACCTCGCTCGTACGCCACAGGAGCAGAGCAGAGCACGCACTCGGCTCTGCCGATTCCGGCCAGTGAAGAGTGATCGGCGGCTTCAGTTGGAGGTGGCGCTCGTGCCCGCACGACCACGGGCGCCGCGGCTGTGCCTGCGCGATTCGGCGGTGGCGGTAGGCGGTGGTGGTCTGGTGGAGGCGATGGTTTGGGCCCGCGGAGATTTCAGCTCCTGCGCTAGGGTGCGATGCTTTCTTTTTCTGGCCGAGACTCCACCGAGACTTCACGAAGGTTATAGAACCAGCAGTTTCTACAGGCCACGTTGAAGCGCTTGAAGCCGTTCGTTTTAGATCTGACGCTTGAGAGTTTTGCAGGCGACGTGGGCCAATGAAATGCCTCGGTTTGGTGCAGAAATCGTTTTTAGAGATAACAAATTACTTTGCAGTACACGTTTAGTTCACAAAACTTAACAATAGTGTAATAAAAAACTAAAAAACAGCAACCATTATAATCACCTCAAATAGAAACTTAATGCTTCATTGCCTTGTAAAAAACCATCTATGGGCATTCCTTGATGCAATACATGCAGTTTCAGTGAACGCTGTAAAGTGTCACCTCCCGAGCCTGAGTATCATCTTATCAATGTCAACATCTAGATTTTGCTCTTTTGTAGGAACTTCATTGGCATCGACTTCTTCAACACGTTCAAGCTTCTGATCCTGACAGATTTCAGCATTACTTGACACTGAAAAAAAACTTATCTAGAGCAGCCCTCTGCGATTCCATGAATTGATCTTCTTGTTTTCTTTCTTTTTTTTTTCTTTTTTGAGTGCTCGACAAAATACTTCTTATGCAGCATCTATCATATTCAAATAAATACACTGAATTAGAAAATCATAACCCTAGCCAAATAAACAAATTGGAAAATACTAGCCAAATAAACAAATAGGAAATTACCGTGATTAGAGGAATGCGTCCTTGCCTATTGGTTGTTGCCGCTTGCATTGCTATTTGCTGGTCGCCTGGCGTCCACGTCATGTCGATGGCGAGGGGCAGGGCAGGGTGGCGAATTCACAGCGGGCGACTACAGATACGAATACGATCAAACTATACGGAAACATCGCCTCGGACTCGCGGCGGGGAGTGGAATAGGGATGAAAGGAAAAATTGCCTGCGGCATGGGCTGCCTTGTGACGGGCCTTCAAATGTTAATTGTGCCAAATAGAAAATTACTAACGAAAATGCTCGTGCGTTGCAACGGGAGAAAACGATACCTCGTACTCACCCTCTCTTTTCTTTTTCCCCTTCGCATGCATACCTTAGTAGATTCTTTGTCTAATATATATTTTAACGGACATCAATCCTCACATATTCTTGTAGAATATTGGAATCAATGTTGATATAACCATGATGTTGATTTCTTTTTGTGTATTTCAGTTGCTATGAAATTGAAGGAGTGTTTCTCTTACCACGCAATTGATTGTTTTTTTATTCAGGTGTTTTATGCTTTCTACGGTATTATTTGTTTTCGTTCTATGATAGCAGAATTGTTGTATGTATTTCTATTTGGACAAGGACCATAGTCCTATATGAAATCAGTAATTGGTGTATAAGGGTAATTTGCAACTCTATTATTACTTATTTTTAAGGCTAGTGATGAAATGTGATAGTTAATTCATTAATGTTTGGCAAAGCCAGCCTATACCGATGCTTGTAATAATATATTTTATAATTAATTATAATTATATTTGCTAGCTAGAGAAGTGGGGGTGCCACCGTATGCGGATGGAGGAAGTATGGTACCATAACTTTAGTTTTACATACTCCTCGTCCACCTTTGCGTATTCGGGTCTGCCTCTACTATATTCTCGGTCATCGTGTGCATGCAACATATGCAAGGATCATTATAGACAAATCACATGACAAAATTAATAACATCTATAGATAGATGATATTTTTATGAAACTAACAAAATTGATATGACATATTATGATTTTTCTATGATTTTTGTTGAATTTTCCAAGACTTACTCAGCTTTGAACATTTTACATCGGAACCACGAGCTATTAAAAAACTATTAATATTTTTTTACCTTTTCTTTCTCTAAGATCTTTAGATCTAGAACCCTGTACTCCCTCCAAACTCTTTTATAAGGCGTATTCCTGTTTTTCATTTCGGCAGTTTTGTAAGGCTAGTCTCAAAGTGGGAGTTTCATGGCATAATTTCCAATGCATTAATTTTTTGGAAACAAGTGCATAAGAGTTTCATGGGGATGAAACTCTCTCTACTCCCATAAAACTCTATCATCTCTCTCTTCATTAATATAGTGCCACATCAACGTATTTAATGTGCATGAAACTCTCATGAAACACCATTGAGACTAGCCTAAGAGCAAGTATAATAAGGCTGACTAGGCGAGCTGCAAGGATATCCACGTCATAAAAATCTGAGTTGGAGGAGAGAGAAAGTAGGAAAGAGAAGCAAGCGGGCGACTCAGCCACCGCCGGCTTGATACACAGGTTATGAGGAAAAGCTGCCAGCTTTACTGGTGTTTCTCCCACCTCCAGATCCCGTGCGGTCATGTGTTCCTATCCCCTTGCGCTTTCCCCATTCTTTTCCTCTGTGTATATGGTTTGCGCATATGGCTATAGAGATATAACATATAATAGATCATAGAAGGAGGTGTGCACATCCAAACATCAATGAGTGAAATGCACCACATGCCCCTGGACTTTGGTCGCTGTGTCAAACAGGCCCCTGGACTTCGAAAATGACCATCTGACCCCTTGAACTTTCAGCTGTTCACCGGAGGCCCAAACCACCCTTGTCGCAGTTTTGACCTATGTGGGCTGGTTTTCTCAATGGCAATTTTGCATTTAGCTCCCTAGACTCTTCCCCTCTCATTCCGGGTCCCGCGCCACCACCGGAGGAGGGCCTTGCGCCGACTGCCTCGTCATCATCTGCCTTGTACAGCACCATACCAAATGCACGCACGGCCCACGGCATTGCTGCCGCCTGCCCGCATTCACCACGGTGCGAGATGAACGCCGACCATGCATGGCTACGCTTGCTGCTTTCTTGTTCCCTGTTCCTTCTCCTAGCAATGGCATTAGAATAGAACCACACCGGCGGCATGCATGCTAGGTGGATTGAATTTGATGCAGCAACAGCAACACTAAGGACAACAACACTAGAACCACACAGCGGGAGCAACGGGACGAGCTACTTGGCGCTCAAGGACAGCAGCCACACCTTCACGGCGTGCGCGACCACGACGTCATCTTCGAATTCATCGTCTTGCGCCACCTACGTTTGGGATGTTGGTTGAGTAACAAACATGTCGTTGTACACCTCTTCCCATCAATGCCACCACCGTGCTGTACACCTACGACACCGTCCTCCACGGCTACTCGGTGCGGGCCGACGCCCGCGAAGGCTGCGGCGCTGGAGTCGCAGCCCGGCGTGCTGATCGTCAACCCGGAGGTGCGGTATGAGCTGCACACCACCCGGACGCCCGAGTTCCTGGGGCTGTACGGCACGGACGCGCTGTTTCCTCAATCGGGAACCGGGTCCGACGTCATCGTCGGGGTGCTCGACACCCGCGTGTGGCCGAGAGAGCCGAGCTACCACGACACGGGGTTCGGCCCCGTGCCGGCGTCGTCCGGGACGCGGACCTGCTCGGCTACGCCGCGGGCACGGCCAAGGGCATGGCGCCCGCGCCCACGTCGTGACGTACAAGGTGTGCTGGGTCGGGGCTGCTTCGCTCCGTTCATCTCGAAGCATTGCCCGGCGGCCGCGGGGACGCGAGGTCAGAATTATATATGCATGTGGTGTATGCATCTGTTCGTCATCTCCTGTCTAGCATCTCCAGCGGCTACCGGCCTTTGAATTATCCATACGTCCATCTCCATATACAAGCCGATCCAGGAAGTTGAATACGTCCGCCATGCAGCACGCGACTTCCGAACGCTGGAGCCAACGTTTGCGTCGTCTCCGATGTCCGGCTCAGGCGACCGCGCGAAGACGTCATGCAGGATCTGCATGCACTGGCGCGCCGAGTCTCATGCATGCAGGATCCCGTGTACAGGAACATGCACCAATTAATCTCAAATAGTTCAGGGGGCTAAATGCAAAATTACCATTGAGAAAACCAGCCTACGTAGGTCAAAACCGCTGACAAGAGTGGTTTGGGCCTCCGGTGAACCAAGCTGAAAGTTCAAGGGGCCAGATGGCCATTTTCGAAGTCCAGGGGCCTGTTTGACACAGCGACCAAAGTCCAGGGGTCTGTGGTGCATTTCACTCAACATCAATTATCTCTGCAGCCAGTGCTACAGCCGGTCCAGTATACTAGTCTACCTTCACGAAGGCTTCAAGTGATGTGGCATGTACACCGCCCGCTAACAGCCGGCTCTTATTAAACTTGCTCTAAGGCATGGCAGCCGAAACGAGACGTGGATCACCTCAACTACCAATGTCAATTTAAATGCGTAGCTGTTTATCGCTTTGTATCCTGTGAGCGCGTCGCTTGGCAAGGCCCTGGCCACTGAGCAATGGTCAAATTTAAGGGTGCATGGTGGCATGCATAAAATCCAAGTTCCAATTAATCTACGGCGGACAGTTTTTACTCTCTTCACCCCTCTTCCTTGGTATCCGAGATTTTCATTGTTGCGCTAACAAAAGGGTCCGGAGGGACTATATATTTCTATTATCTTCTCCTAATCTTCTTGTATTAAAATATAATATGACGGAGAGGATCTTTTAATACAGTACACAACTACTACCGAATACGAGAGGAGCTTTTAAGAAAATATGATACGGAGAGGAGGCGGGCTATGGGGGCTGGCGGATAGAAAGTTGTTGGACAGACTAAAATTTTAACGCTTTATTATTAGGTAATAGATATGTACTAATTACCTATATGGTCTTTGGGCCCCTGGAGGTTGCATTGCCTGGGGGTCACGCTCCCGCCCAAATTTCCCGTGCCGGCACTTTCCCGCCCGCAGCCGCAGGCCAGGCATGCGGGAAGCCGCGCTAGCGCGCAAAATCCCGGCCATGGGAAACGCGTTGGATCTGACGGGACTGGGTCCACTTTATCTCCAAACAAAAAATGTTATAACTAACAGACTAAAAATTCTAACTAAATTCCGATTACACCATTAAATTTATTACAATAAATTCTTCAAAACAAGATCTCATATGGATATATTTAAAAAAATATTTATAAATAGTTATTTATAAATAGTTATCATTTTGCTTATAAATATAATAGAACATCGTTAAATCAATGATAGAACATCACAAAAAACATATGACAGAACAGCGACAGAAACATGATAGAACATCAATAAAAACATGACAATATCGCTAGAAACATAACAAACATCACTAGAAACGTGACAGAACATCATTAGAAATGTTATAGAACATCGCTATAAACATAATAGAACGTCACTAAAACGTGACAGAACATCGCTATAAACATAAATAGAACACCACTAAAACATGATAGAACATCACTTTTAACATATATAACAACACTAAAATAAATAATAGAACATCACAAAAAAACATAATTTTTTTAAAAAATAAAATAGAAAAAGGACAAATAATAAATAATAAATACATGAAAAGATAAAAAAGATTTGTGGAGGCAGTTTGCAAGGTGCACATGTAGAAGGTGGGTAGAGCTGTCATTACTGATTTCACCAAGGTGAGTCTGCCATAATAAGAAAGGAATTCACTGACCAAACTCAATCTGTTTTTAATTTTGTCAGCATTGGAGAGAAGTCATCAATAGTGGGCTTAGTGATCCCAAGAGGGAGGCCTTGATAAGTAAAAGGCATACTCCCAGCAGCACAACCTAAGGTGCTAGCAAGGTGGCTGGTTCTTTCATCAGAGTTGTCGATAGAAAAAAGAAAAGACTTGCTGAAGTTAACATGGAGCCCTATGAAGTCAGAGACTGGCCTGAGAAGACATTTTAGGTTGAATAAAACTCTTCCATCAGCTTGTGGTATTAGCAAGGTATCATCAGCATATTGAACTATTGAAAATTCGCCTCCAAACTCGTCACTGACACGGTGTCTAATAATTCCATCCATCCAAACTATATTGACAATTGTCAGGTCTGCCGCTAGCACAAATAGCAGGGAAGATAGAGGGTCTTCCTGCCTTACACCTCTCTTGCAAGAAAATGGCTTGCCAAGGATGCCATTGAGAACAGAAGAGTCTCCACTGCTGAGAATGCTTTTGATCCAGCCCACCCAGTTTGGAGAAAAGCCCTTATGCTCAAGAATCTTAAGGATAGCTTCATGTTGCACTTTATCAAAAGCTTTCTCAAAGTCAGGTTTGAGGATGACTATTTTTTTCCTTGATTTGTGGCAGATGTGCAAGAACTGCAAGGTCCAAACCAAGTAATCCTGAGTTATTCGCTTGTCTCGTAAAATTTTCCTTTTGTAGATGAACATAGAATCCTATCGCCACGGAGTTCCCTTCCCTTCGCTACGGCTATTCCAGGCGTGGCGGTACACGGCATGCGAGGCGCATTGGCGTGTGATGAGGACTGATGATTTTTCTTTTCTTTTTTTTCTTTTTTCTTTTTGTGCCGGTTGACGAGTGATGACTTTAACTGCAAAATATATATGATGTATTATTTGCTTGTAAACCAGGGAAATAAATATGGCCAACCTGAATTTCCCGGTTTCCAATTTCTTAGCTTCTTAGGCGCCGACGTGTGGATCCAAGATGCATGCACCGATAAAATGAGATGGGGTAGGATTTGAGACGCATATATATAGCACATGCACGGTTACGCAAACGCCGATGACACGTCGCCGTCCACTTCGACTGCACGCGTGCGTGCATGTGCGCGCGGCGGCCGCCTCGCCCGGCCGGCCGGCGCCGGCACTAATCATGATTAGTCCAGTCACCGTTACTACGTAAAGTTAGCCATATTAACATGATCAATTGGTAGCATCGTACGTCTTTAAGCACACAAATAATAGAGAGCACAGAGCAGGATCACACGTACGCTAGCTACAGAACCAAATGAGAACATCTCAACGTGGCCGTCGTGGCGACAATATATTGCATTGTACGCTGCCACGACACGTACATAGATCTAAACTGTATTTCATTATTATTATAAATATATATATTCTTGGAAATGTGTAGTCTGGTTCGGACTTCGGACAAACCGTTTGTGTGCACTAACTACCATATCTAGTGTCGTCTTGCTTCGAAATCATTTTTAAGATCGACGGCATACGTGTCATATATACAACTCGATCATGAACGATACAATGTATATACCTTCAGCTGGACCGATCATATCCAAATTTTTTTTCTGTCATGGCTCTCATGACTACTCATTAATTATAAGTCTATATATGTAGCAAATGTCAAGTTTTTCATATAGTCATGCACGGATGCACACACTTCCATCACAATAATAAGACATACAACATTCATTATGGGTACGAAAAGCTCCCTATTCATTCTGAATCTCAACAAAACAAATAAAGGTTCAACACAAATACTATGAACCTATCTATTTTCGAATGTGATTTGCGAGCCCTCATGACATTCAACCCGCCTTGGAATACAATTGTGTAGGTGATTACAAGACCAAAGAATAATTTGAGGATCCCGGCCTGCCGCAGGATATTGATCTACACATACCTAGAGACCTGCAGTGCTTGGCGATAGATCAGCGAGGAACCGGCGGCCTGGCCGTGGAAGCAATCTCTCGATTTCCGGAGGCCAACCCATCCGTGGCCTCCTAGTGAGCTAGACCTAGGAAGGAACTGGCGGCAACTCTGGGACGAGCCATTACCTAGAGCGGCGCGTGAAGGAATAGCGCGCAAGAAACCTACGACTGTGCGCGAAGGAGTAGCACGCGGGAGACCCATGACGGCTCTCGAAAGGAAAAAAAAACACGAGAAACTAATGTGTGGGTCCACAATCTTCATTTTTGCCAAGTAAATTATGGGAAATTGTTGAACGACTCTTTTTACCTTTGACATATTAATTTGGGAGTTGACAAACTCCATATTGCCAAACAAAAAAATGCAAAACACTTGGAGATCCTCAGATAAACATATAAGGATCGAAAAAATTATCTTATACAAACAAACACATCAGTTCCAGCCTCATGCACCAGGGTTGTAAAATTGATGGCTTATTGAAATACGTACATTGTTGAATACCCGATCGGATTATATTTGAGCTGGATTAATTAATGGGCGCTTAGCTGTTATGGAAATAAAATACTGTATATACCGATGTATGTCATCCTCCAAGATTTAAACGCATGTAATGCAGGTCGATTATATCGACAGCCACCATGCATATGGAGCAGGGGCCAGACAATTTATGATGAGATCATATATGGATTATCCTTATACTCCTAGACAAAGGAATCAAACACATTGTTGGGTTCCCAAATCAGCGCCGATCCTTGGCAATCTCCCGTTTTATTTCATTGTCGGGCTAGCTAACAAAGGAAATCAAAATCATTTCGGGAAGGCATATTGAATTGTTGTTGCCGGTGCACATGAGTGCAGATTCGCCGCTACATCTTGCGTCACTGTCGGGTTGTCGTTTTGCAGCACGTCGATCCATCTGTCACGCTGAATGTCCCGGCCGTGCCACCAATTTGACCCTACAAGTTGCCTCCACGAAGACACGTTGAAATGCAAATCATTAGTCCATCACACGCACTACCTAGGCCATTATCGCTCGATGATGCTTCTTCGCTATAAAATAATAAAAAAATACAGTCTTCTAGGTCCCTGGCAAAATGGGATATCTTAATAAACCATAAAAAATAATGTGGTTGGGTTGAATTGGAAACCGGCCAAAACGAACGAAAGGCATCAGAACGTGGAGTCACATCCATCCATGGTCTGTCCATCCATATATATATGATCGCCAGCAGGTTCATTCTCGTGGACACCACAGCTCCCTCTTCCATTGTTCCATTTGCCAGTCAACAAGTCTTGCATAGTGGCAAGCAGCAACGAGATTAGTTCACCATGAGGAAGGTGTGCACCAACCTAGACCGGGAGGACGGCCTCGACACAGTGCTCGAGGTGCCTGTCCCGGAGCTCCCCAGGAGCCGTCGTCGGGCCACGGCCGGCGCCGCCGACGCACGGTAAAGGCATGGGTGCGGTCGCGCATGGATCAACGACACCGGCGATACGGCGCGCCGCCTTCGCAGGCGGATGTGCAGCTCATGCTCGGGGTGATCGGCGCGCCGCTGGTGCCGCAGCCCGTGGAGGCGAGGAAAGCCATGGGCGGAGAGGACATCAAGGAGGAGCCCCTTGTATGTAACGTTGATTTGTTGCCAACCACATTAACATGCTTACCATGATCACGCGTGGTGTCTAATAAGAAACATTTTAATCTTTTTTCCAGGAGGTGTCGAAGGCGAAGTACATCGTGGAGCAGTTAGATATCAATACATCAAGAAAACACATCATTTTATTGCACATAACATTTTTTGCTCTTGTGTAGAAATAAGAATATGAATTATTCCCTACGTCCTAAAATATATTTAGTATATTTCCATTTGTCGTAAGTCAATCACCCCAATTTTGATCTAATTTATAGAAAAATACAATAATAGATATCATATAAACTCTACTAGAAATATTATGATATGCATTTCTTATAACTTACCTTTTTTTTATGTGGTAGAAGTTAATATGTTTCTCTAAGCAACATCTTTATAAAAATATTTGCAACATACGTTTCAAACTGATAAAATATTTAAAACATACACTTACAATATTCGTTTGAAATTGATAAATTGTTTAAAACATACACTTGCATACACCGTCCATATAAATTGTCATGCGACAGCACATCAAGTGGCAAAGAGACCTTCGGCACGCAACCTTAAAATAGTTGATGGCCATGCGTCCTATGTTTAGGATGGCTTATGTATAGCAATTATATGATCATGCTTTATTCTTGCATGACAATTGGGTGCTATAATTAGCAAGAGTGTGTGGTTGCATGGATTGTATGGCTCCATCCCTCCAAATGAATTGGTGCGAGAGGCTTGTCGCGCCATTGCATGTGCCGCGACAAGGTGGGGCCTCGGTCAACACTGCTCGCCACGGTGCTGACCCTATCGTGCCATTGCACGTGGCGCGACACAGTGGTTTGGTCGAGCCATTTGCTTTGGCGTGACAAAAAGGGATATGACATGCAAATATGTTTTGATCTGGTATATTTTTAGAATTTTGATTAAAAAAGGATTAAAAATAAAAAAAAATCCTGTTGTTGTCTATCAGATTCAAGTTGGGAATACATCCATTTGGTCTGCACCATGGAGTACGGGTTTGAACTCTATTCACGATCACCTCCTATGTCCTGTCACCACCTCCCCACTACCTTCAAAAGTGTCTGAGCTTTGGCTTCCTGGTACTCACTCTTGGAACTTGGAGCTTCTCTCTAACACTTTTACTACCCAGGCCAACCAAGCTATTCTCAAAGTCCAACCCATCCCGACTGACCAGCCCGCGATATCGTTCAATGGAAGCCTGCTAAGAATGGCATGTGCACCACTAAGAACATCTACCACTTCAAGGTTCCCCAAGCATTCGCACTGAACCAGATTTTGCAGCGAGCTTGGAACAGCAAGGACCTACCCCCACTCCTCAAAGCCTTCACCTGGAGATTGATAAGGCAAGCCCTTGCCACAGCTGAAAGAGCTGCCAGGTACTCTACTCATATTGATCCTTATTGCTCTTACTGTGGTGCAGTCGAAAATGACAGTCACCTATTCTTTCAATGCAACCTGCCCCATGCAGTGTGGTTTTCGACTAATCCACCTTTTAGAACTGACATCCTTCCACATGAAAATGATGGAATTCAGTTAACTCTTTCCTCACTCATTACAGCTACCACACTTGACAATTTATTTTGCAAAATTATAATGACCTTGTGGTAGTTGTGGAAGGTGAGAAATGATAATCGCTTCCAAAGGAAAGCTTGTAATCCTTGGCAGGTTCACCATGCTGTTGCAGCACACATCGCAACCCATCAGCAAGCTCAGGATGATGTTGTCAATAACACACCTCTCTCAATGATAGATCAAGATCAAACTACTGCTCGTTCACAGGACAACGTCCAAAATAGCCATGGCCTGCAAGGTATGCCATCTCAAACTGCAGGTTCCAACTCCTATCAGACGGACAGGTATATTATCAACATGCCAGCGCTTCTTCCAGGCACCCGTTGCTACGTGGATGCCTCAACCGCCCCAAATCTTCCAGGTCAACATGCCAGAGCTTCTTCCAGGCTGGTCTTGGAATTCTTTTTGTTAACACGCCGGCCGACTCAAACTATATATATATCAAAGCAATCATGACAGGTACTCAATCCGTGCTCATGGCAGAGGCGGCCTCATTAGCTCTTGCAGCTATGATTAATGATCTGTTGAACTTCAATGACACCAACTTCCTATCAAACTGCCAGAGTCTAGTGCACTTCCTGAATGCTACAGATCAAGCCAACCAGAGTGCAGGATTAAACTCTTCACCCAAATGTTTGTAAATTATGCAGGTCCACGACGGTCCAAGATCTTTAAGATTAATAGGAATCTCAATTCCACTGCTGATTCTTTAGCCAAGCAGGCATTAATCAGCTATGCTGATTCTACTTCTAATTCTCAGCATGAGTGTTCGTATCGCATCATGTACACCAGTGCCCTTTGAGCGCTGTTCTTAACTCCATAAACATGCCTTCTGTAATGCTAATAGCAGCAATGTGCTGCTGATAATAAATTTATTGTTTGTTGTAAAAAAAAAATATCGCAAAAATCTGACTCTACAATTAATATTCCCATGTTCTCACCAATCGAATGGGTTTGACAATTTATTTTTATTGGTATATAAAATCCATGCGACCCACCGCGTGATATGTGATGAACTTAATTTAGTCCCTGCATCCATCCACAGACCCAGGCTTTGTGATATTTGGTGACGATACAGAGCCAGCCGTGTCTTTCCGAACGATTACCAGCCACCGACACCTGCACATCGAGGTGTCCTGGCCGAAGTCCATCCGTCCGTCCACCTTAATATCGTTGAAGGCATTCATTGCTCAACCACCATCCCTCACATGCCATTCCAATCCGTCGATCTTCTCGTATCCTTCGTCAACGATCCATGATGGTGACCAGGGAATGGCACACACAAGAAGACTTAAAGGGGAGGAGCAACTCCTGTGGATATGTGCAGGTACCCACAAGAAACCCAGAACGAGCACAAGCAATGAGTAACCTCCTCAAGAGCAAGGGCGAACCAAAGCTGAAGAAACAGGCGTCTCCAGATGAACAGCAGGCAAAGGTAAGGTGGCAGGCTCAGTTACCGTCTATCTCTTCCTATACATAGTAGAGCTAGAGCAGCATCGTTTTGTACAGCATAAAACGGTGGTTAATTGAAGCTTAGAATCTTCATCTCCTTTTCGGTGAAAGTAAGAACTTCCATAGGAAAAACTTACATTAATTTGTTTCCATGAGAAATTCATTAGTGCGCACCTGAGACCTGACATAATACTGAAATGGTCTTTAGTAACTTGTCGATATTATGGACATATACAGATAAATGAGGTACGGGAACTCCTTGGTGACCTGCCAACAGAGATGCCAGGCTTTTTGACGGACTCCACCATCCGTCGCTTCCTCCATACTAGAAACTGGAGCACGCTGCAAGCGACCAAGGCTCTGAAAGAAACTGTCAAGTGGAGGCGTCAGTACAGGCCGGACAAAATCCGTTGGGTAAGTAGCCGTATACTACTAAGCTTGCATGGTTCTGGGAGTTTATGTTTCTTTGACGCATGGAATTTATGTTCAAATTTGAACTCGTATAAAAGGCACAGGTTTATATATGTGGTTATAAGAGTTCAGTGTTACGTATTATTTTCTGTTTATGTTATCTTTAGTCACAAAGACCAAACTTTTTCTTGGAATCTATGTTAGGAAGACATTGCTGAAAGGGAGCATTTGTTGAAGAAATCTTATATAGCAGACTACCTCGACAATAATGGGCGAACTGTGCTGGTAACAATGCCGTCAATAAAGGTCAGTTTTAGTCTGGTCCAAAATAAATATACATGAGCAATATATATATATATATATATATATATATATATATATATATATATATATATATATATATATATATATATATATATATATATATATATATATATATATATATATATATATATATATATATATATATATATACACACACACACACACATGAGCAATAATTTTTTCATAAGCTTAAATTTCACATGGCTGTAATTAGCATGTACACTTTCATCTTGGCCATGCTATGAAATACCCCATTTGTCATACGACGGCAATATCCATGGACAATGTCAGATCAATATCAAACTAGCACAGATGCAAAACGTAAACTTGCAAGTGAGATTGTATTTACGTGTCCATTACTATGCAAGATCTATTTAAATGTGCATCTGTGCAAGATCTATCTAGTATCTGAGAGCTAAACTTGCACACAACAATATCAAACTAGCAGAAAAAATCTACATTTTGCATATGTGTTAGTGATATCAACAAGCATCAATATAAAAAACTATGCAAGATCTATTTAAATGTGCACTTGTTGATATCATGACACAGAGTTATGCAACTTATATTTCAATCATATCAAATAACCTTGCAAGCTATAGACTAACAAAGGTAAGCATACATCCAAGGAATACAATTAAGTATGGAATCATAAATGAGGTAGATAATGCAAACTCCCATTGACAATTGATTTGTTCCTAAGGTATCGACAAGCTTGCGATGCCCACTAGTTCTTGTTGGAGCCCCTCACAAGTGCCAAGTTTCATGACCGATAACTCCATGGATAGCCCCCAAGTCTTTTCATGCACAAGTGAATGTCCGAGACAGCCTCTCCCGGTCCGCTACCTGTCGTCTTTACTATTGAGCTTTTGACTACAGCATCGCAGGCTTCATTCCCTCGGTACAACTGTACAAGCCAGAGAACAACACCACAAAACATGGTTGGTATGATCTCGAAGATTAAAAACTCTTAGCATACACCAATGGTGCATGCAAGACCGAGACAGAAAGAGGTAGGCAAACCTCAGTAGACGCTAGACCTAAACCTAGAGGAGGTGCTAAAATAACATCTAACTAGCTTAAGCACATCACAAAAACACTCTCATTAATCTCCTAATATTTTTCTAAGAACTTTTGATGTCTAAAGTACAAATGGCCGAGCCTCAACTCTTCTCACACTTCTCTCAGCTCTGACACCCCTTTCTGGGATGTTTTGAGGAGTATAAATAACCCCAACACATAGAAAGAAAAAAAAAACTAGCCGTCCATAACACCCGAGCCTTTCGGTGGGCTCCATCGGACAAATGCTGTTGGTATGTCACTCGTATTTCCCATGGTCACCAGAGTTTGGAGTAGACAAAGTAAAAAAAAAGAGAGTTTGGATTAGACACCACATCATTTTTTTTGTGCATTGTCGGAGTTTTCCGCTCCTTAGTTTTCAGCATAACACATTGTACTTTGGGCATAATTGCTCTAGACTCCAAATTGGATGATCTTGTACTTGTGGAAAGCTAACAAAGAGTTCTTCAACTTTGAACTAATATCATATCAATTTGAGTAGATCCAAAATCATCTAAACTGAAGACATTGAACTAATATCATAGCAATGTTTCCCTAATCTTTATGATTTTAATAACAAAAATAGTGATAGTGAAATAGTTATCTTTCAGTCCTAAATTTTTGCTGACACTGGTTGTTTCACGAAACAACTACCTCTTTCTCTAGTCTTCTTATCTCTCCTCAATGTCATAAAAAAAATACTATATGGTATTGCATCAGATAGTCTTTCAGACTACTGGAGTGTAGCATGGTACTTGCCTTCAGTGAATTTTATTCTGTCTTTAGTTGTATGAGACAGACTTTCGGATCGGATTGTGGAGTGCTTACTGGGACATAGACTTCGGTACGAGTTGAAGGGAAGAGGATTGCTTGCGTTATGAATGGGCTATCTAACTTGTTTTGACATATTATCATATAGAAAGAGGATTGGTGGATTGGATCTTGTCAATATTATTAGTGTCTGACAGCCTGAGTTGGGCGTGTGGGGGTTGGAGTGAGGCCACAATACTGAGGGTCTGCGACGTCCACAATCACTTCCCAATACCGCCATAGCAAAAGCCCTTAATATTTGGCATATGAAATTAAACTTAAAATGTTTTGTATAAAGAAATATGTATCTTACTATATGTTTTGACATTATTTTCTTCTTCAAACATGTTGCAAAAATATTTGATACTAACTTTACTTTTGGGAGATCATATGGTAGGGGTTTCTTAAATTTAAAGAATAGTTTTTACTTCTTTGTCCATAACATATATTTTGCTAATCTTAAGACATGTTTGAACAGAGCTTAGTTCCAGGGAAGGAGCTGATAAAACTACTAGTTTACAACTTGGAAAGTTGTGCCACGAGCTCGGAAAATGCACAAGAAGATATTATTTCCCTAGTTGATTTCAGTGGATGGACAATATCAAATACTCCAATGGCAGAGTCACGTCAATCATTGCACATAATTCAGAACTATTATCCAGGGTTGATAGGAGCTGCAATTCTTTGCAACCCTCCAAAGATATTCGAATCCTTTTGGAAGGTATGGTATTCCCGAAAGCACTACTACACTCTTCTAAGTTTAAGAACGTAACACCATTTCATAATTTCAGAATTCAGATACAGGTTGTCAAACATTTCATAGAAATTATAGTATATTAATTCATTAACTGTAGCATCAATATATATTGTGTTTTATATTTCTATATGGCATATAACAATGGAATTAATGTCAAAGACACATTCAAAGGATAATTTGTCTTCTCGAAACGTTTATATATGTTGAGTGTGGAATGCTCGATGCCCAATACTGAGTGCACCCAGCACACATGGAATGTGCACAGTAGTACTTCTATTGTAGGTTGACCTGGAACTGAGTATGGCAATGTACCCTTGCATCCCTGTGGTTTCTATGAACATCTGCATGTCTTAATTAGTTCTGAAAACTTGCTTTTGTAGATACTAACTTACTTCGTGGAGCCAGAGCTGAAAGAGAAAGTGAAATTTGTCTACACTAACAATTCTGAGAGCCAGCGAATAATGGGTGAAATGTTTGACCTGGAGAAGCTGGAGTCTGCATTTGGTGGCCGTAACACCTCTGGTATTGACATTCTCAAGTATTCTGAGAGAATGCAAAGAAGAGATCAGACAAGGAATCTTCATATTCGATAAAAGCAAATGGCAATTCCTCTTCATACATACTATTGCACTTGCACAATTCGTCTTGTCGAAGTGTAAAAGAATTCTACTCTCGATCAGCAGCAAAGACGAGAAGACGAGACTGAAGCCTTTTTTTTTACTTTACTTTATATATATGACCTCAGTAAGCTGTTGAAGGAACTTAATAAACTCGATTGCTATGGAATTCTTTGAGGTTAAATCATAACAGATCAGGATGATTATGATAACTGGTAGATTAGCTACGAATGATTGGGATACCAGATTCTGGATGGTCCGTGTAATACGATATGTCATGAGAACTCATGGGCCATCCAAAGTGTCAGATATTCTGTAGATAGCCAGCTATCCATTTTCTAGAGAATAAGAAGCAAAAGTGGGTTAAATAGCCGCTTAAGCCATTCAGCGGCTGAACAAAAAGACATGCCAAAAATTAAGGAATTTATATCTATATAAACATAAAAGATGAACCTGATATTACAAATACCAACAAACCATTCATAATTTCGCAAACACACCAGTCCATACATGATAATAATGTAAAAAACACACGAGTCACTACTACTGTGGATGTTTTCGGAGACAATCATTTTGGATTAAAGGAAGTGAGCACGATCTATTAATGATATGCAAATTTGAATTATTACATTTCCTGTAGTCGTACTTGAATTATGTTTTTTTTTCACAATTATAAGATTGTTGTAAGCTGAATATGATGTACTTAGAACCACCACAGCCAGACCCAACGGATATGCATACAGCATGCTATATATAGAGTATACCCTGTAGCATGAGAGAATTAGACTCTCGCCCCCGCGTCGCCTCCCACGCGGGCGACACAGGAGGCCCTCCTGCAACCCTAGCGCCGCCCTCTTCCCACACTCTCTCCAGCCACATCGGCGCCGGAGATGGACGCCGGCATGCCGCCCAGCCAGCCAGGATGGCAGCGGTGGGGCCTCCCTCCCTTGATTAGCGGCTTATGCTGCAGATCACCGGCAGCCCCTCACCCGCGCGAGCTGCGTGAAGCTCGGTGGAGAGGGTCACCGCGGCTATGGAGGCTCCGGCTGGTGCCCGTGCCAGTGCTGGGGACGGTGGCGGGGCTCCCATCTCCACTGCATGGCTCCTCTCCTCCAGTTCCTACGACGATGGCCAGGCTCGCCAGCCCGGTGCGGTGGTGGTTGCGGGCCAGGTTCGTGCAGGCGCTCCCCCTTTGTTGTGCCTCTCTCTATATATCAGCCTGGCTGCGCGCTACTGCAACGTTGGCCAAGGCTGCTACGACGGCGATTGGGCCTCTACCGTGGTGAAGACATGAGACGGTTGTGTCGGCAAGGGCCGCCGTGTTCGGGGCATGTTGTCCGTATTTGGTGGCCCTAGGGCTAGGGCATTGCCCACAGTGGTGGGGCACGCTCCTTGCGTTTGCCGGTGGCGAAGGTCGGCAGCAATGGAGGTGTGTGTCAGGGCTGGCGGCGGTGGTTGGCTATGACCTTGACGTGTGGCAGGTGGACGCACGGGCACGGATTATGGCCGTTTCTCGGCACGTCGTGTGGTCGGCGGGTGTGGCTGATGCAGCTTCGGCTGTCATGCATAGCCGGCGCTTCGGTGCCCCCTAGTGAGGCTTTTATAGGATGGCCGGCAGCGACGACGGTGGTGACATGTTGGGACCCGGCATCTGGGCCGACGTCTGCATTGGGTACCTTGGGCAAAAGCCTGACGATGGCGACACTTGTGGGCGCCGCTTTACCTGTTGGGACAAGTGACGGCGTTTTCCACGGATGAAAACCCGGTCCACGTTTGGACGAGTGACAGTGGTGCATTGGACGTCCTAGCCTTTCTCGAAGGCGTTGTTGTGAAATTTGACTCGCGAGATGTCTCATGGCAGGGTGTGAGGCCATGGCCGGAAGTCGGAGCTGCTCTTGGAATATGTTTACTATGGTCTCCTGCTTCAAGAACTTTGATCTCATTCTTAGTTGGATCGTCATTTACTCTATTGTGTTAGCATGGGTAGGCCTCACCTTCGTGGTGGTTCACGCCACGTTTGACTACCTTATACATAAATTTGCTCTCTACTTATCAATCGAAGCCGGTAGCATGGATCTTTCGAAAAATATATACTGTGTAGCAGAGCTACAGCACCAAAGCCTCCGATCCACCACACAACTAGCTGCGTGAGTGGCTAGTGTGCTTCGGCTTCCTTGGTCTAGCTCGGCTTAATCCCCTACAGCGTCTGTCGCATGTGATCGAGCTGAGTAGAGACCAGGTGATTGGGCCAAGGTCTAGCATGCCATTTAGCCACGGTGATTTCTAGACAAAATTTTTGAGTCAATACACCAAGGGCAGAGCCCCGGCAAATGTAGTATTAATATTAACAAGGACCAAAAAAATTTTACATTATTCTTGTTCACCCAAGACTCTGAGTAAGAAAATGCACAGGCCATCAAGCGACCCTGATTAACACTTAGCCTCAAAACCAAACAGCTTGAGGCAGTTCACTGGCGAGGCAGCCAACATTCTTGGAGACCATTGATTTCAACTCCTCCGACACCTGTTCATCCCAACAAAATGCCTTCTTGTACAAAAATTTGTTAGCTTTATCTTTCACCTCTCCCATCCACCAATTCTCGCCTTCTCTCTATGGGGCATAATAGGATCCAACCTTGTAACATAACCACTATTTTGATTAACAGGGACCTCATTGTCTATCCACATCACTGCCTGAAAATACAATTATTCTTAGTTTCCAAAGCCCCAACAGGGCAGCAGTGCAAAACACATAAAAATAAAAAAAATCTTTTTACTGAGCCAAAGTTGTGCAATGGACAGGAAAACTATCCTTAATTCTCTATCAAAGACAAAAGACAAATGCATCCACATCTGTTTAGTAATGACACACTCAAAGAACTGATGATGTATTGTTTCTAACTCCTTACACAAAAAGACAAGTAAGATATTGCCCAATTTTCACAATTTGGCCGTGATTCCACATTCAATTTTGATGTCCGGCATCAGTTTATATAAGCCGTTATTATATGACCAATCATGCCATATTTATTTTGCAGAAAGAGTCTCCTTCAGGAGCAAATAAGAACAAATATGTTTTACATGCGGTTGTGAATTCTCATCATAACTAATCTCTTGTGATGGCCATCCTGTCAAACAGGGATTGTCCAAGCTGGATACCACAAACATATTTTATTTTAGAACCTTGCTATACTTCATTTGCCTAAAATTAGAGACTTTTTTTGTTCAGGCAACATGTATATTTGCACTACTCTCTGTTCACAAACAGTAAAAATAGATCCACAAATCCTGAAGCAATATCAACGAAGCACACGTTGCCTGAACACATAAAAGTTTCAGGTCACTGGCAAGAAGGAAAAGTGTTTATTTTATTAATATTCTACTATCATAGACCATGTTGGCTGACTTTTTTTGGAACTAGATAAATATCCCACGCGTTGCTGCAGGAATTAAAATGATATCTTTTGTGAATGACACACGAATATATATAAATTTAATCAGAATTGAAGTATTATAATGGAATTATATGTTGCATGCATGTAGTAGTGGAATGAGAAAAAATCAAAGGTAAATCACTAAGAAAAATGGATGGAGGGATGAAGAGGATATTTATTAGTATGTTTAAGTTAATGGTAGTGGACTTATGGGCGAATGATGATGTAGCGGTAGGCCTCTAGAATAACGTGCCTTTATCACATTCTAGAGAAATAGGTACTGGACATTAGTTTTATTGGAGTTTATGATTTCTTATTGTGTATATACATGATCTCGCCATCTCAGAGCAGCGGCCAACAAAGCGCCAAGATGGGAGGTTATTTGTCTTCTCATCGCACCCTCCACATAGATGCATTGCATATTGCTCTTTCTCACTTGCCGGCTAGCTACCACTCTACAGACAATCCACGTCTTCGACGGACCAACGTCGGCCATCCATGGTTCCCTGACGGATATCGTTGAGATCATTGCTGTTCATGTAGGGCCTCATTCGGATGATATGGAATTCAACTCATTCGGATCAAACACCACTCCAATCTACCCAACAACTACTGGAATCAGCTAGGCACTCGGCAAAGCCTTTGTAAAGGCTTTGCCGAGTGCCACAACCGGCAAAGCCCACTCGGCAAAAACCTTACAATAAAGAGCTTTTTGCCGAGTGCTGAAACGACACTCGGCAACATAAAACACTCGAAAAATTTTGAATCGAACAAAATCCAAAAAGAAAGAAAAAAATCAGGAGAGGCCCCACCAGCCAGCAAATTTTGAATCGAAATTGTAAGTCGTGTCAATTTTTTGCATAAAATTCACGGCTACGCGACTTCTCCCTCTTGCAGTACCTCTTTTAACCACTGCACTACACACTCATTTTGGTTCCCTACATATTATACTAAATCGAGTGTAAACTGCTTGTTTAAGGCCTTAAACGAATTAAAATCAAAAGGTTCTCAACTAGTGATGCTTCATGACTTTTTGAGATTTACACTTTTCGTTTTCAAAGTTTCTCTATTCAAGATCGTTTACAAAATTTCAAATTTCAGATCTGAAAAATTCAAATGTAATTTTGCATGACAAGATGATTTTAAAACAAAAAGTTGCCAACTATAAATTTTTATAATTTTCGAGATCTAAAAAAGTTTATTTTGGTTGCTTTTCCATCTCGAGGTCATTCGAAAAATTTGAATTTTAAAATTTTCATATTCAAGTGTAGTTTTACATGACAAGATAAATTCAAATGAAAAAATTGTCTGCTATAAAATTCTATGACTTCTCAAGATCTACAAAGTTTGTTTTGTTGTTTGTTCATTTGTTCATCTGACATGGTGGTACTAATATTGTTCATAAATCTCATATATCTATATTGTATATTCATATACTAAAAGAGAGATATGTAAAATTTATGAACAACTTTCACTTTATCATATAAAGAAATGACCAAAACAAAATTGTACTTTTCGATGAGTTATACAACTTTGTAGTTATTTTTTTCATTTAAATTAAATTACTGCTTTAAAATGTACTTTGAAGTTTTCTTTGTCGAGTGAAAAAAACTCGACAAAGAAGGTTGTTCGCCAAGAGAATAAAAAACACTCGGCAAGGTCTTTTCCGAGTGTAAAAAAGGCACCCGCCAAAGGTCTTTTCTGAGTGTTTTTTTCCAAGTGTTTTCTTTTTTGCACTCGTCAAAAGAGGCCTTTGCCAAGTGTCCAAAATACTGTACTCGGCAAACCGCCTGGCACTCACGAAGAGCTGGTTTCTCATAGTGAACACATATAGATTTTTGCGAATCCAACCACATCCAACCAAAGGCTACTACGTTATGGGCAAGATGCAACCACCAGCTGCCCAACAAACACCAGCTACCTACTCTATTACTGCTTCGAACTTTGTGCCCATTCACACGGGAATTGAAATAGGAGTTATATATAATACTTGAGCAATTGTATAATACATGCATGAGAAGGTTTGCACATGTTTTTTAGTGCATGATTGCGTTGTAGCTAACCAGGAACCCATAACTAGTAACTAATGATTTGTGCACGTCCATGCGCGCCGCATATTTAGTTAGTTGTGGTTTAGTTTGGTGCAAGAACATGTATATTACAAAAGTGTCCAGATTTCTAAACCGCCTCGGCGTTGCGCGGAGGGGCAGATTTGACGTTGTATTGAACAATTAATGCGGGCGTGTCATCTAGTGTGTTTTGTTCCACCGTGCAGTTTGGCGTTGAACAACAGGCACGCCCATGCCATGCATGTTGGAAGCCTGCAAGGATATCAAGAATTAAAGATACTATAAAACCGACGCCCAAGCTCTTCCCTGACAGCTAGAACTATCAGGAATCAATCGCTGACAGTTTCCGTTAGGAAAGGTGGACTTTCCGTGACAGTTTTTCCTTGACGGTATTTGCTACTTTTCCTGATGGAGTCGGCCGTCAGGGAAAAAAATTTCTAAGGTAGTGGGACAGCTTGAACTTTCGAGGCTTTTTGGAATGCAGTGGCTGGAAAACAATATCTGTGTATTGCTTCACAGAAATCTCTTTCCACTTTGAAGATGAAGTCCCCTCAGCTCGATAAATCATGAGGAGAATACAATATTTGAACTCGCGCCCTACCTGCATTGGTGCATTTGCATTAACACCAAACCAAACCAAACAAATATAAGCAATGCACAGCATTTAGGCAGAGATGTCTTGTAATAAAAAGAAACTATCATAAGATTTCCATCTACTATACTGGACTGCATTGCTTGAGACTCTTCATTTTTGCACTGGACTGCAGCATGTAAATGTGGGGTTACGAGGATACTAGCCGGAAAACAAATTTTTTGTCCTCACAAATCAGGATGTACGGCTAGTTGTAGATCACGGGATTACCACTAGATGCGCAGGTGCAGTAGAAACGACTCTTTTACAGTTATGTGGTCGTCCGTCAGTCAATCCCTCTCGTGCGGTTCGTCCTTGTGCTCCAGATGCAGCACCTCCGAGGTATCCCACACGTACGCGGAAGAAGCATTGCGCCTCCGGACTGCTAGGTCCGTGAGGAGCAAAGGCGCAAGCGTGAGGAGGGCGAAGACGGCTGCCAAAAGGCGTGGGATCATCCTAATCGCGCCCTACCTAGGCTCCCGAGTTGGAGGCCCATTAGTAAGCCTGAGCCTAGTCTAATTTAGGTCCAATCCGAATTAGGCTTCCAGCCCCTTAAGCGTGTGATCCTATGGGTTCACACACATATACATGGCCCAAGTACTCCTACTCGTCTAATAGTTGACAGCGGCCCCTAACAAGACGTGACAACTCCTATGTGCGTGCAAAGATCATATCAGACAAATCACCATAAACCATATACATGTTATTCCCTTACCACATGATATTTGGTCCAGCTCCTGGGTTAACACTTAACCTAAGCATGGTTATATATTTGTTGATCCAATCATTCGAGTGATCTAGTGATATCTAGAGTGGGGGCAAATTCAATCTAGATTGTTTGTGTCTCACAACATGTTTCCCGACAAACCCGAAGACCGCATTTATAACTACCCAGTGACAAAGTAGCCTTTGACAGTCTTTAAGTATGTCATTTCACATCTTGAGTACATATGACAATCTCAGGTCTAAGAACATAACGTACATGATGTGTAAAGAGATAATAAGAACATCTTACGTTGGGTCAGTCCAGCCCCATGTTATACATATGCCCATATTATTAGTTTGACATTTCTATGTCTATGACTTGTGAAATATACTCATCAACTAATAAATTTGCTGATCTAATATTCATATGTGTCCTCACACGAACTTCGATCTAGGAAAACTTCAGAATAACCATACAAGTAAAAGAATTGCACAAACAACTCACATAATTGACAATCGATACAAGTTGTCTTTAATGGATATTCAATAAACACATAATATATTATGGATACAATCGCAATATCATCATCTCTATGATTACCTCTAGGGCATATTCCTAACAGTAAACAACCCCAGCTGATGCCCTTAAATTAAAACAGAAAAAAAATTGAGAGAAAAAATAAGAAACATGAAGTTGAACCTAGACAATGTAGTTTCTCCAACTAGACATAAGGGTGCTGGTATCTTAACTTACTCATAACTATTCCGATTTTGGTCATTCTTTTTCCCCTTGGAAAACTGCTCTAATATACCAAAAGGGAAGTAAAGTGGAAAAGGGATTTAAAAGGGCAACAAGAAACGGAGTGCTTCACCTGTCCCACATAGGCGATGAGCTGAGAATAAAATGTAGATTCTGGAGTGCTGAATTCAGTACTTAATTTTGCAGAGTCCCTTTCCTTAGTGAAGGATCCATCCCACATAGGGGTACTAAATTCAGTACTTAATTATTTTGATTTAACCATAAAAGTTTTGAAGCAGGGATACTAAATGCACTACTGCATAGTTACCAGTCTGAGACGGCTCGTAAGACCTGTTTGAGACGGCTATGCACCGTGTCTCAAAATTTGGGTCTCTAATAAGGCCACATTAGTGACGGCTAAACAACCGTCTCATCTCTATTATACAAGAGACGGCTTGTACACTACGTAAGGCTGACCGTCTCTAACGATGCGAGCTCATTTCCAACTACTGCCCGTCTGAGATAGTTTCAGATGATTGAATCCACCAGTGACTTAGCGTACATGAAAATTGCCTGATCGAGTCTCTTGGCCTCTTTGATCTACTCAATTGATAGCCTTAATTAGACTAGTTTAGCTAGCAGTCTGGCACACATGGGAGAAGTGCAATCGTGTGAGACTAACACGCCCTAGGGCAGCCGATCACCGCCCTTTTACTGTATCAACATATAAATTACCCTTGCCGTAGTCCTGTTTCTCAACCTTCATTTTAGTCACTTGCCAAGAGGTCCAACGCTGCCTTTCAGAGAGAGAGAGAGAGAGGTCCAAGCGTCGAACGCGACCAGTGCAACATGTGCAACATGTGCACGATGCTGAACACATTTAGTGTCGTTGGCGCCCAGTCACGGTCCAACCATTATGGCGGCAGCAGCTTCTAGCTACCCAGCATGGCAGCATGTGTATTCCTATTCCTTTCCGATCACGTCGTCCACTCGTCGTCTCCTTCTATCGACACGATGATTTCCAGACCTCAAAACAATACGACCACCACGCGCGAGAACCTCAATAAATCTGCAGCGATAGACGATAGTACATTCCAGGTTCCTCGCTTGGCACCGGCATCCCGCACTCTGTAGCGTGGCAACCCCGGCCGGCCACATAGCAATAGCAGAGCCATGAGTTCTCTATTGAAGACCAGGAGTGAAGGGAACCAACAAAAACAGGCGTCTTCTCAAGAACAACAGAGAAAGGTACCAGTCAGAGACTATGAATCAATGTCCTTTCCTCTGTTTTCTAGTGTCGATATATGAAGTGACATGAATCTCTGGAGTCCTGGACATGAAGATAGAGGAGGTTCGTGAGCTGCTATGCGACCTGCCGACGGAGATGCCGAGCTTCTTGTCGGACGGCACAATCCGCCGGTTTCTCCGAGCAAAGAACTGGAGCACGCAACAAGCGACCAAGGCTCTCAAGGAAGCTGTCAAGTGGAGGCGTCAGTTCAAGCCAGACAAGATTTGCTGGGTATTCGAATCGTCGCTACACTTCGAATCTTAATATTTAGAGGTTCTTCAGAGATAATTACAAACTAAAATACTACTACTTTTTTTTGGAAACAACACGTATATAGAATGTATTTGGTTAGAAAAATAGGGTAGTCCATCACTATCTCATTTCTCCCAAACTAATAAATAATATATAATATATGCATTAGAAATGGGTTGATTTCACTAAATTATATTAATGGAATGTGAAATCACGATACACCACCTCACGAAACATGAGATGATTCTGCAAACTAAACACACTAATAGCTTGGACACCAACGCTTTACCAATAAATTTACTCACATATGCATGTCGTGTACTTCGTTGGGAAGGTAACTTCACAAAATGATCTACACTTTATTTACGTGTAGTATTTTTATGCACCGGTAATAACAAAGAGCATATTTCTTCTCCAAAATCAATGTTAGGACGACCTCGCTAGCAAGGAGAATGAAGTTCGAAGAGCGTATATGCCAGAATATCTCGACAACAATGGGAGAACTGTCTTTGTAGTAATGACGTCAAAAAAGGTCAGTTTCAGTACATCTGATGCACCATATATATTATCGATCTTAATACTTAACCAAATGCATGTCTTAGGCCCAAAATGTACAGATTGCACTTCTGCACGCCCAACGACATCAATATAATTGCTCTTAAAAATTAATTATATGACATTATCAAATGGTTTTTACAACAATTATTGTTGTTACTAATATAAGTGGTATAACGCTACTACTCTAAGTGGGTTTTGTAAGGCAAACATCTATTAGTTGTTACTCCCTCCATTCTAAATTATAAGAAGTTGTCTTTTTAAATACATTATTCTTACTATATATCTAATTAAACATAGTATATATCTAAGTTCGTAGAAAAAGCTATGTATGCACATTTCTTGTTTTATGCATCGCATATACTAAAGGTTTCACATGTTTAACAGAGCTTAACTTCAACAAAGGAACATATAAAGCAGCTAGTGTATAACCTTGAAAATATGGCCTTGAGCTCAGAAGGCGCAAAAGAAGAGAACATTGTTTGGATTTTCGATTTTAGTGGTTGGACGATATCAACTACGCCATTGTGGGAAACCAGAGAATCGTTGCACATAATTCAGAACTATTATCCAGGGTTGATTGGAGCAGCGATTCTCAGCAATCCACCAAAGATATTTGAATCGTTCTGGAAGGTACTTGTATATCAACTTATTTGCAGAAAGAAATAGTTATATATGCTTTTTCTAAGAGTTTGAGGTTTATAAGAATGTAAGTAGTCAGCCATCTTTGACTTTTAATCTACTAATAATTTGCTGTGATTTTTGTCCAATATATACTAAATCGTTCAAAAGATTTCACCATAGTTTCATCACGGTAAGATGCATACTAATAATGTAGTACTGCTGAAGTCATCATATGATAGGGATATTCTAACTTAACCTAATGACTACCATTATGCTTTTCTATGACCTTAAGATGACTTAATCAATACATTAACAATCTTTTTATGTACGGATTGAAGAATTTTAGTGAATATGTTGGCGAAATGTATGATATGCTTGCCCTTTGCAGATAGTAAAACACTTCATCGAGCCAGCGTTGTATGAGAAAGTGAAATTTGTTTATAGCAACAACTCGATAGCCGAGGATATTGGCTGACATGTTTGACATGGAGAAGCTAGAGTCTGCTTTTGGAGGAAGAAACACTGCTAGCCTTGATATTATAAAGTACTCCGAAAGAATGAGAAGACGAGATCGATAAGGGGTGCTTGCAAGGACACGAGTGGCACTATCTCACCTTTTCCCGACAAAGAATACAATAGATTACATGAAACTATGCTGTCAAAATAATTGACTAGACGAAAGGACTAAAACTTGTATCTACGTGAAGCCATGTGCCATGGAAGGTAGATTTTCAATCAAATGCTAAAGACTGGTAATTATGAGGGCTATGGAGGTTAATAGTTTTTTTTTTAAGATTTATGGAGGTTAATAGTTAAAGACCTCATTTACATTATTTAGGGTTTTCGGAGAAGAGAACATGAATCTATAAGGCCAGTCTCGGTGCAGGTTTCACCAGGGTGTCATGCACATTTATTAGGTTGCCACATCATTAGAAATACCCTTTTTGCATGAAACGAGGAGGAGAGAGAAGGAATGAGTTTCACCATGATAAAACGCTGCGGACGTTGTTTCCAAGGCTGTGAAATCGGATGAAATTCCCACTGAGTCGTTTCATCCCATGAAATATCCAATCGCGAGTTGAGGCCACCGCGCGCCATCCCCCAGGCATTGAAATTTTTTTTGTGAAACCGTGCCACGAAACTATCCATTATGAGAAAGCTCTATTTCATTCTAAAGTTTCACGTCTTGGTAACTGCTCAATGGCTAGTTTCATTGCACAGCTTTCACATACTATTTAAAGCTTTGAAATTTTGATACGAAACAACTCACTCCTCAATGCATAGTTTCATTGCACGCCACATACTATTTAAAACTTCTATGGGCACATACTATTTAAAACTTCTATGGGTCCACCGTTGTCTCTCTCTCCTCTCTTCCACCAATGACCTTCCTCCATACATGCGGATAAAATGAAATAACACTCTCAATGGAGGTTTCACACACTTTTCAATGTTTTGAAAACACCGCTATATAGTTTCACCATGGTGAAATGAATTCCTTCTCTCTCCTCCCAATTTCATGCAAATGCCGACATGACACCCGTGAAACCTCCATTGAGACCGGCCTAATACGGACATAAGAAATCTAATCTTAATAAAGCCGGCCTTAATGATGAATGTCTAAACATGAAGGAATAATCTTAATATTACTTGTTTTAACTGAGTTAACAATCTAAATTATTAAAAAACATACGGCCCGAACTAAACGATTGGAAGCTATGTTTCCAAATCTACTACTCCTATAAAGCTAATGCCCACTAGAGTATTTCTCTAGCTTTTCACTGAACCCACTACATTATAACCCACCCCACCTTCACTTCCACCAGAAACTCCTCCCCAATTAATATATCAAGTCAGCTGCAAGTCTAAAATAGAAATAGAAGAGTCATATTCACCGAGTAGTTTAGAAATTCCCGCAGCAACGCGCGGGGAATCACCTAGTTTTTTTATTTGAGTGACCACAGCTTCCTGTTAGAGATCGTATCCACTGATGTTCCTTTCCTTGATTAATACGTTGTCACTTTCTATTTGTAATGCTCACTATTGGAAACTGGCATGTTGTCGAGTGCAAAGCTCTTTGCCGAGTGTCAATTTTACCGAGTGTGCACTCGGCAAAATAATTGCACTCGGTAAAGGCTTTGTCGAGTGCCGAGGAGTTCCGGGCACTCGGCAAAGTCTCGACACTCGGCAAAGGGTTTTTTAAACATACATTCGGAAGCACTAAATTAACTTATTAAATGAAAAAAATTCTTCTACAAAAATGTATAACTTCTTAAGATCTATAAAGTTTATTTTGATTGTTTCTTCATTTGACCAATCGATAGTAAAATTGTTCATAAAATCTCTCTCTCTCTAAGTTTCATGAAACAACAAGAGAGATCTAAGATTTGTGAATAATATAAGAACCACTATGTCGGATAAATATATAAGCAAACAATTAAAATAAATTTTATAGATCTTGAAAAGTCATAGAATGTTGTAGTTGAATTTTTTTTCATTTGAGTTCACCTTGCCACGCAAAACTTGTTCAAATTTAATTTTTTTTTTTCAAATGGCCTCGGATGCAAAAACAGCCAAAATATACTTTGTAGATCTCGAAAATTTACGAAACTTTATAGTTGATTTTTTTCATTTGAGTTCATCTTCTCATGCTTTTGAATTTGAAAGATTTAATACACAAAATACAAAAATAGAAAAAGGGTTTGACGAGAGGCCGGAATATATAAACGCCCCCATAGGGTTTCACCGGCCCCTTCCCCTCCTCGCGCCGCACTCTCTCCCATCCCCGCCGCCCCCTCCTCTCTCCCATCCCGCGCGAGAGAAGCCAGCTGGCTCTCCTTGTGACGCGGTGGTCGTGGTGGCGGCCCCCTTCTCCCTGGGAGCGGCAGCGGTGTGGAGGTGCATGGATATGCCGCTGGTGGCCGGGTCTGTGCTCATGGAGGCTGGATTTGCCGCTGGTGGCCGGGTCCGTGCTCGTGGCGGCTAGATGGGGCCACCAGCGGTGCGCGGGGCCATGACGGCGGCACGCGTGGCCGAGACGTGAGCACGCGGGCCCCTGTGGCACTCGGGTCTGCGAAAGCAGCGCGCCAGTCGTCGTGACGGCGGTGTGCGGTGGCCCGGCGTCTCCGGGTTGCGCACGGTAGCCCTGCAGCGGGCGGTCACACGTGGTGGCCCAACGGCACTCGGTGGCGCGGCGACGCCCTCCTCCCCTGTGCCGAGGTGGATCTAGGCGGACCAGATCTGGGTGCTCCTCATCTTCTTTATCCTCCTCGCCGAGGTGGACCTCCTCCTTCCCCCATCTTCCTCTTTCTTCATCCGGTTCTCCTCTTCATCCCGTGCTTCTCCCCTTTGCAGATCCGGTCGAACGATGGCGGCGGTAGCATCGATCCGGTGGCAGTGGCGTGAGTGGGCTCGTCGGGCCTGCGGCGGTGGCGTGAATGGACTCGCTGGACCCTGGGCTTGGTGAGTTTTCCTTTTTTTATTTTTTTAGAAAATATTTGCCAAGTGCCTTCTTGGCACTCAACACGGTCCTTGCCGAGCACCACGATAAAAGGCACTCAGCAAAGAGCCTGCGCTGAGAAAAAAGTTACTGAGTGCTTTTTGCTGAGTGCCACACTCGGCAAAGTCTTTGCCTAGTGGAATTACACTCGGCAAAACGCGAGTCCAGTTAGTGGCTGCGCTTTTTGTTGTCATATCATATCTAGTCTAAACTCTGTTGGTGGAGTCGGAGTTCTTTGTAATCTCTTTGTTAAAACCTGGTTGGTAGTTTTCTCTGTAGAGGCTCTAGATGAAGCTAGTAGACTGGTTGTGCTGTGGGGTCCCGGCCTTTTTTTATGTGCTTCAAATGTAAACTGGTACAAGGGGTTCGTCATTCGCTTTCTTTGTCCAGCAAAGCAATCTCTCACGATTTGATGAGTTTTCATGTAAACAAACGTGTATAGCACTCCAACGACTTCAGATAAATAGAAGCAATAACATTCGCTTGCTTCCAGACCTGAAAATAACACTACCCCAATATAACTCTATCCACGGCGAAGGTACATTCCAGGTTCCTCGCTTGGCATCTGCATCTTGCCCTCTGCAGCGAGCCACCACCGGCCACATAGCAGTCGCAGAGCCATGAATTCTCTGTGGAAGACGAGGACCAGGAGCGAAGGGAACCAAGAAAAACAAGCGTCTCCTCAAGAACTGCAGCGAAAGGTAACACTACCAGTCAGAAAACTATGCATTAATGTCCTTTCATATATTTTCGGGTGCTGTCGATCGATAGACGTAATCACATCTGTTGATGAGCGTCCTCTTCTTACGTTAATGTGGAATTCTGGACATGAAGATTGAGGAGGTTCGTGAGGTGTTGGGCGACCTGACGACCGAGATGCCGAGCTTCTTGTCGGACGGCACCATCCGCCGGTTTCTCCGAGCAAAGAACTGGAGCACGCAACAAGCGACCAAGGCTCTCAAGGAAGCTATCAAGTGGAGGCGTCGGTTCAAGCCGCTGACAAGATTTGCTGGGTATTGGAATATTTGCTACACTTCGGATCTTAATATTTAGAGGTTCTTCGGAAATAAATAGAAATTAAAATACTCCTACATTTTGTTGGAAACAACACATATATAGAATGTATTTGGTTAGAAATTCATATGATTTTTTTCATTGGTAGATGTCTTCGACTAAAAGATAAAAACAATGTTGCATAACATTTCTAGGTCGACAACCCTTTCTGGGTTGTTTTTCAATCCGAGATCATTTGAAAATTTTAAATTTCAAATATGAGAATTCAAACATCATTTATGTTAGATAGATGATTCAAATAAAAAATTATCAACTATAAAATTGTATAACTTTTCGAGATCTGTAACATTTGTTTTGGTCACCACTATACACTCATTTATGACTCGAGCATAAGGATTTATTAGATATTAAGTTTTATAAAATTTTGTGAATCAAATATTTGATATCAAAATGACTTCAAATAAAAAATTTATGAACTATAAAGCTGTATAACTTTTCGATATGTGCAACTTTATTTTAGTTGTCTCTCCATCCAAGATCCTTTCCAACCACTTCATACTCACATGTGACTATAGCATATGGATATTAACTTTAGAAAATCTTGTAGTGCATATTTAGACATTTAAATGATATCAGATCAAAAAAGTTTAAACAACAAAATTGTTTATCTCATCGAGTACTACAACTTTAGTTTAAAGTTTGTCTTCATTAGACATCATATGTGAAAGTATGAAGTTATTCGGGCAGCCTCTATCCGTTCAAGCCATGAACAGGTGGTGATAGTGATGGCCAATATTCATGGCTAAAACCGGCAGTACTAAAACTAACATGGCCCTAATATCCCAGTTGGTTGGTCCTACCACTGCTGGTTTTAGCCACAAACTGATAGTGATGTTTGCTGATACTTTGTTAAAAAGGCACACACACTACACCACTAAAACTTACCACGCGTGCAAGTATAATCTCACAATGATCTAATCTTGATCTTACATTTACTATTTTTAATTGATTGGTAATAACGTACAATGAGTATATTTTTTTTCTCCGTAATCAATGGTAGGATGATCTCGCTAGCAAGGAGAACGAGGTTCGAAGAGCATATATACCAGACTATCTTGACAAGAATGGAAGAACTGCATTTGTAATAATGCTGTCAATAAAGGTAAGTATTGATTCAATTGTATCGGCCTCACTATTTAACCAATGGCATGTCTTAGGCCCAAAATGTAGAGATTTAACTTCTACACACCCAACATCAACATAAGTACTCTTACAAATTATATGACATCGTCAAATGGTTTTTATAATAATTATTGTAGTTGTGAAAGGGTTTCTAGCCTAGTGGTTAGAGCATCTAAGTAGATCTAGTAGGCCTAGGATTGACTCTAAATGAGATTGAAATAAAAAGGTCAAACACACATATATTAGGTGTTACTCTGTCAAGGTCAGCAGATGGGCCTTGGGCTGCCCGGCGGCGATGGTTAGGGGTGGTAGCTAGGGTTTGGGGAGGCGTGGCCGATGGCGCAGGGGCGGCAGCAGATGCGGCAGGAGGTAGAGGGGGGCCAGTGGCGTGTGGAGAGAAGAGAAGAGATGGGGCGGTGCACATGAAGAGGAGGAGAAGAGATAGGGAAGAGAATTTGTTGTTTATTGCATGCATGCAACGATTGCATGCTGCTAGTATTTATAGTCCAGCGAGACTTAACCCCAAACAACCTTGGAGATCCTTATAGGATTGGATTCACCTTTCTTATCTTAACAATCAAACTTTGACCGGCTCTTTCCAAAACCTAATGGACTCGATATTGTAGTATAGATGGCGATGGTGGCGGTGGCGGTGGCGGCGCCCACCTTCTACATGTGCGTCCTAGGGAATAGTGTGAGGCCGCCGGCGCGCGACAAGAGTGCCTCCCTCTTGGACCCCTTATTGGCCCACTTATTCTGCCATGGGGATTAGGCGTTTGACATACTCCCTCCGTTCTAAATTGTAGGACATTTTGTCTTTTTTTAAGAGTCAAAGCCCCAACTTTTAAGAAAGCAACATCTGGTACATACTGGGGATACCAGTTTACATGATAGCAAAAGAAAACAAACAGCAAATCTAGGGTTACATTATCATCTAGATTTCACAAACAGCAAGCCGATTGTTACGTCATCATCTAGATTTCACAAACATCAATGGATGTTAGCAGGCTTGGTTTAAAGGTCTTCATCCAGCACAGAACTTCATCCTTCAAGAGCTTGATGCGTTAACAATCCTCCTCCTTGAGAAGTACACACAACTTTTGCATGAACGATATTGCAAGATATATGATATAAGTGGGGTTCTTAGGAAACTTGTGATTGATAGATATCTTGTTCCTTGTTAGTCTATATAGCCCAAGCAAACCCCGCAAATACAAGCATCATGGTGGGAGAAGGGCCCTCGCCCTATAACAAAGATGTTTTGCCTTTTCTAGATACATTATTTTTTTACTATGTATCTAAACATAGTATATATCTAAGTGCATAGTGAAAAGTTATTTACCTTGAAAAGCCAAAATGACTCATAATTGGAATGGAGGGAGTATATAGGGTCTCTTTTTGCTTATGTGGCAAAGAGTTAACTGATAGAGAATAGAGCTATAACACCATGCTTGTTACCGCTTTGGCATGAAATCCATTGGTTCAACATTAACATTAACAGTTTGGATCCACCTTAGACAAAAAATATGAAATAATTCATTAATATTATTATAGTGGATATAGGACAATATCATGCATTGTGGCGGTTGTGTCTCCAAAACAATGAAGATTCTTCTCATGACGCAGATTCGATATTGGAGTATGATACCGTACATTGGGATTAGCCTAAAAATGTGTAAAACTCATTGCTATATATGTTATAAATTTGTCTATATGTTCTCAAGATATATTATAACAACCAAAATGGTAGATGGCATCGGAACCCATGTTTCTCAACCGTAAATCTTATAGTGGCAGAAAATATGTTTATTGTATGTTATAGTGACTGGAAATATGTTATCCGCGAGCTTAGCATCTAATTTTGCAAGATACATTAATACATCAATAAGAGAATGCATGATTTTAATAACAACATATAAATCTTGTAGAAGTTTTGATTATATGTGATTTGGAGTAGACAACTTGAAGACATAGCATAATTGCAATAGATCGAAAACATGATATTGTTAGCACCCACCCTAGAGCTTCTTGCTACCCTTGAGTCTTTCCCCTATACAAGAATCAAATTTTATACTTTAATAGCCTAAAATTCTCTCACTTTATGTTGCTTTTTCCTGCTTCCTCATTGTTGTATTGTATTTCTCTTGTTGACATGGTTTTTATTCTTTGCGCAATTATAAGATATCTTCAAAGAATAGGAATCTTAAAGTCAGAATCACACTAGCTTCCTGCTTGGTCTTAGTTTGAATAATGAATCAACTCTTTTGTATGCACATACCTCGTTTTATGCATCACATATACTAAAGTTTTCACTTGTTAAACAGAGCTTAACTTCAACAAAGGAACAACTAAAGCTGCTAGTGTATAACCTTGAAAATATGTCCTTGAGCTCAAAAGACTCAGAAGAAGAGAACATTGTTTGGATGTGTGATTTCAGTGGTTGGACACTATCAACTACGCCATTGTGGCAAACCCGAGAATCGTTACACATAATTCAAAACTATTATCCCGGGTTGATTGGAGTAGCAATTCTCAGCAATCCACCAAAGATATTTGAATCATTTTGGAAGGTACTCATGTATCAACTTATTTGCATACACTTTAGTTATATACTCTTCTTCCAAAAGTTCTAGGTTTGTTGCAACTTGCAATTTTTGTACAATACACTATTCGTTCAAAAGATTTCATCACATTTCATCATGATAAGAAGCATATTATTAGTGCCATACTGATCTCAACCAAATGACTATAGTTATGCCTTTCTATGACCTTGAGATGACTTAATCAAGACATTAGCAATCTTTCTATGTATGGATTCACGAGTTTTGGTCAATATGTTGGCAAGATTGATGTATGACATGTTTACTCTTTGCAGATAGTAAAACACTTCCTCGAGCCGGCGTTGTGTGAGAAAGTGAAATTTGTTTATAGCAACAACTCGATAGCCGAGAGGATATTGGCTGACATGTTTGACCTAGACAAGCTAGAGTTTGCTTTTGGAGGAAGAAACACTACTAGCCTTGATATTACAAAGTACTCCGAAAGAATGAGAAGACTAGATCGGGTAAGGGGTGCTTGCAAGGACACAAGTGGTACCATCTCGCCTTCTCGACAAATAATACAATCAACTACATGAGACTTTGTTGCCAAAACAATTACCTATACAATGAAGACTAAAAGCTTGTATTTACATGACGTCATGATCCATTGAAGGTAGATTTTTAAATCAAATGCTAGAGTTTGGTAACTATATATGTGAGAGCCATGGAGGTTAATCATTAAAGATCTCCTTTATGTTATTTATGGTTCTCGGATAAGATAACATGAATATGTACCACAGGAACATAAGAAACCTAATCTTAATAAAGCTTGCCTTAATGATGAATGTCAGCGTGAAGAAATATTAATATCTCTTATGAACCAAAGGCTCCATTTTTTCATTTATTTGTTAATGGACGCACTGCAACCTGTTCCATATTACTGTTAGCTTTATACTACAACCTGGCCAATGAAAATATTATATCTCCCATCCATGTGTTTTGATGCGATGTTTGTTCCTATAGTGATTCCAGTTGGTAAGGGCAAGTTGTATGTCTGGACATAAGGGAGGGCAAACACGCTCCTAGCAATCCAAACCTCATTTGACATATGTTGTACAACTAATAGCAACAATAGGCCGGCTCTATATTTTCAAGGGCCTTTGGTCAAGCAGGAAAATAAGGGCTCTTAGAACTAGTTTTTAATATAAAGACTAAGGTATGTATACATAGTATGAACTAGAAATGTTCGCGGCCTTGCCGCTTATGGCTAGTGTGTGGGCTGCTTGCAGTGCGTTCGGTCTTCTTTTTCGTAGCTGTAGTAATTAAGTGCTCAAAGTTTAGTTCCCTAACTGTAGAACTATGGTGGCATTGTGGAAGGTGAAAATTTCTCAACAGGCACACTGTTTACAACCTTGGCATTACATAGACTAATATCAGATGCCTAAGAAGAGGTGGTTAACATAATCTTTCGTCTGGTATCTTACCTTTCATCATATCATCTAGGTTGTTTTATGTTGCCCACAAAAAAATTGGGGCTGTAAAGTTATGTTTTCAACGAAAAGTTTCATTGTAAGAGCGTCGTTAACAAAAATTGTGTCCACAACTATAAGCAAAAGCAGTTCATATTGTTGTGTCCTACACCAAAATATCCTTCCGTCTGGTTTAATTGTTATTATTTGTGTGGCCCTGACATGAAAAAGAAAAATAAGAAAGCATATTGTGTCTAATAAACTCATTTGAAGTAGTAGTACATTAAATACTTTATTTGATATGCGTGTTTCTATTTTTAATTAGGGTATATTTATAAGTGATAAAGATCATAAACTTCTGAATTTTAAAAGTATGTAATGTGAGCATTATTTATGTGCAACGGAAATTAAATGTAATAATGGATATAAATGGTACCTGAAGTAGTGGATGTAAATGGTTCGTGAAGTAAATATACCTTTGAACATTCCTTAACTTTTTTTTTTTGAGTAAACATTCCTTAACTTGTAGCTTGTTCCTCGCTTGTTGCTCATGCTTTTTCTCATCATCTTATTATTCTAGGAAAAAGAGTCCGGAAAAGATTATACATTACATTATATATTTTTTGTTAAGGTGAAAATGGTTACCTATGATTCAGAATGATTATTTGAAATATTATTAGAAGCATGGAAATAGGATTTGTATATGAAACAGTAAAAAAACATGATTTGGCCTATGTCCATATCTTGTATATAATTAAGTAGTTGGGGGGCTCGAAGACAAGGAGGTATCACAGCGCGGAGGTATATCGTATCACCATCACTGCATGATTTGTGGATCATTGGCTCATTGCTTGGCTGGATGCCTGTGTTGTGGAGGCTTCGAGCAAGAGCAACATGGGCGTGCACACCTCGCTCGTACGCCACAGGAGCAGAGCAGAGCACGCACTCGGCTCTGCCGATTCCGGCCAGTGAAGAGTGATCGGCGGCTTCAGTTGGAGGTGGCGCTCGTGCCCGCACGACCACGGGCGCCGCGGCTGTGCCTGCGCGATTCGGCGGTGGCGGTAGGCGGTGGTGGTCTGGTGGAGGCGATGGTTTGGGCCCGCGGAGATTTCAGCTCCTGCGCTAGGGTGCGATGCTTTCTTTTTCTGGCCGAGACTCCACCGAGACTTCACGAAGGTTATAGAACCAGCAGTTTCTACAGGCCACGTTGAAGCGCTTGAAGCCGTTCGTTTAGATCTGACGCTTGAGAGTTTTGCAGGCGACGTGGGCCAATGAAATGCCTCGGTTTGGTGCAGAAATCGTTTTTAGAGATAACAAATTACTTTGCAGTACACGTTTAGTTCACAAAACTTAACAATAGTGTAATAAAAAACTAAAAAACAGCAACCATTATAATCACCTCAAATAGAAACTTAATGCTTCATTGCCTTGTAAAAAACCATCTATGGGCATTCCTTGATGCAATACATGCAGTTTCAGTGAACGCTGTAAAGTGTCACCTCCCCGAGCCTGAGTATCATCTTATCAATGTCAACATCTAGATTTTGCTCTTTTGTAGGAACTTCATTGGCATCGACTTCTTCAACACGTTCAAGCTTCTGATCCTGACAGATTTCAGCATTACTTGACACTGAAAAAAAACTTATCTAGAGCAGCCCTCTGCGATTCCATGAATTGATCTTCTTGTTTTCTTTCTTTTTTTTTCTTTTTTGAGTGCTCGACAAAATACTTCTTATGCAGCATCTATCATATTCAAATAAATACACTGAATTAGAAAATCATAACCCTAGCCAAATAAACAAATTGGAAAATACTAGCCAAATAAACAAATAGGAAATTACCGTGATTAGAGGAATGCGTCCTTGCCTATTGGTTGTTGCCGCTTGCATTGCTATTTGCTGGTCGCCCGCGTCCCACGTCATGTCGATGGCGAGGGCAGGGCAGGGTGGCGAATTCACAAAGGGCGACTACAGATACGAATACGATCAAACTATACGGAAACATCGCCTCGGACTCGCGGCGGGGAGTGGAATAGGGATGAAAGGAAAATTGCCTGCGGCATGGGCTGCCTTGTGACGGGCCTTCAAATGTTAATTGTGCCAAATAGAAAATTACTAACGAAAATGCTCGTGCGTTGCAACGGGAGAAAACGATACCTCGTACTCACCCTCTCTTTTCTTTTTCCCCTTCGCATGCATACCTTAGTAGATTCTTTGTCTAATATATATTTTAACGGACATCAATCCTCACATATTCTTGTAGAATATTGGAATCAATGTTGATATAACCATGATGTTGATTTCTTTTTGTGTATTTCAGTTGCTATGAAATTGAAGGAGTGTTTCTCTTACCACGCAATTGATTGTTTTTTTATTCAGGTGTTTTATGCTTTCTACGGTATTATTTGTTTTCGTTCTATGATAGCAGAATTGTTGTATGTATTTCTATTTGGACAAGGACCATAGTCCTATATGAAATCAGTAATTGGTGTATAAGGGTAATTTGCAACTCTATTATTACTTATTTTTAAGGCTAGTGATGAAATGTGATAGTTAATTCATTAATGTTTGGCAAAGCCAGCCTATACCGATGCTTGTAATAATATATTTTATAATTAATTATAATTATATTTGCTAGCTAGAGAAGTGGGGGTGCCACCGTATGCGGATGGAGGAAGTATGGTACCATAACTTTAGTTTTGCATACTCCTCGTCCACCTTTGCGTATTCCGGGTCTGCCTCTACTATATTCTCGGTCATCGTGTGCATGCAACATATGCAAGGATCATTATAGACAAATCACATGACAAAATTAATAACATCTATAGATAGATGATATTTTTATGAAACTAACAAAATTGATATGACATATTATGATTTTTCTATGATTTTTGTTGAATTTTCCAAGACTTACTCAAATTTGAACATTTTACATCGGGAACCACGAGCTATTAAAAAACTATTAATATTTTTTTACCTTTTCTTTCTCTAAGATCTTTAGATCTAGAACCCTGTACTCCCTCCAAACTCTTTTATAAGGCGTATTCCTGTTTTTCATTTCGGCAGTTTTGTAAGGCTAGTCTCAGTGGGAGTTTCATGGCATAATTTCCAATGCATTAATTTTTTGGAAACAGTGCATAAGAGTTTCATGGGGATGAAACTCTCTCTACTCCCATAAAACTCTATCATCTCTCTCTTCATTAATATAGTGCCACATCAACGTATTTAATGTGCATGAAACTCTCATGAAACACCATTGAGACTAGCCTAAGAGCAAGTATAATAAGGCTGACTAGGCGAGCTGCAAGGATATCCACGTCATAAAAATCTGAGTTGGAGGAGAGAGAAAGTAGGAAAGAGAAGCAAGCGGGCGACTCAGCCACCGCCGGCTTGATACACAGGTTATGAGGAAAAGCTGCCAGCTTTACTGGTGTTTCTCCCACCTCCAGATCCCGTGCGGTCATGTGTTCCTATCCCTTGCGCTTTCCCCATTCTTTTCCTCTCGTATATGGTTTGCGCATATGGCTATAGAGATATAACATATAATAGATCATAGAAGGAGGTGTGCACATCCAAACATCAATGAGTGAAATGCACCACAGCCCCTGGACTTTGGTCGCCGTGTCAAACAGCCCCCGGACTTCGAAAATGACCATCGACCCCTTGAACTTTCGGCTGGTTCACCGGAGGCCCAAACCACCCTTGTCGCAGTTTTGACCTATGTGGGCTGGTTTTCTCAATGGCAATTTTGCATTTAGCTCCCTAGACTCTTCCCCTCTCATTCCGGGTCCTGCGCGCCACCACCGGAGGAGGGCCTTGCGCCGACCGCCTCGTCATCGCCTTGTACAGCACCATACCAAATGCACGCACGGCCCACGGCATTGCTTGCCCGCCCGCCCGCATTCACCACGGTGCGGATGAACGCCGACCATGCATGGCTACCGCTTGCTGCTTTCTTGTTCCCTGTTCCTTCTCCTAGCAATGGCATTAGAATAGAACCACACCGGCGGCATGCATGCTAGGTGGATTGAATTTGATGCAGCAACAGCAACACTAAGGACAACAACACTAGAACCACACAGGCGGGAGCAACGGGACGAGCTACTTGGCGCTCAAGGACAGCAGCCACACCTTCACGGCGTGCGCGACCACGACGTCATCTTCGAATTCATCGTCTTGCGCCACCTACGTTTGGGATGTTGGTTGAGTAACAAACATGTCGTTGTACACCTCTTCCCATCAATGCCACCACCGTGCTGTACACCTACGACACCGTCCTCCACGGCTACTCGGTGCGGCCGACGCCCGCGAAGGCTGCGGCGCGGAGTCGCAGCCCGGCGTGCTGGTCGTCAACCCGGAGGTGCGGTATGAGCTGCACACCACCCGGACGCCCGAGTTCCCGGGGGCTGTACGGCACGGACGCGTTTCCTCAATCGGGAACCGGGTCCGACGTCATCGTCGGGGTGCTCGACACCCGCGTGTGGCCGAGAGGGCCGAGCTACCACGACACGGGGTTCGGCCCCGTGCCGGCGTCGTCCCGGGGACGCGGACCTGCTCGGCTACGCCGTGAGCACGGCCAAGGGCATGGCGCCCGCGCCCACGTCGTGACGTACAAGGTGTGCTGGGTCGGGGCTGCTTCAGCTCCGTTCATCTCGAAGCATTGCCCGGCGGCCGCGGGGACGCGAGGTCAGAATTATATATGCATGTGGTGTATGCATCTGTTCGTCATCTCCCGTCTAGCATCTCCAGCGGCCGGCTACCGGCCTTTGAATTATCCATACGTCCATCTCCATATACAAGCCGATCCGAAAAGTTGAATACGTCCGCCATGCGACGCGACTTCCGTAACGCCGGAGCCAACGTTTGCGTCGTCTCCGATGTCCGGCTCGGGCGACCGCGAAGACGTCATGCGGGATCTGCATGCACCGGCGCGCCGAGTCTCATGCATGCAGGATCCCGTGTACAGAACATGCACCAATTAATCTCAAATAGTTCGGGGGCTAAATGCAAAATTACCATTGAGAAAACCGGTCTACGTAGGTCAAAACCGCTGACAAGGTTGGTTTGGGCCTCGGGTGAACCAGGCTCAAAGTTCAAGGGGCCAGATGGCCATTTTCGAAGTCCAGGGGCCTGTTTGACACAGCGACCAAAGTCCAAGGTCTTGTGGTGCATTTCACTCAACATCAATTATCTCTGCAGCCAGTGCTACAGCCGGTCCAGTATACTAGTCTACCTTCACGAAGGCTTCAAGTGATGTGGCATGTACACCGCCCGCTAACAGCCGGCTCTTATTAAACTTGCTCTAAGGCATGGCAGCCGAAACGAGACGTGGATCACCTCAACTACCAATTACCCCCTTCAATCCGGCCCGGGCTCCTCCAAAGAACACCGCTGCACGTGGCCAAAAAAATTTGGCACCGTTCGATCTCGCGGCGTGCGGTCCAGCAGGTGGCGCCGTCCTGTTGCGTCACCCGTGAATCTTTATGTCTTGGATTCTTCTTCCCGGCTCCTTCTCCGGAATCTGTGGATTCTTTTTAGAAGCCGAGGCTCATTGACAGCTTCTTATTTTACTACTTGTGGATTCTACTTCTACTCCTCCCCGGTGAAAATATCTTCACATCCCCACCTCCGTCTCGGAAAAAAAAAAAACTCGCACCTTCAGCCTCCTCCCGATGCGGTCTCGGCGGGGGAGGGCGCGCGCGCCGACCGGGCGTGGCGGCGGCGGGCGGGCAGCGATGGCGGGGGGCGGCGAGGCGCGGCGAGCTGCCGGCGTGGCACGGCACGGCAGCGCTGTTCCCTCCGGCGGCGCCCTCCCCTTCCTCTCTCCCGGACGGGCGGCGATCTAGGATTCCGCGACGGCGGCGCGGGGATCTCCCTCTGCTTCTTCTCCACGTTGGCACGCGACGGCGGTGCAGCGAGCTCCCTTTGCTTCTTCTCCGCGCTGGCACGCCGAGTGGCACCGCCGACGGCGACTGCTCCGAGGAAACCCTAGGTGCCGCCGTGCCGGACCACGGACGCGGTGTGGCGGCGCGGTCACGGTGGCCACCTCCCCGCCTCGGCGGCGCGCGATGCGGGAGCGGCCAGCCCCCTTCCCCGCCGTCACCTCCTCCACCGCAGTCCCCTCTCGCTCCGTTCGATTGTTGCCGTATCCCGGGTGAGGCAAGAAAATCCCTCTCCCCGCTTCCGTTTTCCTCTTCGAGGATACGTAGCTTTGTCCTCTCCGTCGGCGGTTGGATCCGCGGTAGGGCACCGTCTTCTCCTCCATCTCGTGGCTCCTCTCCCACATCCCCTCTCCTTCCCTCTCTCCCTTTGTGCGGTTATCGGGGCAAATGCCGCGGCCTAAGCTACGTCACCCATGGAGGAGCTGGCCTCCCCGTTGTTTGTTGTCAGGGAGACAGAGGACTCCCTATCTTGCCTTTGAGTTTGGCTGTGTGCCTCTTTTTAATTTTGCAAGGGTTTCTCTGGTTCTTCTCCATCCTGGGAATTCCTCTCGCTGGACATCCTATGTTTCTCCCCAGCAGGAGAGCTAGGACACGTGGCTACAAAATTTTACCTGGCAGGGGACTCATGCCACGTGCCCATGAAATTGGCTACGGTATCCATGTCGGCCAAATTGTTTCTCTTGGCTGTTAGCCTGTGATGAAAATGAACTCCCATGTAGCAAGCACATATAGATTGATGATCTTCCAAGGCCTACGACATTTGCATGTATATATATGCATTGCTGGCCTTATGATGCAACCTCCCTAGGCTATGTTCATTGCAGTTCCATGTGCTGGCACACTATATCCAATTCCTTTGTATATTCATGTTTTCTGTATGTGCCGGCAACATGAATTGCTACAAATGATGGTATTTTCTACAATCCCACTGCGTTCCATTGTGCGCACCAATGGAAGATCAAATGATGTGATTTTGTTCATTTCGAGGCTACTCTTATTCCCTAGATTCTTTCTACTTCTAAGTTGCCATGCCCTTACAACAACCTGGTCGGTTTCTTTTGTTCTCGAGGTCCGAGGATGGTTATATTTTCCTTGGTTGCCCAAAGATGAAGGTTGTTTCGTTATTCATATTATCCACCGAGGTTTTGGGATTATGCAATGATGAACCTTTATAGCCTCGAGACAATGGAATTGTGCAACATCAATTATTATTTGATTCTTCCATTATGAAGGTTGTTTGCATTGGTTTTGTGATGACACTGTCATTATGGCTTACCAACTCTCTTCTCCATGTGCTATTTTGTTTTCATTAGTTTCTACATTTTTTGTGCCTGTCGGTGAGCATAATTCCATTGTCAATGATGTCGTTAATCTACATATTTTCTTGGATGTTATATTAGTGAGCACAACTCATTACCAATGATGTATTCGCTCAAAGACAAATTCATAGTTTGGTGGCTGCAATGGGCCCGTTTTGATCTGCTATAGATCTATCCTCTTTGTTTTTTTCCTTATATGTTTTGGTCATATCCTTTTGGTACATCAACTAATACATTTAGGCTTAATATATGTTGCCCCTCTTGGTTAGTACAATTTGGAGGTTAGTGCTCTTCCTACTACGATTTCCTTTATTTCAGCTTAGATTTGCTTCAACCATTTTTTGTTGTTCTCGTCTTCAAAATGCGGATACAAAGTACTTCGCTTTACGGACGATACATTTAGGCTTAATATACGTCGCCCCTCTTGGTTAGTACAGTTTGGAGGTTAGTGCTCTTCCTGCTATGATTTTCTTTATTTCAGCTTAGATTTGCTTCAACCATTTCTTGTTGTTGTTCTGTTTTCAAAATGCGGGATACGATTTCCGTTTCCAACCGTAGAGGAACAATCTACTAGGTCCAGGTCAATCATTATCTCTTTTTAAAAGTCTTATTGATTCCCTTGCTCTAGGTTCTATTTTCCATAAAGAGGTGGTTGGTAGCATGTGGTTTTCCAAAAGAGTATGTTCTGAGTTTACTTGGTGTTGGCTCCTTTCAGTCTGAACAAGAAGAGTGAAGTGCTATGTGAGAATGAACATCCTCCTTGCCACCAGCAAGGATCAAGGTAAGGGAAGGTGAGCTTTGGAACTGTCTTCAATTAAGTCTTGATGCCACTTCATTTAAGGCACCTGAGAAAGTTCAAGTCTCATATATTAGCATTCCATCAAGTTGAAGATTAAAAAAACAAGCTTTCATATATTACTCACAGTAAAAAAAGTCAATAGAATTTAGGCTCCAAATATATTTGCTTTCCTCTAAAACTATTTTGACCTGTAGAGGAGTGCCTCCATCCTCATAATAGAATATCGAAATCTGGAACGTGTTCAAGTTCCTAATAGTTGGTGTCAATAATTTTGTATCCACATTTTTGTATGCCACTAATGGACTTTCAAAAGAAACGGAGCAGAGTAAATTTCTTTGTTTTTGCTGTGTATAAATGTGACTGACATGACAATGATTTAGTTTCCTCTTCTATGATGCTCCTATACTGTGTCTTTATAGTGCAACATTTTAGATCACATATAAGTTCAGCTTTATGTATCCTGCATAACAAATATAGTTGATGGATAATTGATACTACTACAAAATCCACAGGTCAATTGACCACCGACGACATATAACACCGAGTTAATTTCATTTAAGGGCTTTACTTAATTTCTATCTCAATCTATGGCTAGCCATCTACCTTTTTATCTTGTGTGGTATATAGATCTACATAGAATTGTATTACTGAACCGGAGACCCATCTAAAGTACAATTATAGAAATTCATCCTTCATGTATATTTTTACTATAAAAAGTTGTATGGATGCAGAGGCCATAGTAACCCTTGACTACTATTTTTTCTTGCACTCTTGGCTCCTCCTCAAATCCTGACCTTCAATATATCGATAGTTCATAACTGTTGCTTAATCTGTTATATAACCAATCAAGAGCTTCACGGTCCGGGACACCGTCAATATGTCCCTAATGCACAAGCTCCGATAGTAAGATCACATCATGTGGTCACGGTGGGAGTCGATTATACTTAACACCCATTATTGTCAACTCTACTTACTACGATTGTCATCACATTGAGCACACCTTAACACCCATTATTGTACTGCTTTGTTTTGTGTTAAGGTGTTCGGGCCTACATTTTCGAGACATCATGGTTATGCAGCATTGCCAATGTGATATTGAATTAAAGTTTACATTCCAGCTTTTATTAAGATGGTCTATACCTTCCATGCTCTATTTGGACTACCTGCACGCATCCTTAATTGCTCGAAAGAAATCACAAATTGGTTCATTCATTTCTTGCCAAATTCTATTTTTTTTCCAATTTCATCGCTGTCAGAAATTTGAGCCCAATGTGCTGCTGTCCTGCTACCTCACAAGTGTCTCATTCATGGATGATGCAGAACACATGCTCAACGATTGGTTCCACACCAATTTTGGGTACTAATTGGTAATCGCTAACTAAACAACCATGCTTATGTTTCTGCATGTACAATAATGGAGGTGGACATATGTATTGTTTCCATCAAGTTCTGTGTGTCAAAAGAAGCGAACTAGAAGCAGATCGACAAGGTACCCTTGCTCAAAAGTTCAGTTTTGGAAGCTCACTGTGTGTGTTAAACTGTTAGTTCAATTCTATCTTTTTTTACACAACGGAGCCAAGTTCCACCTCCAGTTCAATCTTCTACCCATGAATAACTTACTCATGGATAATGCACATCACATGCTGCACGATTTCCCTTCAAAATGATTTTTTGTTACTAACCAATAACCATGCTCAGGTTTCTCCACAAAAGGAATGAATATGGCCACATCTACACTTTACGACAAAAAATTAGACACCCACTCCCAAAGCCACGCGGTGTGGTGGCATATAAACAGCCAGGTAAAGAGTTGCTAGCCGGGAGGACTCGGATTTCCAGTTCATGGACCTTGTTCAACTCTTAGTTAGCTAGGTGCATTTGCTGAAATTTTAGCCTTTTCTTATGTTCTCTCAAGCTCCTCCAAATATTGGTTGATGTGTGTTAACATGCTGATTTTACCAGAAACATTTCAGCCGCATCTTTTCATAATACCTTTGTCGTCACACGCTACTTCTTTTAGCTGTTCTTCAACCATTAAAACATAATATTGGATAATATTCCACACTTGCCTTTTGCCTCATTTAGTCATTTACCCGGTACATTTTCTACTACCGAACATCTATTGATTTTGCAATTTATTCTCACTGTTTTATTTTCAAACGTTTCTTTTTCTCCATAGTGCTCCGAGTGATATCTCCATCGATCCAAGTAACTTTAGCCGCAAAAAAGATAATGGAACACCGACTTAACTCGGTTGTTGTCATGGCATGGAACATGTTGCTTGGAATTCTCACGTAAGTTTCTGGCCAAAAATCACTTATGCTTTTGAGTTTTGCTTTGTTGCGCTTATTTATTCAAGGTCTTGATCGCTTAATTCTAGGATGATGAGTTGAGCTGCTTTCTAATAATTTGCGTTCGATTTAGTAAGGATTAACCCATCTGTATGGACTGCACGAGACATGCCGGATTTGTAATAGTGTAGTAGAGTTATTAAAGGCCTAGGCCAAAAATAAGATATGAAAAAAACAAAAGAGCATCAAGGGTTGATGTGTATGGATTTTTTTTTCAGTTCAAAGGATCAAGTTTTGCGAGTATTGGCACAGAATTTACCACCGATGCGACTACGGTAGAAAAGGTACACATGCAAATTGAATCTTTCATATTTTCTTCCCATGATGTTGTTCTTTATCTATTCACAATTTGTTGATTACGTTCCTATGTATCGAAGGCTATGACCACAAACTCGACTTCACCACAATGGACACCAATCCTTGATGCCCTACATTCGATGGAAGACGGAAAATTTCTGCATATTCCCGTCGTAGGCGGAAGCAAGTACCGAATTCTTGTTGCAAAGTAGCTAGAGATCCATTTTAATAGCGTTGCTAACTTAAATCTTTTGATACATGGACAAATTATTGCGTGTTTGGATGCTGTACACGGCTAGCCCATGCAGCCATATCCATGGTAAGGATTTTTTTCACTACAACAATAATACTGGACACTTCTTTGTTTTACAAGCTATTCTACGAGATGCCTTTTGTGATCCCCGGATCATATTGGTTCAAGCGCCCAAATTCGGACACATACATCATATTTGGCGAGGCCAAGATCGAGGACCTCGGCACCCGCCAAACCCGGGCTGCGGCGGTTGAAGGCTCCCGACTTGAGCCAAATGATCTCGAAGCCCGAGACGTGTGGCCCGGGCCGGGAGGACAATGAGGAGGAGGTTGATGAGTCTCGGTATCGTGCCAAGGGCATTGAGCCGGTCATGACCCGGTCATCTGTTTGAAGGCCCAAGGCCGACGGGGCTCAAGACGTCTAATGGGGACATCGTCACCGCCATTATGGAGCGGCCTAATTAGTGATATTTTTGTCAACCCTTTTTCTAAAGAACCAGACGTATGGTATGCTATGCAGCTTGAGCATTATCAGTGCACCATATGCTTGCTTAGATGATTTTATCTTTGTTGCGTAGCAACGGTTTATGGCATAGGTTGTTTGTCTATGGCTCTGCTATTTCAGTGATGCCACGACTTTTCTCTCTTCTTTTCAGGCATTTCCTATACATGTATTGATGTTCTTATATAATTTGGTGAGATGGGTAAAATTACGAAAGGTGGGGGTGTATAATTCATGTCTTATCATTTCACATGCTGAGGACAACAAATTAATAATAGAAGCTGCCTTGACTATCTTATTCCTGCTTGATTTTGCCATTGTTGCCTCCACAACTGCTCCTCATGGGCGCGCGAGGGCGCGCCGGACCACTAGTGTCAATTTAAATGCGTAGCTGTTTATCGCTTTGTATCCCGTGGAGCGCGTCGCTTGGCAAGGCCCCGGCCACCGAGCAATGGTCAAATTTAAGGGTGCATGGTGGCATGCATAAAATCCAAGTTCCAATTAATCTACGGCGGACAGTTTTTACTCTCTTCACCCTCTTCCTTGGTATCCGAGATTTTCATTGTTGCGCCTAACAAAAGGGTCCGGAGGGACTATATATTTCTATTATCTTCTCCTAATCTTCTTGTATTAAAATATAATATGACGGAGAGGATCTTTTAATACAGTACACAACTACTACCAGAATACAGAGAGGAGCTTTTAAGAAAATATGATACGGAGAGGAGGCGGGCTATGGGGGCTGGCGGATAGAAAGTTGTTGGACAGACTAAAATTTTAACGCTTTATTATTTGGTAATAGATATGTACTAATTACCTATATGGTCTTTGGGCCCCGGAGGTCGCATTGCCTGGGGGTCACGCTCCCGCCCAAATTTCCCGTGCCGGCACTTTCCCGCCCGCAGCCGCAGGGCCGCATGCGGGAAGCCGCGCTAGCGCGCAAAATCCCGGCCATGGGAAACGCGTTGATCCGACGGACCGGGTCCACTTTATCTCCAAACAAAAAATGTTATAACTAACAGACTAAAAATTCTAACTAAATTCCGATTACACCATTAAATTTATTACAATAAATTCTTCAAAACAAGATCTCATATGGATATATTTAAAAAAATATTTATAAATAGTTATTTATAAATAGTTATCATTTTGCTTATAAATATAATAGAACATCGTTAAATCAATGATAGAACATCACAAAAAACATATGACAACAAAATGCGTAAACATGATAGAACATCAATAAAAACATGACAGAATATCGCTAGAAACATAACAGAACATCACTAGAAACGTGACAACATCATTAGAAATGTTATAGAACATCGCTATAAACATAATAGAACGTCACTAAAACGTGATGAACATCGCTATAAACATAAATAGAACACCACTAAAACATGATAGAACATCACTTTTAACATGTATAACAACACTAAAATAAATAATAGAACATCACAAAAAAACATAATTTTTTAAAAAATAAAATAGAAAAAGGACAAATAATAAATAATAAATACATGAAAAGATAAAAAAGATTTGTGGAGGCGGTTTGCAAGGTGCACATGTAGAAGGTGGGTAGAGCTGTCATTACTAATTTCACCAAGGTGAGTCTCGCCATAATAAGAAAGGAATTCAACGACCAAACTCAATCTGTTTTTAATTTTGTCGATTGGAGAGAAGTCATCAATAGTGGGCTTAGTGATCCCAAGAGGGAGGCCTTGATAAGTAAAAGGCATACTCCCAGCGGACAACCTAAGGTGCTAGCAAGGTGGCTGGTTCTTTCATCGAGTTGTCGATAGAAAAAAGAAAAGACTTGCTGAAGTTAACATGGAGCCCTATGAAGTCGAGACCGGCCTCGAGAAGACATTTTAGGTTGAATAAAACTCTTCCATCAGCTTGTGGTATTAGCAAGGTATCATCAGCATATTGAACTATTGAAAATTCGCCTCCAAACTCGTCACTGACACGGTGTCTAATAATTCCATCCATCCAAACTATATTGACAATTGTCAGGTCTGCCGCTAGCACAAATAGCAGGGGAGATAGAGGGTCTTCTTGCCTTACACCTCTCTTGCAAGAAAATGGCTTGCCAAGGATGCCATTGAGAACAGAAGAGTCTCCCACTGCTGAGAATGCTTTTGATCCAGCCCACCCAGTTTGGAGAAAAGCCCTTATGCTCAAGAATCTTAAGGATAGCTTCATGTTGCACTTTATCAAAAGCTTTCTCAAAGTCGGGTTTGAGGATGACTATTTTTTTCCTTGATTTGTGGCAGATGTGCAAGAACTGCAAGGTCCAAACCAAGTAATCCTGAGTTATTCGCTTGTCTCGTAAAATTTTCCTTTTGTAGATGAACATAGAATCCTATCGCCACGGAGTTCCCTTCCCTTCGCTACGGCTATTCCGGGCGTGGCGGTACACGGCATGCGAGGCGCATTGGCGTGTGATGAGGACTGATGATTTTTCTTTTCTTTTTTTTTTTTTTCTTTTTGTGCCGGTTGACGAGTGATGACTTTAACTGCAAAATATATATGATGTATTATTTGCTTGTAAACCAGGGAAATAAATATGGCCAACCTGAATTTCCCGGTTTCCAATTTCTTAGCTTCTTAGCAGCGACGGAGCACGGTACAAGATCAAGGAGGGGCCAACTTGACAAAGACAAGTGAAATACGTTGGCATCAGAAATAAACCACATATACTACAATATATTTATTTAACTACTAATCACATATCAAGTGACTGTAGAGACTGTCAGACAAACTCTTAACCAAGTTTCTGGACTAAAACTAGCTAGTTATATATATATATTTATAGTTGGGCCTGCACTTGAGAACTCTTACTAGTGAGTATAAAAGAATAGGTTTACCGACAGGCATGGTACAACACTACGACCAATCGCTGCTCCCAGTGTGACAGGCTTTTATTATCTATATAAAATCTTTTATCAAGCGGATAGCTGAGAGCTTATATACAAAAGCCCTAGTAGTCCTTCGGAGTTTGGTCGGAGGCAAGCAGGGGCCGGCGCCCAGTATCGCCTCCACTGACCTCCGTCCGTGCTTCTTAGGCGCCGACGTGTGGATCCAAGATGCATGCACCGATAAAATGAGATGGGGTAGGATTTGAGACGCATATATATAGCACATGCACGGTTACGCAAACGCCGATGACACGTCGCCGTCCACTTCGACTGCACGCGTGCGTGCATGTGCGCGCGGCGGCCGCCTCGCCCGGCCGGCCGGCGCCGGCACTAATCATGATTAGTCCAGTCACCGTTACTACGTAAAGTTAGCCATATTAACATGATCAATTGGTAGCATCGTACGTCTTTAAGCACACAAATAATAGAGAGCACAGAGCAGGATCACACGTAGGCTAGCTACAAAACCAAATGAGAACATCTCAACGTGGCCGTCGTGGCGACAATATATTGCATTGTACGCTGCCACGACACGTACATAGATCTAAACTGTATTTCATTATTATTATAAATATATATATTCTTGGAAATGTGTAGTCTGGTTCGGACTTCGGACAAACCGTTTGTGTGCACTAACTACCATATCTAGTGTCGTCTTGTTTCGAAATCATTTTTAAGATCGACGGCATACGTGTCATATATACAACTCGATCATGAACGATACAATGTATATACCTTCAGCTGGACCGATCATATCCAATTTTTTTTTTTTCTTGTGGTTAGTTTTGAACAATGCCATTCTTACAAAAGATAATTTGATTAGAAGAAAATGGGCTGGATCTTCTTCTTGTGCTTTTTGTAGTGAAGAAGAAAGTATTAATCATCTGTTCTTTAGTTGCATCACTGCTAAGGCAGTGTGGGCTGTCATTGCTGTTGCCATTGGGGCTGAAAGTATCCCCAGAAATTTGCAACAATGTTGGGCATGGTGTGATCGATGGTTAGCCAATGGGGATAAATTCCATACCTTGGGGGTGGCTGCCATCTTATGGGCATTGTGGAAGACAAGAAACTCCGTTTGTTTTGAAGGGAAAGTTGTGACTGATCCCATTAGCATTGTGTGCTATGCTTGCTCATTAATGAGTTACTGGGCAGGATTGTTTGCTGAAGAAGACAGGCAGGTGATGACTGAAGGAGTGAATGCTTTGCTGGCGATAGCAACAAATCTGGTGGCTAAGAAGAAGAAGGAGGACAAGCAGCTGAAGCTGGAGGACAAACCGGGGCAAGACCAGGAGTGAAGACGCAAAAATCAGAAAAAGGGAGGAGAGATCGTAGACTACATCCAGTTTGAGGAAAAGTCACCTGGAAAACTTATGTATTAGAGTGGGAGACTGTGTTTCTCCAGAACTATTTGAGCTGCTGCTATTTTGTAATCGTAGTGCTTCTGCTACAAAGTCTAGGCGTAGCGCTAAGAGGCTGCCTAGGTAGTATCCTGATCTGCTCTTATGCTTGGCTTCTTTGCAAAACTCTAAACCTTGTATTTCCGTTTGTGATGAATGGAAATGGGGAAGGGGCCTCGGTTCGAAAAAAAATATCCAAATTTTTTTTCTGTCATGGCTCTCATGACTACTCATTAATTATAAGTCTATATATGTAGCAAATGTCAAGTTTTTCATATAGTCATGCACGGATGCACACACTTCCATCACAATAATAAGACATACAACATTCATTATGGGTACGAAAAGCTCCCTATTCATTCTGAATCTCAACAAAACAAATAAAGGTTCAACACAAATACTATGAACCTATCTATTTTCGAATGTGATTTGCGAGCCCTCATGACATTCAACCCGCCTTGGAATACAATTGTGTAGGTGATTACAAGACCAAAGAATAATTTGAGGATCCCGGCCTGCCGCAGGATATTGATCTACACATACCTAGAGACCTGCAGTGCTTGGCGATAGATCAGCGAGGAACCGCGGCCTGGCCGTGAAGCAATCTCTCGATTTCCGGAGGCCAACCCATCCGTGGCCTCCTAGTGAGCTAGACCTAGGAAGGAACTGGCGGCAACTCTGGGACGAGCCATTACCTAGGGCGGCGCGTGAAGGAATAGCGCGCAAGAAACCTACGACTGTGCGCGAAGGAGTAGCACGCGGGAGACCCATGACGGCTCTCGAAAGGAAAAAAAAAACGAGAAACTAATGTGTGGGTCCACAATCTTCATTTTTGCCAAGTAAATTATGGGAAATTGTTGAACGACTCTTTTTACCTTTGACATATTAATTTGGGAGTTGACAAACTCCATATTGCCAAACAAAAAAAATGCAAAACACTTGGAGATCCTCAGATAAACATATAAGGATCGAAAAAATTATCTTATACAAACAAACACATCAGTTCCAGCCTCATGCACCAGGGTTGTAAAATTGATGGCTTATTGAAATACGTACATTGTTGAATACCCGATCGGATTATATTTGAGCTGGATTAATTAATGGGCGCTTAGCTGTTATGGAAATAAAATACTGTATATACCGATGTATGTCATCAGCGACGGAGCACGGTACAAGATCAAGGAGGGGCCAACTTGACAAAGACAAGTGAAATACGTTGGCATCAGAAATAAACCACATATACTACAATATATTTATTTAACTACTAATCACATATCAAGTGACTGTAGAGACTGTCAGACAAACTCTTAACCAAGTTTCTGGACTAAAACTAGCTAGTTATATATATATATATTTATAGTTGGGCCTGCACTTGAGAACTCTTACTAGTGAGTATAAAAGAATAGGTTTACCGACAGGCATGGTACAACACTACGACCAATCGCTGCTCCCCCGGTGGACAGCTTTTATTATCTATATAAAATCTTTTATCAAGCGGATAGCTGAGAGCTTATATACAAAAGCCCTAGTAGTCCTTCGGAGTTTGGTCGGAGGCAAGCAGGGGCCGGCGCCCAGTATCGCCTCCACTGACCTCCGTCCGTGTGTCATCCTCCAAGATTTAAACGCATGTAATGCAGGTCGATTATATCGACAGCCACCATGCATATGGAGCAGGGGCCAGACAATTTATGATGAGATCATATATGGATTATCCTTATACTCCTAGACAAAGGAATCAAACACATTGTTGGGTTCCCAAATCAGCGCCGATCCTTGGCAATCTCCCGTTTTATTTCATTGTCGGGCTAGCTAACAAAGGAAATCAAAATCATTTCGGGAAGGCATATTGAATTGTTGTTGCCGGTGCACATGAGTGCAGATTCGCCGCTACATCTTGCGTCACTGTCGGGTTGTCGTTTTGCAGCACGTCGATCCATCTGTCACGCTGAATGTCCCGGCCGTGCCACCAATTTGACCCTACAAGTTGCCTCCACGAAGACACGTTGAAATGCAAATCATTAGTCCATCACACGCACTACCTAGGCCATTATCGCTCGATGATGCTTCTTCGCTATAAAATAATAAAAAAATACAGTCTTCTAGGTCCCTGGCAAAATGGGATATCTTAATAAACCATAAAAAATAATGTGGTTGGGTTGAATTGGAAACCGGCCAAAACGAACGAAAGGCATCAGAACGTGGAGTCACATCCATCCATGGTCTGTCCATCCATATATATATGATCGCCAGCAGGTTCATTCTCGTGGACACCACAGCTCCCTCTTCCATTGTTCCATTTGCCAGTCAACAAGTCTTGCATAGTGGCAAGCAGCAACGAGATTAGTTCACCATGAGGAAGGTGTGCACCAACCTAGACCGGGAGGACGGCCTCGACACAGTGCTCGAGGTGCCTGTCCCGGAGCTCCCCAGGAGCCGTCGTCGGGCCACGGCCGGCGCCGCCGACGCACGGTAAAGGCATGGGTGCGGTCGCGCATGGATCAACGACACCGGCGATACGGCGCGCGCCTTCGCAGGCGGATGTGCAGCTCATGCTCGGGGTGATCGGCGCGCCGCTGGTGCCGCAGCCCGTGGAGGCGAGGAAAGCCATGGCCGGAGAGGACATCAAGGAGGAGCCCCTTGTATGTAACGTTGATTTGTTGCCAACCACATTAACATGCTTACCATGATCACGCGTGGTGTCTAATAAGAAACATTTTAATCTTTTTTCCAGGAGGTGTCGAAGGCGAAGTACATCGTGGAGCAGTACGTCGCGGCGTCCGGAGGCGAGCCGGCGATGAGCGCGGCGACGAGCATGTACGCGGTGGGGAAGGTGCTGATGAGGACGAACAAGGGGCAGAAATTAGCCAAGACGGGAATGGGCGTGATCCACGGCGGCGGCGAGATTGCCGGCGGCTTCGTAGTGTGGCAGAAGAGGCCGGAGATGTGGTCCGTGGAAATGGTAGTGGCCGGCGGCACCAAGTTGAGCGCCGGGAGCGACGGCAAAGTCGCCTGGCGCCAGACGCCCTGGCAGCAGGCCCACGCTTCACGGGGACCCCGAGACCTCTCCGTCGATGCGTCCAGGTATCTATCAATTGTAAATTTTTTTCTTGGCATCTTGCATCAAAATCATAAAAATTCATAATCCTTGCTATCAAATGAAGATTCGCGTTGAACTCGAACGTGCGTCCATGTGCATTTCCTCTCTCCTAAGATCGAGTACACCGTAACTAACTTGGCATGTGATGCTCGCAGGGTCTTGATCCGAAATCAACGGCAAATCTCTTCTCGACAGCCACGTGGGTCGGCGAGAAGACCATCGACGGCGACGACTGCTTCGTGCTCCGCGTCGACGCCGACCCCCTGGCTCTGCGTGCCAGGAGCAGCGCCGACGTCGAGGTCGTCAGGCACGCCGTGTGGGGGTATTTCAGCCAGAGGACGGGGCTGCTGGTCCGCCTCGAGGACAGCCACCTGCTGCGCATCCGCGTGAATAAGGACGGGTCGGCGGCGGCGGCCGAGACCGCGTACTGTGAGACTTCCATGGAGTCGTCAATCGGCGACTACCGCGCCGTCGACGGCATCAACGTCGCGCACGGCGGCCGCACCGTCGTCTCGCTGTCTCGTTTCGGCAGCAGCGCCAACGAGCAAGACGACGCCGACGTGGTCGGAAAGAGGACGTGCACGTGCATGGAGGAAACGTGGAGCATCGAGGAGATCGACTTCAACATCATGGGCCTGTCCACGGAGTGCTTCTTGCCTCCGAGAGACATGGTACCTGCTTGCAGCTCTAAACCAGTCGAGAAGGAGCATTGCGCTCGCATTGACAACAAGAAAGACGACGCTGTGGTTGGTACCGTTCCTGCTAAGAAGAGTGCGGTTGGTACTTGCGACCCAGATGCAGTTGACGCCAAGAACAAGAACGGTGATGACCGTGTCCGGCAGGCGGCGGCCACGGCGAGAAAGGCTCTGGTTCCGGCGGCAACTGGGCTAGCCTGGTTTGGGGCTGCAAAGGTTGTGGCTGTCGAAACCGTCGACACGGCCGCCGAGTAATTACACAGTTACAATGGGGTTGTGCATATGTATATGTTGCGTAGTTGCGGAGGCGTGCGTGTGTTGCGCGCCCCGTCTGGCGAGAACAACACCTGTAGTGTAGTCTTGGACCTATGGTTTCATATTGCTCCGCAGTGCACAGTAGGGGATATGTAGAACCCGTGGACTTTTTCTCCACTGGGGAGTTCTACTATTTTTTTTTTGGCACAATCTGTAAGAAGTCATATGTTCTAGGGTAGAAACTATTGTTTCGCTTCTCCCTAAATCTCAGGTGTCTGGAATTTTATATTATTGCAGAAGTCTTAGTTCTAAGATGATTTCATACAACATTTGTGTACAACACAAAACTCAATCCTCTAATTTTTTAGCCCATTTCAAACAATGACAAAGCAACTATGATGCATCAACCTAAAAATTTAGTGTTAATTAGATTCAAGTCATTATTACAAATGACACAATTATGGGCTTGTTTCTCAGGAATGACTACCTGGCCATTTCTCTTATCAAGTACGAATAATGTCTTATAAGCAGCAATCTCTTTACCCCTTTCCCTTTGCATACTTGTATATTTGGAAAAGCAACACTAAGAGTAGAGATTAGTGGATTACTGTGTTAAAATCATCGTCACATGTTCTGGAGCGAACCTCTCTCTTTTTTGCGGTGTGTCTCTCACAATCATATTGTTGATGCTCTCAACCTTATATTGAGTGGAATCCACACAGCTCAATTTTATTTTCACTCTCACTCAATTTGGATACCTAGCTCTTATCTCATATGGGTATTGATGCATGTTGCGGAGACACATGAATATGTGCCCATTCATGAAGTCATCCATTGCCATAGGGTCAGCAATAGTTGCAGCAACACCATCAGATTTATCCTGCTCAAAAGACCTTGATATTGCAATTGTTCAAGTGGAAACATCTTTATCAATATCGCCTTCAACTTAAGTTTTATGTGGCATGTAGGAGCACAAATTTTAGCACCACTGTCCAGTATTTTCTCACATAATGAAGCTGATGGTAGTACACACGGTGGTTTCAATTTCATGCTTGGAACAACTTTGGTTTGAAACATCAGGTTCATTGCAACATCATGAACTTCATTTAGGAAAAAAATTATCACTTGCACTAGTTGGCACATTAGCAAAATCGTTCTTCTCACATTCAGTTCTCAAACTGAAAATGTGGCTGGCCTTCAAATTCAGATTAGATGCACCTTCAAAAACTGAAATGTTACCAACCTCATGATCATATTTTAGCTCTGATTTTCACCATGTTGCATAGCAAAGTTCTGAACAAACTAGGAACATGTAACTTCAACACAATTGGCACTAATACAAGGTACAAAACTTGTAGGATCTCCAACACTTATGTTCATGCATTTAATGGTGCTTCTTGCTGATCAATTTTTAGACCTACATGATGTTCAACTACAACAGGTTCCTTCAGTCAAACACACTGAGGATCAACCTTGAACATGGAAGTATGTTCTCTACTTTCACAACTCAACTGATGATCTTCCACAACTTGCTTAATGGCTTCTTCACCTTGTGTGACATGTGCAATAGATTTTTCTTCTTTACCTTGCATAGAATTGGCATAACTAGTGATGGGAACATTTGCAACTTCTTTCTCATAATTTACCTTATCAACTTGGGGAGTAGAGTTGTCTTTTTGCTACACAACAAAGTTCTTCTTGGAGTTGAATTTTTTATGTTCACCTCATTTAGCACTTGAAGCAGCTAAAGAAAATTTTTTGAGACAGCATATCCTTTCTTCTGTTTGGATTTGATGCTTGTTTGTCACCAATAGCAGAGGGTACATACAATGGGTTGTAGCTTAGCACATATGTCTTGGCACATCGTGTGATCTTGTCTTGCCCCACCTTTATAATTTCCTTCTTCTCTCTAATCGCATCACTCAAATGATCATGCACACTTTTGAATCATTTTCCCTCAATAGCAACAACAATATTAGCAATAAGACTTCTTTTGAAGTATTTCATTGCATTCATGTCATCAACAATATTAGCTCTATCTGACTTGACTACTGACAAAAATCATTGAGAATGTTGTTTATAATTGTAGCTTCCTGAAAATTTGCAGCTCCACACAATATAAGATCATCAGCAAATACCAGTGAGTGGATTGGAGAACAGATGTAACCTAAAGTAACCCCTGTAGATTTGTATTTTGCATAGCATGATTTAAAGCAATAGAGAGCTCATTAATGGCTATTGCAAAAAGAAAAGGGGAGAGAGGGCATCCCTGCCTAATGCCTTGTTTTGAATAAAAGAAGCTCGTGGGGTCACCATTCACCAAAACTGCAATAGGTGGGAAAAACACAACGTATGCCAGCAGTCAAGCAAATTGGTCCGTCCAGTTCACATCCGACGGGGAGACTTTCTTCGTGCTTCCATTCCATCTATCAGGCCACGCAGTCCAGCCCCATC
>JAENPR010000760.1:0-309196 GCA_018135685.1 Themeda triandra | reverse complement strand
CTCCTTTCCACCAAAAATCTTCATCATACCTGAAAGAGAGTAATGGGCGTTATCATCTTTTGAAGTTAAAAAAACGCCAAGGGGCAACAATAAGTTTCCAAAGTAGACAAACGGGAAATCCAAGTTAGTCTCCGTTCAAAAAAAAAAAAGAGAGAAGAAAGAAAGAAAAGAAAAAGAAAGAAAGAAAAAAAGAAAGAAAAGAAGAAAGAAAAGAAAGATCTTAGTTTTTCCTTTTCCAACCCATACTCTCTCAAATTATCCCTTCCGCCAAATAAAAAGGGAGTCATGATACGTTGGAGCACCAAAAACATTTAGAATTAGGAATCATTCATCCTCGCACACACTTGCACAAAATCTCAATCAAAGTGTATGATCTTAATCTCCGGAAGGTTCGAATCCTGACTTTACACATTTATGTGATCCAAGCATGCCCACCTTTCATACCTACCCAAAACTCCACCTTCAGCCATAGTAGTAGGTTTGGAAGAAAGGCAAAACCACAATGCCTTTGGTGAGGTACAAACACTCTTGCTTATACGCTTGGTACATTTGATTCATGATCGGCATAGTAGCAACTCCCGATCAACAAGCTAAGGCTGAGCTTTGCTCAGGACGAGCAAAGGGTAAGCTTGGGGGATATTGTTGGCGGTCATTATCGACGATTTTATACCGCCAATTAGACATGAAAAAGGGTGAATTATATATTTCTATACGCATATACTTTTACAACTAACCTAAATCCATGTGCACTAGGAAATATACTGTTGTATCAGGAATTCATAAAAAGTGCAGGAATTAAATATCAAAAAGGCGCTTTCTGGAAAGCGCCAAACCATCCCAAGTGGAGAAAGGCCACCTCAGGACTAGAATGGGCCGAAACACCAAACCACCACAGCCCAGGCCCAGAGGAGAACCAACCTGACGAAGTCGGTCAGGGGGCGGCGGCACCCTGGTGCGACCGCGCCATGGGCGCGCGCGCCACCCTCACTGTCCCGTGGGCCCGACCAGCTGGAGGCGGTGCAATCAATGCTCAGGGAGGTCGGTGCGCGGTGTTCCTTCCATTTCTGACCCTGAACCGACCTGAGCAAGATATAAAAGGGGAGAAGAAATTCATTCTACACACACATTCATTTGGAGCCTCTCTCCCCCTCACCTCTACACTTGTTCCTTTGCTTAGAGTTAGTAGTGTTGGAGCTAGGAAAGCTACCAAGGAGAGCATGTCTCCTAGGAAGAAGAGATACGTCTTGGTAATCATCTATGGATCGTTCTTCCTTGTTCAAGTTCTCATTCTTTATGTATAGCTTAGCGTATGAACTAGAGCATAGTCATGATCATGTTCATGATGACATGTATGAACTAAAGCAAAGTTCATACGATCAGTTCGTAGCATGTCCATCCCTGTTCTTCATTGTTCATATGTTCTATAGGATTATAGTCCATGATGAGAATGAAGTAACGGTTCAATGTTCTTTCAGGTTTGCCTATGTTCTAGCTCGTCCATCCGTAGGGTGGGAGTCCTGGGGAGCATAGGTAGTTCTCTAGTATGCGGACATGGTGTTCGGATACGAGAGAGCCTTCGAATATGATGGCATGCCACGGTTGAGGGGTAGGCGGCAGGTGGTGACAGCCCTGTCCGTCCCTTGTAATCCCCCACATCCCCGTTCTTCATCGTTCATATGTTCTATAGGATTAGAGTCCATGATGAGAATGAAGTTGTTGGCGGTCCTTATCGACACATTTTAACCGCAAACTTGAGATAGAAAAGGGGGAAATACATGTTCTTATACGCATATACTTGTGCTATTAACCGAATTCCACTTGTACCGGAGTTTAGCAACGTTTACGTAAAATACACCAAGTACGGGGGATTTTACAAAATAAAAGGCGCTCTCCTAGGCAAAGCGTAAAAGAGGCACAAGGAGGAGACAGGCCCAACCGGAGCAGAAATGGGCCGAAACACCACACCACCTCGACACACCTGACAGGAGAGGCCCACCAGCCAAAGGCGGTTGGGGGGAGGCACCAACCTGGCGCGCTCGCGCTAGGGGCGCGCTCGCGCCCCCCAGCCTGCCAGGTGGGGCCATCTTCCTGGAGGCGGTGCATTGAATGCAGCGGAGGGCGGTGCGCTGGTGTTCCTTCCATTTCTGCCCTCGAACCGACCTGCTCAACATATAAAAGGGGAGAATCAAGCTTTTCCAACACACACATTCATTTGAGCCATTCTCCTCTACTCTTGTTCTCTAGCCTAGTCTAGTAGCTTAGGAGCTAGGTTGAGCTATCAAGGAGGGCTTGTCTCCTAGGAAGAAGATTCATCACTTGGTAATATATTATGGAGTGTTCTTCCTATTTCAAGTTCTTGTTCTTATTATGTAGCTTTGCTCATGAACTAGAGTATAGTTGCGTTCTTGCTAAACCTGATTCATATGAACTAGACCAAAGTTCCTATGATCATTTCTTAGCATGTTCTTCGTTGTTCTTCGTTGTTCATATGCTTTATAGGATTAGAGGTCCTAATGAGAATGGAGTGACGGTTCATCGTTCCTTAGGGTTTGCCTATGTTCTAGCTCATCCATCCGTAGGGTGGGAGTCCGCGGGGAATGTAGGTAGTTCTCGAATATGCGGGCGTGGTGTCCGGATACGAGAGAGCCTTCGGATATGACGGCATGCCACGGTTGTGGGGTAGGCGGCAGGTGGTGACAGCCCTGTCCGTCCCTTGTAATCCCCCACGTCCGCATGTTGTGTAGGAGTTCGTAAATGCCTCTATCGGGCCGGGCAGACCGCTGCGGGGTCTCCCCATTACTTTAGGCTCGACCTATCTCTAACCCCCGTAGACTATATGACTTAGCTGTTCATGACATTGCTATGTATGACCTACCTGCTCCGCTTAGGTTTATTCTTTATTTGTTCATTCGTTTATTCTTTCTTTTGTACTTTATCCTTGAGTTTGGCCAAATGTGTGTCCACTATCTTGTAAAACCATTTATACTTACCCCTGTATAGTACTAGAGTCACATTTCGATGATGTGAAGTCAAGCATCCATATCCATGTTTAGACACCTCTACACCATGCCTTCCTATGGGAAATATAAATAACGATACCCTGAGAATACTCCCCGGGTGAAATGCTACAATGATAGATCCGTGCGCTTGCGGATAATATCTTTAGAACACGACTATCACTCTGGCGTTTCTTGGCGTGACCACTGGGATGTAACAATTCTAGTGATTGCGTTAAGAAATGCCAACAAGCATTTCTGGCGTCGTTGCCGGGGAAGGCATTGGTTGAAAAAGAATCTAGCATAAACATGGATATGAATTGACTTCATTAGAAATGGACATAGTCTATGCGAGGCTAACTTTCATGTTTTCGTCTTTGTGGATGAAAACAGAATAGTGCGGACCGGTTCATTTGCCGAATTTTGATATGAATCCGAGAGGCAGCTCCGACGAGTTGGTTGAACCAAGTACCATCCACACCATCAAAGATGGCCCGAAAGTCAATCCGCGAGTTCTCGGCTCCCGCCGCACATGCGCCCACGGGGCCCATTGTCGACACAGCGGAGAAGAACTTTGAGCTCAGGACTGGACTCATCACGATGGTGCAATCTAGTCCATTCTCTGGACTACCCAATGAGGATGCAAATGCTCATTTGCAACGCTTCATGGAGCTTTGTGACAGTCATCATCAAGGACGTATCCGCTGACGTTATCAAGCTCCGTCTGTTTCCCTTGTCCCTCTCGGGGAAGGCGAAGTAGTGGTTCTACAAGGATAGAGAAACGGTGAGCACGTGGAACAAGTGTTCCACGGCATTCCTCGCCAAATTCTTTCCCATGGGCAAAACAAATGCCCTAAGAGGAAGAATTACCAACTTCCAAAGAAACGCAAAGACGAACCCATCCTCGAAGCGTGGGAGAGACTCCAAGATTATATTCAAGATTTTCCTCATCACGGGATGGAGGAGTGGCTAGTGCTCCAGAATTTCTACAATGGGTTAACACCCATGTCAAAAGGGCACCTTGATGCCGCTGCTAGAGGAGCATTCCTATCACTTACAGTTGACAAAGCTACGGCTTTAGTCAACAAAATGGTGGAAAATCAAGCTTGGGGGGAAGATAGGACCCCAACCAAGCAACAGAAGGGCATGCACACAGTCAAGGAGACTGATATGCTCGCCGCCAAGATAGAGCTACTCCTCAAGAAGATGGAGGAACATGCTACAGTTAGCACGTCCGACTCCGTCAAAACCATGGACTCTCGCATGACTTGCGAAGTCTGTGGTAATGTTGGCCACTCAGGAGGTGACTACCCTGAAACCCGTGAAGAAGCAGCATACATCAACAACGGGTTCCGCCAACAACAAGAAGGAAACAGTGGCTATTCTCAACCACCATTCCAAGGTAATTCGAATTATAACTCCAATTATAATTCGAATCAGCCTTCATTCAAAGACCTAGTCCTTGGGCAAGATAAGATCAATGAGAATCTGACCAAAAAGATGCTCGACAATGATAAAATTCTTGGAAGCATCAATGATAAGATAGAGGGCTTATCATCTGCCGTTAGAGATCAGCTGGGCTTCAACAAAATGATAGAAACCCAGTTAGCCTAGATAGCTGCATCTCTCCCAAGCAATAGTGGCTCAGGAGGAATACCCGAGCAGCCCGAGATCTCACTAGAAACAGTAAATATGATCTCGACATGGCCTGGTAAGCCATGTCCCAGTTGGGGCTCTGTCTTGGAAAAGAAGGGAGATCCTGGCCGACCGACTATCACCATCGCAATAGGCCCACACACCATTGATAATGCCTATTGCGACCTCAGAGCAAGTGTCAATATGATGTCCAAAGTGACATATGAAAAAGTGTTGGGAGGACCTTTGTCCCCTCCAGCATTCATGATGCAGATGGCAGATCGGACTATCACACAGCCCGAGGGGATAGCAAAGGATATCCTAATTAGGGTCCAGGATGATTATGTCCCAGTGGATTTTGTCATCCTCAACACAGGGGACACAGATGAAGGACCACTCATCCTCGGTCGACCATTTCTCTACACCACCAAGGCAGCACTGTATGTTGGGAAAGGAATAGCCAGCTTCCACTTCAAGCAGAAGGTGATCAACCTTCGATTCAATGGCTATCCCAAGCCGGCAGAAATAAAGAAGAATCCGCCGAAGAAGCGTCAACCCAGGACTAAGGCAAAGAAATCTGGACCCACTTCTCCCGAGCCGGTGTGAATCATCAAGCAATAATTGATGAGGGAGAAAGTCCCGCTCAACGGACTTAAAAATTGGTGAGCCCCGGCCGACAAAAACCGCGCTTATCTGAAAAAAATAATATATCTTCCTTTATTTACAAAAATATTTATTTATTTTATAAAAGTATTTTCTTTACACTCACTCTTTAGTGAGCAAATAAAATAAAATTTATTTTCAAAACCTTTTTGTCCCAAAAATTCTGAAAATTAGTTAGTTAAAAGGAATAAATTTTTCCGAAAATAATTTTTGAAAAAATGTTTTTGATCAAAATTTGTTGGAAATTCAAAATTTGGCGAAGTTTCGGGCGAGGACACCAACCCCCAACGACCACATTTTTGAAATGGCCGTTGGGAGCTACTCGCCAAAGGGCGGTGGCGGGGGTCTCGCCCGGCGCGCGCACCGAGGGCGCGGCCGCGCACCGTGGCGGCTCGCCACCCAGCCAGGGCGCCAACGGCTAGGAGCCGTTGCTCCCTCCCCCTTGGGCCGATGTTTGTCCTATAAATAGAGGAGGAGCCGGCAGTGGAGCTTCACCCCCCTCACAACTCACTCACTTTCACTCCTCTCACTTCCCCACTTCATTCTTCAAGCAATTCTTCCAACATATTTTGTGTAGAACAAGTAGCAAGAGCACTCTTGGGTGTAGAAGTTCATTCTCTACTAACCCTTCACACCCAAGAAGCTCTCTCTACTTGTAAGCCATGGTAGGATTCAGGAACTTGCTTAGGAGACGCTCCAAGCGTCGCTTCAGCGAGTCAAGCTCTCAAGCTCCCGAAGCTCCCGTGGAAGAGCAGCAGCCCGAGGAGGTTGAAGGAGCCGGAGAGGAAGAGGTGGCGCCGGAAGCGCCACAAGAGCAAGTCATGAATGAGGAGGACAAGCTGTACCTCGACCTGGAAGAAGGTCGGGAGATGCAAGCCTACTTCCACCTCAAGGATCGTCTCTTCCTCCACACGCAAGCCTACGACTCCAACCTCCTCCACCGGGACGATGAATTTGATCTTGTGTGGAGGTCTGTTGGTTGGGAGGATGTTGAACCCATCGAGGAACAAGGTTCACGCCTCCTAACCATACAGTTCCTCAGCACCTTGCAAGAAACCGACGATGATGTGATTTTTCATTTGTTCAACGAGGAGCATGAGCTTACTTGGAAGGAACTTAGTGTTCATTTGGGTTTTAACCGAAGATGCTTCCTCGATCTTGATTTCGCCACCATCGGTTTTTATCGAAACAAGTTTTGGGAAGAGATTTCTGGGAGGGTTGAGTTTCGATCTTTCAAACCCCAGAACACCCAAATCCATCATCCCACTTTGAGATTTATGCATGGTTGGATGTCCATGGTTTTCTTTCCCACTAGTGTGGTTAGATGGGTGCGCATGGCTGAACTTAAGTTGCTCTATGCCATTGTCAAGAAAATCAAGGTGTCACCCGTGAGGGAGATCGTTCATCATTGGCAAGACATAGTTCGCAACAAATACCCGGTTTTGTGCACCTCTCTGGTCACTCGTGTTGCCAGTTCGATGGGTATTCTGGAGGGTGAGGTTGTTGAGTACATTCCTATTCCTCGACCCATCTGTGATTTCACCACTCTGATCCAAGGGCACACGTTGACCACCCATGGCACAAAGGATGAGCTCTTCTTCTTTTTCCCTGGCTACAAAAATAGGATCCGATTACCTAACCCGGATTACTATTTGCGTAATTGCCAGTCACTAACCTTTGTGCTCAAGACTGCTAAAGATATTCGCAGGGAAGAACTCACCAGCAAGACACGACGAGGCGTAGCGGAGGACGAAGCAGCCCCGCCCTCGCAGCTGAGCAACACCAAGGATGGACCCCCTACCAGGACTATACGGGGTATGCTCTACAGGGCAGCGGGAGCTGGGACCAGTATGTACCTCCCGCGCCAACCACAGATGCGTGGGCCGAGGTGGGCATGGACGAATGGGAGCGCCGAAGGCAGCAATACGAAGATGTTCCCCCACCAGTCCAGCCACGACATAACCCCGAGATAGAAGCTCTCGGCACCCGCATCGGAGAGCTGCAGATCCAGACAGGTGAAATACAGCACTCCCTCACTTCCTTTGTGCAGGAGACCCACGATTGGCAGGCACATATGGATCAAAGGTGGGACGGCTTGAGTGCACAGATGCAGCAAGACCAGGCTCAACATGAGGAGTTCTGGAGGTTCGTGGGATATCACCCTGGACAGTGAGCTTCATGCTAGCTTGGGGGAGGACCCCCAAAGGTACCTTGCATTGCATATTTATTTCCCAAGTAATTTTATTTTTTCTTAGCATGTTTAATTCCTGTTCTCATGTATTTAAAAAAAACCAAAAATATTTTTATTCCTGTGCCTCTTAGTATGTGCTTTGTAAAAATGTGTAGTTCACCCTTGTTGAAATGATGAGGTTGCTCGTCTCTTGTTTCTTTGTACCCTAGTTATAAACATTGTTTTCTCTAGATTTGGGTTTATCGGCTAGAAATGTCTCATCCTGAAAACTTGTTCTAAGTGGGAGCACTTGTGTTTTCTTGTCTAAGTTATTGCGGGGTATGATATAGTACAATAGCCACTGCTATGACTTTGTTCTAGAGTACGACTTGACTTCCGGAGTTTTCATTTGCAAAATGATCAAAAACGAAGAGTTCCTCAATGATTTTGAAATACCTACCAGAGCCATATGATTTATCTGTAGTACAAAACCTTCATACGATGCTTGTTCGTACATTGAGTTCAGTCGGATCGATACCGATGCGAGATTATGACCTTACACCCACGATTGAGATTCACTTGCACCCACCAAATAAAACACCAACTCTTACACTAAGAGTCGCGCACAACATGCACCCCTTTTCATCCGCCAACTCTTACACTGAGAGTTGCGCACCACCTTTCCACCAAATAAAAATGCCGATACTCATCCTGAGGATCGCGCATTCATTAGCCACCAAAAAGTACTCCTTGCATTTTCATCATTACATCTCTCTCCATTTTCATTAATCATTTGTCAGAGATGGGCTATTCATTCATTCGAAAAAAAAGAAAACAAAGGAAGGAAAGAAGGATAGGATAGTGCAATAACTCAACGGGAAAATCTTTAGATCCCCGTTCAAAAAAAAGAGAGAGAAGAGAAAAAGAAAAGAAAGAAGTTGATCCATTCATAGCCCATACTCTTCTTTTATCATCAACATCATTCAAATAAAAGAGAGACATAATGCATGGAGTACACAAAAATATCCAAAAGTTAGGAACCATTTCTTCCATTCCACACACTTGCACATCTCAATCAAGGTGTATGGCTTAATCTCCGTAAGGTTCGATCCTTGACCTTACAACATATGTGATACAAGTATGCCCACTTACATACCTACCCAAAACTCCACTACTCAGCTTTTTAGTGGTAGGTAGAAGGCAAATTCTCAAAATGCCTTTGGTGAGGTTGCTATACACATTGAGTGATCGAGAGAATCATTTGAGGAACTTGGGATTCATTTTATAAAATTCTTAAAACCTCCGGAAGAATGGTCAAGCTTTGGACGAATGATAAGCACAGGCTGTGGTGCCGTTCTACCTTGCAATCGCCCAAGACTTGGGAGCCAAAAGCCCCATTGGAGTGAGATAATAAAAGGGTGGATAGAAATGCTTTGGTTTATTCAAATTCAGTGGAGAACATGCGTATAACTATGGTATAGTAGAAATACGATCGGCATAGAAGCAGCCCCTGATCAACAACCCAAAAAGCCCAACTTTGATCGGGACCAGCAAAGGGTAAGCTTGGGTGATCTTGTTGGAGGTCCTTATCGACACATTTTAACCGCCAACTTAAGATAGAAAAGGGGGAAATACATGTTCTTATACGCATATACTTGTGCTATTAACCAAATTCCACTTGTACCTGGAGTTTAGCAACGTTTACAGGAAATACACCAAGTACAGGGGATTTTATAGCGAAAAGGCGCTTTTCGGCAAAGCGTAAAAGAGGCACAAGGAGGAGACAGGCCCAACCGGAGCAGAAATGGGCCGAAACACCACACCACCTCGACACACCTGACAGGAGAGGCCCACCAGCCAAAGGCGGTTGGGGGGAGGCACCAACCTGGCGCGCTCGCGCTAGGGGCGCGCTCGCGCCCCCCAGCCTGCCAGGTGGGGCCATCTTCCTGGAGGCGGTGCATTGAATGCGGAGGAGGGCGGTGCGGGTGTTCCTTCCATTTCGCCCTCGAACCGACCTCGCTCAACATATAAAAGGGGAGAATCAAGCTTTTCCAACACACACATTCATTTGAGCCATTCTCCTCTACTCTTGTTCTCTAGCCTAGTCTAGTAGCTTAGGAGCTAGGTTGAGCTATCAAGGAGGGCTTGTCTCCTAGGAAGAAGATTCATCACTTGGTAATATATTATGGAGTGTTCTTCCTATTTCAAGTTCTTGTTCTTATTATGTAGCTTTGCTCATGAACTAGAGTATAGTTGCGTTCTTGCTAAACCTGATTCATATGAACTAGACCAAAGTTCCTATGATCATTTCTTAGCATGTTCTTCGTTGTTCTTCGTTGTTCATATGCTTTATAGGATTAGAGGTCCTGATGAGAATGGAGTGATGGTTCGTCGTTCCTTAGGGTTTGCCTATGTTCTAGCTCGTCCATCCGTAGGGTGGGAGTCCGCGGGGAATGTAGGTAGTTCTCGAATATGCGGGCGTGGTGTCCGGATACGAGAGAGCCTTCGGATATGACGGCATGCCACAGTTGAGGGGTAGGCGGCAGGTGGTGACAGCCCTGTCCATCCCTTGTAATCCCCCACGTCCGCATGTCGTGTAGGAGTTCGTAAATGCCTCTATCGGCTGGCAGACCAGCTGCGGGGGTCTCCCAGTTACTTTAGGCTCTGACCTATCTCTAACCCTATAGACTATATGACTTAGCTGTTCATGACATTGCTATGTATGACCTACCTGCTCCGCTTAGGTTTATTCTTTATTTGTTCATTCATTTATTCTTTCTTTTGTACTTTATCCTTGAGTTTGGCCAAATGTGTGTCCACTATCTTGCAAAACCATTTATACTTACACCTGTATAGTACTGGAGTCATATTTCGATGATGTGAAATCAAGCATCCATATCCATGTTTAGACACCTCTACACCATGCCTTCCTATGGGAAATATAAATAACGATACCCTGAGAATACTCCCCTGGTGAAATGCTACAATGATAGATCCGTGCGCTTGCGGATAATATCTTTAGAACACGACTATCACTCTGGCGTTTCTTGGCGTGACCACTGGGATGTAACAATTCTAGTGATTGCATTAAGAAATGCCAAACGAAGTAACGATTCGATGTTCTTTCGGGTTTGCCTATGTTCTAGCTCGTCCATCCGTAGGGTGGGAGTCCTGGGGGAGCATAGGTGGTTCTCTAGTATGCGGACGTGGTGTCCGGATACGAGAGAGCCTTCGAATATGACGGCATGCCACAGTTGAGGGGTAGGCGGCAGGTGGTGACAGCTATGTTCGTCCCTCATAATCCCCCATGTTCGTATGTCATGTAGGAGTTCGTAAATGCCTCTATCGTCTGGCAGACCAGCTGAGGGGGTCTCCCTGTTACTCTAGGCTCTGACTCGTCTCTAGTCTTGTATAACATGTGACTTAGTTGTTCTATGCTTAGCTGTATACGACTGTTGGCAGATCTTAGCGCAATCAATAGAAATAGGTAAAGATAAATACGACTGGCGTCTGGTAGCTAAGCCTACTGCAAACCCGAACTACCACCAGAGAGAGGATGTCACAATTCCTCCTCCGGCAACAGCCTAAGAATACTAAGCAAAGCTAGATTCTAGTGACAACGTAAGACTGACCAAGGGTAACTCTGCAAGCACACAGGTACCGCTGTAGCACTTCAACCGGGTGAGTATTCTGGTGTCGAATTTGTAGTTCGCTCACGGGAAGCGGATTAAGACTCTCTAGCAAATGGGTGATGGATACCCGTGATGGTTCTACTCAATCTAAGCTATTGATATTGATAAAGGGGTAAGTGTTGATATGAGTGATAGACTAAAGGTAACTAGTAGGTAGCTAGCTAGGTGGGAGGACAACGAGTGAGTAAGGACTCCTATGTATCTAACTATACTCCTGTGTTCTAATCTTACTACTGTAATGACTTAACTAAACTAATGCCTAGACAATCTGTGTGATAGGGGAAGTCGGCTGACAAACAGGAGGGTTCATCCCCTGCTCCAGCGGACCCTTGTCTTATGGGCGCCCTGCTGCCTATCCCTGACGCAAATAGAGCCAACTGGGGGTCTGTGTTCTGTCACAACCGCCCCCGCTAATATACGTCGGAAAGTGAATGGATATACCAATCAACGATAGGGTGCATCCACTATTAAGCACTAGCCTAAGCACCTCGCTTAATCTAGCCTTAAGACTCCGGCTACCACGTAAGTAACCTCGGCCCCAGTTGGCAGTGAAACACACACAAAGGATCTAGACACTAAACTAGTTCAGACTCTACACTAATGAGACTAAGACACAACACTACTACACTAGTATAGCAATGCACTAAGTAAATACTGAAAGTAAAGTACTCAAAGTAAATACTTAATAAAGTAAAGCAAGACTATATTAATATAAGGAAAGTACTTCAAAACTAAGGTATAAGAGCTATACCAGATTCTCCAGAAGACGACTCCGGAGACCCGAGCTTCGCTGGACTCGACTCTAACTCCCACTCCAGACTAGACTACACTACTCTTGATCTCCCAAGAGCTCTTGAGCTTGAGAACACTATTGTGAACTACTTGGGGACACTTTACAATGAGGGACTAGGGGGGTATTTATAGTGGAGGTGGAGTAGGGGTTACTCCACCACCACGTCAGCGATCCGTGTGACGCTGCCTCCTTACCCTTGGATCAAACCGACCTTCCCACCGACTTGAATCAACGTTGCTCGGTGTAGGACACGTGGAGACCATGCAGGAAGTCGGTGGAGTCGAATCGACCTTGAGGTGGGCCCACATGCAGGTCGACCGACCTGGAGGTGGCTGACCTGTGGGTCCCACTGGCCTTCTAGAAGGTCCAGGGTGTCTTGGGAGCAGGGCCAAGGTGTCAGGCCACCAGGGCCTGGTCGGCCGACCTGGACCTGGGGTCCCTGGCCCACCTGGCAGCTTCCTGGTGCTGTCCTGGCTTGTCACGTGTAGTCTTGTCCGAAGTTGGGTTCACTTGATATCTTGCTTGCTTCTATGTGGATCCTTGGTCCAATGTACCAATTGGGTGGAATGTTGAGGTGTGGCACATTTGGATCCGTGATCGGGCTCTCCCCGTAGAATGTCGGGGACCCCCGCTTGGTGGTCGGATCCTGGTGAGACCAAAATCGAGGTCGATGACACTGGTTTTGGTCTCACAGGGCCTGTTTCCAGCTTTCCTGCATTTCACAAGCTAAGAGTACAAATGGAACTTTATTAGTGATAAATATGCTCATGTGATGCTTATCTTTCTTCTATCGAGGACTGTTGACGGGTTTCTGAGTGTACCAAAACTGGTCTTTATTCCCGTCAACAACGACCAACCTGCTTCGTGTAGATTTATTCTTTATTCTTTCCGTTACTTTTATTCCTTATTTCGAGACTGGCCCAAGTGTGTGTCCACTATCCTCAAATTACCATTTATCTTACCCCTGCATAGCACTAAGGCTTATTTCAATGATATGAGGTTCCATATCCATGTGCTAGAGGTATTTTACACCATGTCTTCCTTTGGGAAAATATAAATAACGATACCCTGATATACTTCCGGGTGAAATGCTACAACGATAGATCCGTGCGCTTGCGGATAATATCTAGAGAACATGACTATCACCTGGCATTTCTTGGTGTGACCACTTGGATGTAACAATTCTAGTGATTGCGCTAAGAAATGCCAACAGCCTTTCCATCCATCTTTGGAGCTTGATCATGCAAACCATCCACCATGTCCATCACCATGATCTTCATGCTCCATCTTCACCGTCATGTTGCTATATGTCTAATCACACTTAGAGCAAAGCATTAGCAACATTGTGTGTCATTTTTCGGTCAAACATTGAGTGTCATTAATTACCAAAACCAAACCAGAGCTTTCAGCAGCCCAAACGGCGGCACGGCCGGACCCCATCGGCTGCTCCGGCAATCGTAGATGGACAACATGACGATGCCTCCATGGAGGTGAGGACACGGCTACGCCACCGCCATCAGCCCAAAGGGCGGGGTTTTCACCCCTGTTCGTCGCAAGATCAGAAGCCGCCGCCGAGAAGCAGGCCGGCCAACCATAAGACGGCGTCGACCTCACCAGGGTCATCCCGCCGCCACCGCTGAACCGGAGGTAAAGGTGGGAAGTATGCCGCCGCCAAAGACGACAACCGAAACCCACCACCATGAGGTGAGATCCTCCTGTCGACCACCTCCGATACGCCGCGCACGCCAAAGCCGAGGCCGGCCATGGCCTCGCCCGCAGCCGACCGTCACCATGGGGCGCCATGCCACCCCACCCCTGACACCATCGGAGAAGCCTCGGCCCCGCCATCCTGGCAGGCCGCGCAACCCTGCCAGCGGCCCACTCTGGCGGGAGCGCGGCGCGAGAGGAGTGGAGAGGGGCGGCGGCGCCCATGTCGCCCCGCGTGGGGAGCGATGCGGGGGCCAAAAATATCGGATCGGAAGTTTGCCCCGCTTGTAACCTCATAAATTACATATGTACTTATTTCTCTCACATAAGACAAATTTCACTAAATAAATAACAATTTGTGTTGATTTCTAAAGGAAATACTACCTTGTTTAATAATGGTTCTCAGTTCAATGAACCAAATTATGTATGTACGTGGTATGGTGACCTTCAAAGCTCTAGGTTCTGAAAGAAACATGAGACCAGTACACATGTCAATGGGCTAATGTGAGTGTACGTAAACTAATGCAAAAGGGAATCTTTCTTCTTCTACAGATCCAACGAATCATGGGTTCGGTGAAGGTTACGACATGTCACCAATATTGGATGTGAGAATAGATGGGGTTCATTAGCTTTTAAATTTAATTCACTAGCTCGTCAGATCAGTTCATAAAAGAGATCGATCTAGAAAGCAAAAAGGTGGTTAGACTACTTATTGAAGGCTCTCAATTTCAGTATTATTTTTGCTAAAAGCTAAAAGGCATGAAAAAAGTAGCAAATAAAGAGGTTGGAGGCTATATACAAGTCAGCTACCTGAGTTTGAATTGGATTGAGTTAGTTAGACCTCCACAAGTTTTTTTTTTCAAAGAATAAAAAGTTTGTTTTTTAAGTAACGATGTACCGGAGGGTATAGTAAAATCAACTTTGATGGGGTTTTCAAGGAAAAGAACACCTATTGTGCAATGATGTATATCACATCAGTTTGTAAGAGATGATAACAAATGTGCCCCCTGTACTTATATATATCCTGGGCGCCCCTAGCAAGTAAATAGCAGCAAATAATGCCCTCACATGGATGCACTCAGACGTTCCAAAAACATTGGCTACGACTCCTGTACTTCACTTGGTGGTTGTGTTGATGTGATGAGTACAATAATGTACATAAACTGCTATCATGGGATCTTGCTTTGTTTCTAACAAACCAACGTGGTGGTGGACAAATCCTATCTAGGCGTAAGATTTTTCATACTTTTTTTGCGATCACGCCTAGGCGCGTTTTTCATTAAGAGGAATAGAGTTAGGCAAAGCCTTACAAAAGATCGGTAACCAAAGGTTACCGGAGCATCCCCCCAACACAATTACACGAGGTTGTGATTACACACAAACAAATTTTGCGACTACAACACACCGTCACAGTCTACAGCCGTGCCAAAAGCAACCCCAAACTCTTGTACCCCGCTGCGCACCAGGTAACCAAAGATTTTCATACTTAATTCAATTATCTAGCTCCTCATTCAAGGAAGCAAAAACAAGGGCGCTCTCCATCAAACAATTTTATCTCCAGTTTCGCTTTATACTTGAATTATTATTAAAGGGGCTTTGCAGTGTAAAGCTACTTCTACTTGCTATGTACCACTAGTCTAGAAAAAAACATTTGTATTGGCGGTACTTTTGAATTTTCACTGGCAGTTTTATTATGAACCATCAGCCTGAAATAATGTAAAAGCGGTTGGCCTAAGGCTATAACTAGTGTAAATCAGTTTACACTGGCAGTATACTTACACAAACAGCCAGTGTAAATGGTTTTAGGTCTCCCGTGCTTCCTTACAATTATAAACTGCTAATGAAAAATTCAAAAAAGTGCTGCCATAAATAAGCAAAATTTTGGAAGGTATGCTATTTTCTATTCCCCTAAAGTTTTTGGAGTTTCCAGATCAAAATTTGTATGCTCAACACTAATATATTTTATTGTATCTATTACCATGACCACACCACATGATTTATGTTTCTCACATAATGATTTTTTTTGGGCAGGAAGAATCAATGCAATATGTTGGATCTACATTACTCCCTCTATTTCAAATACAAGACATGTAGGAATTCAACAAGTTCAAACTTCATGAACTTGAGCAACAATTATTCAAAGGATAATTGTATTCTTTTTAACCTTCAACTTTTTTATAGAAATTTTAACCTTCAACTTGCATGGTAGTATGATTTTTCAACGTGAATTATCAAACCGTGTACAAAATCCCTCCAATCATTGACTGGGCAATTTAATTTGGTGCTTTAGCTAGATTCAAAGGTACTTTCCTATATTCTAAACTAGCTAATGCCCGTGCGTTGCTACGGGTAAAAATTTTATACCACATTTGATATGTAATATTACTACAAAATCCATATATACGAAATACCAATGCCACATTATTATTTATTGTTTATGATCAAGATTCTTACAAATTTATATCAAATTGATATGTACTACTCAATCCATATATACCAAGACCGGTTACTTGTCCACCTTGGGCAACAGCATGGTCAAATGGCATCAAGCTCGCTTATGCATCAGTGGCCACCAGCCGCTGCATATTGTTTTCTTAGCAGCTTGTCATCTTGACTGCTTTTCTAGCCTTCTTTTTTGGCTGCTAGTTACACAACATAAGACAACAAAACCTGCTTGCCTGAGGGCTACTTTAAGATTTTAATTGACCAAATTTCAATTTGTAATTGTTCTGCCATCGATACAAAAAGACAACTGCAAAGGAATGAAAGCATCTAACGAGATTGCTAATATCTAGCAGAGGAATATACTTGTCAACCAATTTCAAGGTGAAATTAAAAAAAAAACTTCCATTTTACTATCTTTGCACTTTGTTTTTGAACATATGCTGACCAAAGTTTAAGTGTAGACAAGTTTAGGAGTTCAATTGAAGTTCAGTTACCATGGAATTGTGCTGAAAATAGGACATCTTGAAGGTGGTGTATAACTGATAAAAGCAGTGTTGGTAAATAAAAGATTAAAACTTAACTGATGTTTACAGCAAAATCATGTGCAAAGCCAAAACCAATTCTGATTGATATGAAATCAGAATCACATCTCCACCCGAGCTGTTGTACACTGAACAGAGAAAAACCCGAGCTGCTATGAGTTACGTTCATATATATGAAGAAAAGAAACTGATTGGGACAGAGTTACATGATATTGTTATTTTTCTAACATACGTATATGACAATTAGAATAAACAAATACGGAGTATACATTAATAAATGATGAGGAACTTTACCCATACGTACATTTTTTAGATAATGACCCCATACGTACATGGATCTCTCCTTTCTCAAGCACACTGTATACCCGCTGTCATCTCGATGGTCCGGAACTGGCTATAAGCAATTAAGCATACAGGTGTACGTAGTGCTACAAATTAATGTACTACAACTACAATGTTTTGATCCAAAATCTGAACAGGCTCACCTTTCAACCTGATCTGCACATATGGGAAGGCAGGCACGGCCGCACGGGTGACGACGGGACCGTGAGTCGTGCCTGCAACTTACTGTCTCCTCCCTCGTCGGGCTGCCAATGTCACCGCGCCGCCACTCGTTTGTTCCACCCTCATTCGGCTGGCCGCGTCGCGCTGCCGCCGGCCGCCGCCTTCATCCAGATCCAGCCCTCATCGGGTCACGCGAAGCCGGCAGGAGGTCGAGGTCTCGTGTGCCGTCGACGGTAGAGGGCTATGGGCCCGGTGGTAGGGAAGGGTGCGCGCCACAGCCGGGTGGCCGGGATACCACGCGTCGGCTCCGGCACCAGCAGGGTACCTGTGGGGTGCACCGTCGCCGGATACGGGCGGGAGCCGGCCGGTTGCGAGACAGCCATCTCGTGGAGTCGGGTGAGAGGGATTGGACCGAGGGCAGAAGCGCAGAGCTAAGAGGGCCCACCTGTCGATCCATCTTTTTAAACGCCGGGAGCGCGGTGCGGTAAAACAGGTCCGAGTCGGAGGCACGTTGAATCGCTGTTGATGTCCCCTCTTTCATCTTTTTAGGGGTAGAGATATAACAAAACCACCTTCAAACTAGCTAGCAAGAGGAACAAATTGGCTCGGTTTCAACATTTGGATGGCGTTCAGTACCTAGTTTCATAGTTCGTGGTTGAAAATTGAACTTCCATGTGCAAGTTGGCTTGAAAATCAATATATTAAACATATTCTATTACAAATTAATTTTTGTAGAAGTTGATGATATAGAGCAGTTGATGTTGTACACTTTTAAAACTTTTCCATATCCTAATAAGCCTTGTAAAATCAAATAATGGAAGGAGTAGTTTGATAATGGCTACTTATCATAATAATGCCATGAGAGAGACAACTTATGCAACTCAATGCATATCGTTAAGAGAGAGACACTACACCACAAAGAAATTTTTGTGTTCTAGTTGGGGTGTGTGTGTGTGTGTGTGTGTGTGTGTGTGTGTGTGTGTGTGTGTGTGTGAGAGAGAGAGAGAGATTCTATATCGATTTGTCATGGCAAAGAGGCACACCCACTTTCCTGCCTCCACTGATCTCTCTCCATTTTTCTGTGCTGTAATTGCACCTGTGTAACGACCTCTGCCTGATTGCATTGAGCAGTACCGACAGTGACTGTTCCTCCAACTGCATGCATGCAAGGCACATGCATGCTGATCGATGGATGCACATCAGTGTCATGTGTATAATCATGTTCTCCTCGATCAGGCACAGTACTACAATGCACCTTTCCGGCCGGCCCCCCAGGATCTATATTCACAAGCTCATCAATGTGACTTCATGTGCAAGGGAAGCAGTTGGTACATGAAAGGAAAGCAAAGACGAAGCAAAGGGAACAGACACAAACTAAAAGAGATATAGCTTTACAACCAAGGGAAAATATGGATAAAGGTGAAGCATGCTGCATTATATATGTGGCTACAACATTATTTATATATTCTCCTTGTATGTACTATAATATAAGCATTTTATATATATGAAAGATTTAAAAAAATATGTGAGATGAGAGATGATGACTTCCACATATAGTATAGCTCAGGATTTGATTGAATTATTTGCATGGCATGATTCATGAATGCCTGTGTACAAGAGGATGAATAATCCAAGATATATATGTGTGGGATCAAAAAGTGAGGTGAAGTAGCTGTGAGAAGAGAGAAAATCTTTTACATTGTCAAGGATGATGTAGAAATACTAATCTTAACGTATAAGTATGTATAGTTGTATATATATGCATGTATATATGTACTACTCCTTCCATTGGCAGCCAGCTGGAGATGCAGCATGATATGGGCCCTCCCAATCATTCAACTTGGAAATCAAGGAAAGGCAAGGATGACACATCTTTCATCAGCTCCTCCAGGTCCCACTCCCCATGCATGGCATTCCTACTCATGTACTGCTGGTGGGCCCCCTCCCAGAAGACATTGCTGCCGGTGTTCACTTGGCTGATGGTGGCGTTGATGTTGTCCTTGGTGTTGTTGTTGTCTGTGATGTTGCTCTCATTGTTACTCAGTGTTGTGGTAGTCTCAGTAGTATTGTTGCTGCTGTTGTTGTTTTTAGGGTTGTTACCACTTGATGCCAGTAGGGCCTGGCCTTGCTCTTGCTCTTGTGCCGCTGACATGGGCTCTAGCATAGGAGGCACTACACCAAACATGCCTCCTTCTCCACGCATGAAGCATCCTCCTCCTTCCATTGTTGCCATCATCCCATGATGATGATGAGTGCTGCCATAGTAGCCACCTTGCAATGCGGCAACTTGGTGCTTGAACGCCGGCGCAGCGTGGCCATGAAAGAACCCTCCCGGCGACGCGTCCGCCATAACACCACGAAGCTGGTCAGGGAAGGGGACGAGGCCTCCATAGCTCCTGCTGGCCGCCATGGCCGCTGTCGGCGGTGGCTGCTGCCTCTGATGCATTGGCGAGGTCGACGAGGTACAAGAGGAGGATGAGTCCACCATCCACAAACCTGTCGTCGTCGTCATTGCGTGGTGGTGGTGGTGGTGACCAACGTCGTGATGATCTAGGCCGGCGAGGTCCGGGCAGCTACCGGCGGAGACCTTGTTATTAGGCTCCGGCGACGTGCAGTCAGTAGCCGCCGGCGACGAAGCTGCCGAGCTGTTCTTGAGCCGCTTCTTGATGGTGGAGTTCCAGAAGTTCTTGATCTCGTTGTCGGTGCGCCCCGGCAACCGGGCAGCGATCTGAGACCACCTGGAATGTCGTAACGGAGGTTGATTTCACAGTAAGCAAACCATGAATCCAGATAGATGTTTCTGTCAGAGAAAAAGTCATGCGCGCGGTACGTCCATTTTTTATTACATATATGTGTGTACGCTTGTCAACATGACGCAGAATGGCTAGCTCGAAAGAAAATATCTCGAGGTCAAAGAAAATAACTGATGTCCTAATCTCCTTTAGGAAAAAATCCTTGTGGATCCAACAAAAAATGCATGATGCTCAGTAAAGGAAGCAACGGGCAATATCTCTTTTGGTATACTTTTGAGTGACTTTTAGCCTCTAGGTTTTATCAGCCTTGGAAATTTACTCATTTCATGGGAAATATAACATCAAACACCCCCCAAAAACGATTACATGCAAATGTGGAATATTATATTGTAAAGTGTACTACTGATCTACACATGCACCATTACAAAATGTTACTTAGGTACTTAGGTAACCTCACCAATATGTCTACTAGTAGCAAGGTTTTACTTACATATTCATGCTGATGATGTGAAGTATTGGATCTAACTACGAACTACGTAAAATACATTTAACTAGCTAGGATACAAACCAAGTCGATAATTTCTCCGTACCATAATCTTGGACCTTATAATTAATTAGTATTGTTTGCTTCCGTATATTATATTCTTTTAGCACCTTTTATCTCTTCTTGGGGGAATTTTCCTCCCTAAAGTTTTCTCTTAAAAAATCTTTGACATTGGAAAAAAAGGTAAAACCCATCACACTATATATATGTCACTCATTGTAAGGCTGATAGCGAGGTGACAAGGCCCATATTTTGGGCAGACCAACATAGTGACATACAATAATTATACTTATAAAGCTAGTTGGTTATTCGTTGAAAAATTTCTAGTAAAGTTATTACAGGCGTGCGATGCAAGTACAGGCTCGTGGTGTGATTTCCATTACCATGCAAGTTTATAATATATCACTCATTGTATTCTCTTGGTATATGGTGGAACTCCAACTAATATTGGAAATCCCCTAGAATTTTGTAGTCTCTTGGTATATGATGGAAGTGGCTAAAATGTGTACAATGCAACTAGGAAGGAGAGATCTCTAGCTAATTCAAAATAGCAATAAGTGTTTTGATGAACAAAAAAAAGTTCTAAAAATCGAATGCAAAATAAAATTGCTTGCGCCAAGAGGCATAATTATCAACGCGCCCATATATAAATTAATTAACTTTCCAGAGAACCTTCTTGTCCTGCTGTAATCACCATACTGCACGTGTGTGCACGCGTAGGTACCTGTTTCCCAGGATGGCGTGGAGGCTGACGATGAGCTCCTCCTCCTGCGGCGAGAAGGCGCCGCGCTTGAGGTCCGGCCGGAGGTAGTTGATCCACCGGAGGCGGCAGCTCTTGCCGCACCGCTGCAGCCCGGCGTTTCGGGCCACGTCGCTCCACGAACCCTGTCCACTCCGCAGCATGTACGCCACCAGCCTCTCGTCCTCCTCCGGCGACCACAGCCCCTTGCGCAGCTTCGCGGTCGCCCCGGCAGCATTGCCGCCACTGTTCGCCGCTGGGCACTCCGGTTTCCTCATTGCCGCCGTGCTAACTACCCAGCTGGTTCTTCTTAACTTGATGGATCGATCTGGCACGTGCGGACCGGAGGTCAATGACGATGTGCGCAGCTGCGGATGGCTAGTGCTAGGGAATGTGCATGAGGTCGATCGAGCTCGATCGCTGCAAGCAGAGGTGTTGTAGGTGTCGAGAAGATAACGAGGAAATGGACCTGAGTCTGTGTGTATATATATGATGATGTGTTTGAGTGTTTGTATGGAGTGAGGTGAGGAACGAGAAGGAAGAGGAGAGGGAGGAGGGTGAACGAGCGAGATGACATGATGGTGATGGTGATGGGGGTGTGTGTGCTTTGCTTAAAATTTGGACAACGGGGGGAGAGCTGCAGGGAGATCGACAAACAACAAAATTGCTAGGCTCACACGCCGCAGCAGTTTCGAGTTTGGCTTTGGCCTGTGTGTTACTCCGTACTAGTATTGCTCAACTTCTGTATGTGGGAATTCAGGCTTCTGCGCCTACAAAATAAATAAGTAAATCTCACTTTTAACGTGTTGCAAATTGAACTCATTTGACGACCATGTCACCATTTTAAATTAACCATTTTTCTATAGTGAGTAGTGGGATCCTCTATTATCTAGTCTAATCATAGTAGTTAGGGTTTAGATTGAATAAATTGTGCCACATGGGTTAATGGATAGCTAGCATCATCAGTGTGAATGCATATCTAGGTGTTCAATCGACATTCCCCATATCGTTTATTTTGTAGGGTTGATCTGTGAGGGAACCTATTTGCATATTTGTGTCTCCCTAGCTTCCTGGATTCCGATCTAGCAATGGAGGAAAAGTTATCTAGACTTCCAATTTTAGGATGGTACAAAAAATTGATGATATCTTGATCATCTTTGATGACAGGGCGTTCAATGCTCTTTCAATATGTGTCAAATGTGTCCCAAGAGGTTCCCATGGGATTGGATCATGTGTAATTAGAAAGTTTTGAGGCATGTCATAGTGGATAATTGGTGGTTGATGCTTTGAGGATGGTCTTTGATGTCGCTGAGATCCGATATATTGGAGCTAGTCGAGACATTTATAACATGGATTGGAGATGAAGAATATCATTAGAGGGCTCTAGATTTACTTTAGTGTACTTCCTCCATCCTGTAATATAGTGCATTCTGGATTTTAAATTTTTTTTTTTTTTTGAAATATAGTGTATCCGGGGAACAAGAAGATAATATTTACTTAAATAAAAATACATGATTATTTTTTATATAGAAAGTAATTCATTTTCTTGCCTATTTTGTATGAGAAGGCCGAGAGTCCATCCTCTAATTATGGGAATGGAATCAGATTTCAATATATTAGGAAGGTAAGCGAGGGGTACATATGTCTATTGTTGTCTCCCTTGTTTTATCCCAAAATAGCAAGAATGCACTGTATTTTAGGACGGATGGAGTATTTCTTATTGTCCATAAATGGACTTAGATGTATAGAGATGTGAATGTGCTCTAAATTAAATAGATTTAATTTTGCTTTGCAAAAAAATAATATTACTATGATTACACATGATTTGCATTCATGGAGTTGAGCATTTATCATTCAAAGTGGTGAATATACAACCACAAGAATGAGCCACATTGTAAGATTGTACAACTATAATGAATCAGAAGTGTAATGCTATCACGATAAGAGTAGTGAACATCAATTTGATTGTACCATCAACCACCATTTTCATGGTTCACGATAAGAGTAGTGAACATCAATTTGGTTGTACCATCAACCACCATTTTCATGGTTGTATCTTCAGTTACTACTAGTTTACTAATGCAATTAGGGAGAACAGGTAGTGAATTTCAAAGATGTATGAGACTCTTTGGATACCAACCCACCCCCCCCCCCCCCCCCCCCACCACCACCACCCACCACCCCCTCATCATATTTTTTTGTAGAAGGATGAAGGAGTTGGTGGAATTTGTGACTTGGTATTAATTTCACTTCATGTTGGCGAAAAAGAATAGGTGCTAATAATGCATCATACTGGCTAATTTTAATTGAAAGCAGGATTGATAGCTAGTGTTGAGCTATATATATGTAAGTGTTGTGTGTATGAGTTTTTATAGGTTGCTTAAAACTCGCCAAGTTTCTTTTCTTTTTCTTCTTTTCCTTATTTTGTAATAGTTGTATGTATCGTCTTGTTGCAGAGGATGGAGAGCTTTGTTACTAATAAAATTTCATCAAGAAAATTGTTTTGAGATAGGTTGATAATTAAGTATATATATAAACAACAGTGGTAGTACGTTGTATTATACTCATGTATGCATGAGTGAAAAGAGAAGTACTCCCTCGATTCCAAATTGTAATTCGCTTTGACCTTTTTGGTACATCAATTTTACTCATCATCTAGATATTACATATATCTAAATAGATAACAAAATAAATTTACTAAAAAAGTCAAAGTAACTTACAATTTGGAACGGAGGGAAGTATAATAATACTGTAGCTAGTGAGTTGTCTGCCATATGTGAAGCACTAGCAAGGATAGATGGTACGGGTGAACCAAGCATTTTGTTGTGTCGATGAGAGTTGAGACACACCCAGTGCTCTAGTCTTCTTGTCTTTGACTCCAGCTCTGGTTGTCTTTTTTCCATTGTCACGTCCCTTGAGCCAGAAGGTTATCATGGCCACCTGAGGGCAGCGAGATCAGTTGAGGAGACAAAGGTATATACATCTATGCCCCTGTCGTCATCCCTGTCCTGTGGGGTTGTTTTGCAATGAAGCATACCCATGCATACCTCTCGATCGCCAAGTCACATAATTGCTTCCACTTCACATAATCTCTCTCTCTCTCTCTCTCTCTCTCTAGCTTACAAATGGCATCATCATCACATAAAGGGATTTTATTTCGATGATGAGAGAGGCATATCGGAACAGCCCCTTATAATATTTTGCATGCAATAACAGACCGATCGATGTCGATGGTGCGCCGGGGCCTGGGCTGTTGTAGTACTCCGTAAGCTGCAAAACATGCATGCGTGGAAGCCTTTGCATGGAGTGTACGTCTGGCTACCAGGCCCCCTCCCCTCTCTCTGCTTCCTCTTCATCTGCAAGGGAGCCTGCCGGCCGTGCAGTCATCTCTCTCTCATCTCTAGAAATCGAGATGGCTGAAAAAAAGGGGGAAAAGAAAAGAAAAGTTGATCATGGGTATAGACGTATAGTCCTGTATACCTGCAGAGAAAGGCTAGCTTGCAACTTTACAAGTTGGTCCTGTATATAGTATATACATCACATCATACATGCTGTGATCTTCTCAAGATTTTGTCCACTTGTTACGTATCAGTGGGAATACACATAGTACGTACGTGCAGCAAAGTAGTGGGGCATACCGGTCAGTGGGAACTGCTGTCACACCTGTCTCGCTAGCTAGCCTTCTTGGCTACGGCGTCTCATGTGATCCCTACGATATAATGAGCACCGACAAATCGTCGCTATGTATGGTATCCAACTACATTTCACGGTAATACTGCCTTCACATGCCGTGGTTGAAGAGCTTTGGTAGTTTCGTTATGGTGTACACGTGTGCACGGTGAAAGTTTAGATTATTGCATTGTAAAGAGACTACACTACTAACTGATCTTCACGTCGGCCCATCACCGCCAGTGCTTCACTTGAAAAATAAAAAAAATGGGGCTAAAAAACCGGCAGTGAAGGTCCTCGCCACTGCCACTACCGGTTCATGACTTTAGTCAGCACTGATATTGTGCTATCACTACCGGTTTTTGGCTTGACTTTGCAGTGATAGCCGCATAGTACAAAAGCTGATGTCCTTCTCCCTCCTCTCTTCCATTTGGAGCACACTCAGCTAACGATGTGCATTTTCCTAGCTACATTGTTGTGATTATTTTTCACCAAAATGCTCATATCAAGGGTCTTGGATTTTGAAGCATGGGCATGATCTTCTTGCTTTAAGGTAGTGACAAGCATCCACGCTCCTTTAAATTTCAGCTTTTCAATTGTTTTGATGGTTAGATTCCTTGTTGTTTATGCTATTTAATTATTTCTCCATTTTAGGGAGCACTTACTTTATTGTGACTTTTTTAGAGAGCACTTTCAATTGGATCTTGTGGGAGGCATTCAAATTATTGTGAATCCATCCTCCAAAAGGTTGGTGTCTATGAACGTCCATTTTAATTCCTCGCAAATTACATGGTGATTTTGGTTATTGTTGCTATATGGTGCTTTATTCCTTGTATATAGTAGATTTTTTTCGATAGGGCTACCAATTTCGATTTTGAAGAGCACATCCATGTGACACCTAGCAACCTATTGTTTTGACCTATAATTGTTGTTCAAGAAGGCTGCAGTTTTTACTCTCCTATAGTTAGTCCTCCATTTTTATGTGGCATAAAGTACAATAATTGTTCTTCAAGAGGGGGACTACCAGTTTCAATGTTGATGAGGGCACCCATGCGACACCTAGGCCTCGTTTGGCAGGGCTCCACTTCACCTGTGAAGTCATTTTTTTAGGCTTCAGCTCCATGAACAACTCTACCCATAGAGTTGAATCCGTTTTGGTAAACCATTTGGCAAAACAGCTTCATATATATACACATAATGCCATGTAGGATGAGGTGAAGCCGAGAGAAGCTACTATTTTTGGCTCCTTCCTACCCAAAAGCCGGGAGTAACCCATTGTTTTGAGCTACACTTATCATTCATGAAGGCTACAATTTTTATCTTCACACAAGTAGTCTCCCCATTTTTATGTGGCACGAAGTAGAATAGTTTTCATGGGCAGAGATGGATAATCACAGATGGAGATAGATGCAACATGTTTATGTTGAACTCAATATCATAGACGGTTGGTAAGAGTATCATAGACTACTGATAAGAGTAAAACCTTTCATGATATATCACCTACGGGTGCCGACAAAAAAATGTATGTGATGTAAGTAATACAGAGATAACCCTTTCCATTCGCCTGTACTAAACTCAATACCAAAAACACGTAAAATGATACTTTTTTGATATTTTTAACAAATGACATTTTAGCACTGCCCTCCTATCATAGACGGGTCATAATTAGGACCCATCGATGATAACTGGCAACCACAGCTCACAAAACCATTAGAGAAAACATCATAGATATGTACGGTTGAGACATGTCAATATCACATTTGACATGTCTGATGTCGATCTGTCTTTGATGTACTATTTTATTGTTGTTCTAGCATAGTGAGATGTTGAGCTCCAGCCCCATGAGGAAGAGGAAGAAGAGGGGGGAAAGTCTGCGGCGCAACGCCAAGATGCTCCATAGTGAGATGTTGAGCTCCAGCCCCATGAGGAAGAGGAAGAAAAGGGGGGAAAGTCTATGGCGCAACGCCAAGATGCTCCTTAGCGAGAATGGGCTTGTGAGCACACGAGAGAAGAAGAAAGAAGTATAAGCAAGGATGGAGAAAACTAAAAGAGAGGGGTTAAATGCAAAAATGCATACCACATTTGTGTTCCATGTAAGCAAGGTACTACCACTGCCTAAGTGGTACGGACCTACGATCAACCCGAAAATCAACATAAGGAACCGAGAAATGTAATTTTAGAGTTCATAAATCTAAGTAGCACCTCCTAAAAGTTCAAGAGCCAATGTTGTAATTAACTTTCATTAAAACTAAAACCATATAGCTAAATGTTTTATTTGGATTTCAATCTATCTCCGAGAAAAATGTTTGAAAAATAAAATAAAAATCATAGAGACATTTTTTTTGGTTTAAAAAACTTATCAAGTATTTACCAAATTCTCTTTACTAAAAGATAAGACAAAACCACATTTAAAACCACTCAAGATTAGGATAGGAGGTAATGTGAACCATTTCAAGAGTTAGGGGATAAGATGTTTGGTTTTAGAGTTTAATTGTAAGATAAAATGAGACTATGACAAAGAGATGAGAGCATCTCCAAGGGCCTCTCCAAATGAGTTTTGCATTTGAGGTTATTTGCAAAGTCTCAAAATAGAATGCAAAGCCTAAAAAGATGCCATCTCCAACGGCCTTTGCAAAATTGGCTCTGCATTACTAAAAATAGAAGTCGGGCGCGAAAGAGGGAGGGGAGAATTCGGGCGCGAGAGGAGAGGACGGCGTTTGGAGAGTCGAGCTCGCTCTCCATATATGCAAAACCCAACCAGAGAATTGCAAAACTTGCACAAATGCAAAAGTCATTTGGAGAACCGTTGGAGCCCTCTTTTTGAGGTTTTTTGCAAATTCACAAATGCAAAACTCATTTGGAGAGGCCCTTGGAGATGCTCTGAGGGAGGTATAATATGCCTTTTCCTTTGCACGACTCGATGTCGAACCTTTGCTTCTATTTTTTTAGGGAAATAACCTTGGCTATAGGTGGGCCTTCGCTCGCTGAGGCCGCAAATTACCCCCTTCAATCCGGCCCGGGCTCCTCCAAAGAACACCGCTGCACGTGGCCAAAAAAATTTGGCACCGTTCGATCTCGCGGCGTGCGGTCCAGCAGGTGGCGCCGTCCTGTTGCGTCACCCGTGAATCTTTATGTCTTGGATTCTTCTTCCCGGCTCCTTCTCGGAATCGTGGATTCTTTTTATAAGCCGAGGCTCATTGACAGCTTCTTATTTTACTGCGCCGGGGATTCTACTTCTACTCCTCCCCGGTGAAAATATCTTCACATCCCCACCTCCGTCTCGAAGAAAAAAAAAAAAACTCGCACCTTCGGCCTCCTCCCGATGCGGTCTCGGCGCGGGGAGGGCGGCGCGGCCGACCGGCGTGGCGGCGGCGCGCGCGCAGGGCAGCGATGGCGGGGCGGCGAGGCGGGCGAGCTGCCGGCGTGGGCACGGCACGGCAGCGCTGTTCCCTCCCGGGCGCGCCCCCTCCCCTTCCTCTCCCGGACGGGCAGCGATCTAGGATTCCGTGACGGCGGCGCGGGATCTCCCTCTGCTTCTTCTCCGCGTTGGCACGCGACGGCGCCGCGCGAGCTCCCTTTGCTTCTTCTCCGGCGGCACGCCGAGTGGCACCGCCGACGGCGGCTCCGAGGAAACCCTAGGTGCCGCCGTGCCGGACCACGGACGCGGTGTGGCGGCGCGGTCACGGTGGCCACCTCTCGCCTCGGCGGCGCAGCGATGCGGGAGCGGCCGGCCCCTTCCTCGGCGGTCACCTCCTCCGCCGCAGTCCCCTCCGCTCCGTTCGATTGTTGCCGTATCCCGGGTGAGGCAAGAAAATCCCTCTCCCTCGCTCTGTTTTCCTCTTCGAGGATACGTAGCTTTGTCCTCTCCGTCGGCGGTTGGATGCGCGGTAGGGCACCGTCTTCTCCTCCATCTCGTGGCTCCTCTCCCACATCCCTCTCCTTCCCTCTCTCCCTTTGTGCGGCTATCGGGCGGCTGCGCGGCCTAAGCTACGTCACCCATGGAGGAGCCGGCCTCCCCGTTGTTTGTTGTCGGGAGACAGAGGACTCCCTATCTTGCCTTTGAGTTTGGTTGTGTGCCTCTTTTTTATTTTGCAAGGGTTTCTCTCGGTTCTTCTCCATCCCGGGAATTCCTCTCGCCATTTGGACATCCTATGTTTCTCCCCAGCAGGAGAGCTAGGACACGTGGCTACCAAATTTTACCTGGCAGGGGACTCATGCCACGTGCCCATGAAATTGGCTACAGTATCCATGTCGGCCAAATTGTTTCTCTTGGTTGTTAGCCTGTGATGAAAATGAACTCCCATGTAGCAAGCACATATAGATTGATGATCTTCCAAGGCCTACGACATTTGCATTTATATATATGCATTGCTGGCCTTATGATGCAACCTCCCTAGGCTATGTTCATTGCGGTTCCATGTCTGGCACACTATATCCAATTCCTTTGTATATTCATGTTTTCTGTATGTGCCGGCAACATGAATTGCTACAAATGATGGTATTTTCTACAATCCCACTGCGTTCCATTGTGCGCACCAATGGAAGATCAAATGATGTGATTTTGTTCATTTCTGAGGCTACTCTTATTCCCTAGATTCTTTCTACTTCTAAGTTGCCATGCCCTTACAACAACCTGGTCAGTTTCTTTTGTTCGAGGTCGAGGATGGTTATATTTTCCTTGGTTGCCCAGTGATGAAGGTTGTTTCGTTATTCATATTATCCACTGAGGTTTTGGGATTATGCAATGATGAAACTTTATAGCCTGAGACAATGGAATTGTGCAACATCAATTATTATTTGATTCTTCCATTATGAAGGTTGTTTGCATTGGTTTTGTGATGACACTGTCATTATGGCTTACCAACTCTCTTCTCCATGTGCTATTTTGTTTTCATTAGTTTCTACATTTTTTGTGCCTGTCAGTGAGCATAATTCCATTGTCAATGATGTCGTTAATCTACATATTTTCTTGGATGTTATATTAGTGAGCACAACTCATTACCAATGATGTATTCGCTCAAAGACAAATTCATAGTTTGGTGGCTGCAATGGGCTGTTTTGATCTGCTATAGATCTATCCTCTTTGTTTTTTTCCTTATATGTTTTGGTCATATCCTTTTGGTACATCAGCTAATACATTTAGGCTTAATATATGTTGCCCCTCTTGGTTAGTACAATTTGGAGGTTAGTGCTCTTCCTACTACGATTTCCTTTATTTCAGCTTAGATTTGCTTCAACCATTTTTTTGTTGTTCTGTCTTCAAAATGCAGGATACAGTACTTCAGTTTCTGGACGATATATTTAGGCTTAATATACGTCGCCCCTCTGGTTAGTAGTACGGTTTGGAGGTTAGTGCTCTTCCTGCTATGATTTTCTTTATTTCAGCTTAGATTTGCTTCAACCATTTCTTGTTGTTGTTCTGTTTTCAAAATGCGGGATACAAGACTTCGGTTTCCAACTGTAGAGGAACAATCTACTAGGTCCATGTCAATCATTATCTCTTTTTAAAAGTCTTATTGATTCCCTTGCTCTAGGTTCTATTTTCCATAAAGAGGTGGTTGGTAGCATGTGGTTTTCCAAAAGAGTATGTTCCGAGTTTACTTGGGGTTGGCTCCTTTCGGTCGAACAAGAAGAGTGAAGTGCTATGTGAGAATGAACATCCTCCTTGCCACCAAAGCAAGGATCAAGGTAAGGGAAGGTGAGCTTTGGAACTGTCTTCAATTAAGTCTTGATGCCACTTCATTTAAGGCACCTGAGAAAGTTCAAGTCTCATATATTAGCATTCCATCAAGTTGAAGATTAAAAAAACAAGCTTTCATATATTACTCACAGTAAAAAAAGTCAATAGAATTTAGGCTCCAAATATATTTGCTTTCCTCTAAAACTATTTTGACCTGTAGAGGAGTGCCTCCATCCTCATAATAGAATATCGAAATCTGGAACGTGTTCAAGTTCCTAATAGTTGGTGTCAATAATTTTGTATCCACATTTTTGTATGCCACTAATGGACTTTCAAAAGAAACGGAGCGAGTAAATTTCTTTGTTTTTGCTGTGTATAAATGTGACTGACATGACAATGATTTAGTTTCCTCTTCTATGATGCTCCTATACTTGTGTCTTTATAGTGCAACATTTTAGATCACATATAAGTTCAACTTTATGTATCCTGCATAACAAATATAGTTGATGGATAATTGATACTACTACAAAATCCACAGGTCAATTGACCACTGACGACATATAACACTGAGTTAATTTCATTTAAGGGCTTTACTTAATTTCTATCTCAATCTATGGCTAGCCATCTACCTTTTTATCTTGTGTGGTATATAGATCTACATAGAATTGTATTACTGAACTGGACAGACCCATCTAAAGTACAATTATAGAAATTCATCCTTCATGTATATTTTTACTATAAAAAGTTGTATGGATGCAGAGGCCATAGTAACCCTTGACTACTATTTTTTCTTGCACTCTTGGCTCCTCCTCAAATCCTGACCTTCAATATATCGATAGTTCATAACTGTTGCTTAATCTGTTATATAACCAATCAAGAGCTTCACGGTCCAGGACACCGTCAATATGTCCCTAATGCACAAGCTCCGATAGTAAGATCACATCATGTGGTCACGGTTGGGAGTCGATTATACTTAACACCCATTATTGTCAACTCTACTTACTACGATTGTCATCACATTGAGCACACCTTAACACCCATTATTGTACTGCTGTTTTGTGTTAAGGTGTTCAGGTGCCTACATTTTCAGACATCATGGTTACGCAGCATTGCCAATGTGATATTGAATTAAAGTTACATTCCAGCTTTTATTAAGATGGTCTATACCTTCCATGCTCTATTTGGACTACCTGCACGCATCCTTAATTGCTCGAAAGAAATCACAAATTGGTTCATTCATTTCTTGCCAAATTCTGTTTTTTTTTTCCAATTTCATCGCTGTCAGAAATTTGAGCCCAATGTGCTGCTGTCCTGCTACCTCACAAATGTCTCATTCATGGATGATGCAGAACACATGCTCAACGATTGGTTCCACACCAATTTTGGGTACTAATTGGTAATCGCTAACTAAACAACCATGCTTATGTTTCTGCATGTACAATAATGGAGGTGGACATATGTATTGTTTCCATCAAGTTCTGTGTGTCAAAAGAAGCGAACTAGAAGCAGATCGACAAGGTACCCTTGCTCAAAAGTTCAGTTTTGGAAGCTCACTGTGTGTGTTAAACTGTTAGTTCAATTCCATCTTTTTTTACACAACGGAGCCAAGTTCCACCTCCAGTTCAATCTTCTACCCATGAATAACTTACTCATGGATGATGCACATCACATGCTGCACGATTTCCCTCCAAAATGATTTTTTGTTACTAACCAATAACCATGCTCAGGTTTCTCCACAAAAGGAATGAATATGGCCACATCTACACTTTACGACAAAAATTAGACACCCACTCCCAAAGCCACGCAGTGTGGTGGCATATAAACGGCCCGAGGTAAAGAGTTGCTAGCCAGGAGGACTCGGATTTCCAGTTCATGGACCTTGTTCAACTCTTAGTTAGCTAGGTGCATTTGCTGAAATTTTAGCCTTTTCTTATGTTCTCTCAAGCTCCTCCAAATATTGGTTGATGTGTGTTAACATGCTGATTTTACCAGGAAACATTTCAGCCTGCATCTTTTCATAATACATTTGTCGTCACACGCTTACTTCTTTTAGCTGTTCTTCAAGCATTAAAACATAATATTGGATAATATTCCACACTTGCCTTTTGCCTCATTTAGTCATTTACCTGGTACATTTTCTACTACCAGTAACATCTATTGATTTTGCAATTTATTCTCACTTGTTTTATTTTCAAACGTTTCTTTTTCTCCATAGTGCTCCAGTGGTATCTCCATCTGATCCAGAACTTTAGCCGCAAAAAAGATAATGGAACACCGACTTAACTCGCTTGTTGTCATGGCATGGAACATGTTGCTTGGAATTCTCACGTAAGTTTCGGCCAAAAATCACTTATGCTTTTGAGTTTTGCTTTGTTGCGGTTATTTATTCAGTCTTTGTGCCTAATTCTAGGATGATGAGTTGAGCTGCTTTCTAATAATTTGCAGTTCGATTTAGTAAGGATTAACCCATCTGTATGGACTGCACGAGACATGCCGGATTTGTAATAGTGTAGTAGAGTTATTAAAGGCCTAGGCCAAAAATAAGATATGAAAAAACAAAAGAGCATCAAGGGTTGATGTGTATGGATTTTTTTCAGTTCAAAGAATCAAGTTTTGCGAGTATTGGCACAGAATTTACCACCGATGCGACTGGTAGAAAAGGTACACATGCAAATTGAATCTTTCATATTTTCTTCCCATGATGTTGTTCTTTATCTATTCACAATTTGTTGATTACGTTCCTATGTATCTGAAGGCTATGACCACAAACTCTGACTTCACCACAATGGACACCAATCCTTGATGCCCTACATTCGATGGAAGACGGAAAATTTCTGCATATTCCCGTCGTAGGCAGAAGCAAGTACCGAATCCTTGTTGCAAAGTAGCTAGAGATCCATTTTAATAGCGTTGCTAACTTAAATCTTTTGATACATGGACAAATTATTGCGTGTTTGGATGCTCTACAGCTAGCCCATGCAGCCATATCCATGGTAAGGATTTTTTTTCACTACAACAATAATACTGGACACTTCTTTGTTTTACAAGCTATTCTACAGATGCCTTTTGTGATCCCCAGATCATATTGGTTCAAGCGCCCAAATTCGGACACATACATCATATTTGGCGAGGCCAAGATCGAGGACCTCAGCACCCAGTTTCAAACCCAGGCTGCAGAGCAGTTGAAGGCTCCTGACTTGAGCCAAATGATCTCGAAGCCTGAGACGTGTGGCCTGGGCCAGGAGGACAATGAGGAGGAGGTTGATGAGTCTGGTATCAGGCCAAGGGCATTGAGCTGGTCATGACCCGGTCATCTGTTTGAAGGCCCAAGGCTGACAGGGCTCTGAAGACGTCTAATGGGGACATCGTCACTGCCATTATGGAGCTGCCTAATTAGTGATATTTTTGTCAACCCTTTTTCTAAAGAACCAGACGTATGGTATGCTATGCAGCTTGAGCATTATCAGTGCACCATATGCTTACTTAGATGATTTTATCTTTGTTGCGTAGCAACGGTTTATGGCATAGGTTGTTTGTCTATGGCTCTGCTATTTCAGTGATGCCACGACTTTTCTCTCTTCTTTTCAGGCATTTCCTATACATGTATTGATGTTCTTATATAATTTGGTGAGATGGGTAAAATTACGAAAGGTGGGGGTGTATAATTCATGTCTTATCATTTCACATGCTGAGGACAACAAATTAATAATAGAAGCTGCCTTGACTATCTTATTCCTGCTTGATTTTGCCATTGTTGCCTCCACAACTGCTCCTCATGGGCGCGCGAGGGCGCGCCGGACCACTAGTGGACCTTCATGAGTAGGAACTTCGGCCGCGACTGATGGACCTCGTAGGCTCCAGAAACAGTTCTGTAAAAAAAAAGAGAGAGAGAGAGAAAAACTAGGCGTGGACCTTCGCGGGCTGGGACCGCGAGCCAACTGTCGTGGCTTTGCAGGCTAAATGATGCGCTGTGATGACATGACGACAGGGCGTAGGATGAAGTCCAGTCCACGATGTCCTTGCCGGCCTCCGCGAAGAGCACGATGAGCCAGAGGGCGCTGACGGCATCGTGGCAAGGCGGTGTTGCTCAAGGTAAAGAGAGCATCTTCAAGAGTTTGCCAAATTAACTTGCTATCCATAAAAATTTAGCAAAATACGAAAAAACATCCTCCAACAAGCCAGATCCAACTCAAGCAAATTTTAGCAACTTGCCAAATCCTACCTCTCCACGGGCATATTTGCGCGCGCGCAAAGAGCTTGCCATCCGTGCTGCAGCCCGCTGAATGCCTGTCAGATTGGTGCATACTGTACGTACGTGCTGTCTGGTACAGTGGTACATGGCGTGGTTGGAGTGCTCTAGCTGAAAGTTATGCACCGTCTGCAGGTCACGGGCACGAGGGCATGCAGTACGTAGTACAAAGTGTGTGGGGGATGGTGCACTGTGCACATGTGCCTCTCTTTGTACTAGTACGTACGTGCACGTGCTCCTGGACCTGAACATGGCGCATGGTACTGAATAAATCAAGCATACTCCATACACGGCACTTGTAAAAAAAAAATTATTGCTTCATTGTGAAGATAGGTTCTATTTTCTTTTTAATTTTACCAACTTGGAATAGTAAACTATTGGAGAGACTTCTTTTTTCACTCGCTTATCGTTTAAAGAATGCCAAATTAAAAGATTTAGCAGTGATTTTTACCAAACTCCCTGGAGATGCTCTAAGTACGAGCTCTCCCTGTCCCTGAGTGCCTGATGCCCTGCATACTTGCTTGGCTGTTAATTGGGTATGAGTATTCAGTGCTCACAGTATAGTTTTATAATTTATTTATTTATACGAATATTTTTTGCAAAAAACAAATTTTAAAAATATATATCTAATAAAATGCCCATTGAGAATCATGTAAGGCATCCATGTAAACAATTCTCTTCTACTTAATGCAAATACTGTACAAGTGATTGAGAAAAAAATAAAAATAAAAATGCCCATTCTTGGCACCTAAGGGGCCTTCAGGCTTGGCTGACCCACGGGCCAAAAGTGAGGCCTTGCTGTAACTTGGGCTTTATGTGCAGGATGAGCTAATGGAGATGAACAGGGACTAGGAGCTAGAATTTTATTGGGTTTGGTTGACCTTCTCAAAAATGCTTCTACTGCTACAATGACAGAAAACCGACCAAACACTTAGAACCAAAAAGTGCTTTCTCAGAAGCAACTACTTCTGTTTAGTACAATTTTGAAAGCATTTTGGTCTCTGGCAAATGCTTCTACTGAACAGAAGTTTTAGCTACAAAAGGTGAATTTTAAATATTGACGGGGAGGGGTTTGGGGGTGTGGTGGTGTTTTCCACTTTTTTTTTGACACCTCTCATCTGGAGTGGTGTTTTCCACTTTCCACCACAGCTTAAATATTGAAGGTTGACCAAGATATACATATAGGATGTCCAAACAATCAATTTTGATTGCTCCTATCGAGCTAGGGGCATGTCAAGTGGTGTGTACCAAATAAGTTATTTCCTCTTGAACTCCCCTCTCGCTAAAGTTGTCCACAATCGTGTTTGGTGCTTGTTTTGTTAGATTAGATTTACTTTTTCTTTTCAAAAACGATTTTAATAAATTATTGTGTATGATTTCTTTTGTAGACATGTGCCCACCTGCATATCTGCTTTAACAAAGATCCCTAAAAGGTTCCCATCCATCCAGTTAGCAGTTAGTAAAAAGTGTAGCCGGTGTGGTATGCTTTTGTGAATATAAGTCGGCACCGAAAAGTGAAGTAAACCTGTGCCCACCGATTTGTACACCAATATATATGCGAGGGAATTGAAGTCCCGTGTGACTTGTACTCGGCTTTTTCCAACACCGATCGAGAGATGCAGATCATCCATGCTTGCCTCTACTTCCAAAGTAGCGACGTCGTGGCGCTGTCTTTCCTTGGCAGGGACCAGCTAGCGAGTGGTGGTGCTCAAGGACAAGGAACGTCCTTGTCTTTCCCGTTGTGATTTGTTTGTACCATCATATACAAGTCTCCATCAGACGCTGTCCGCCTAACGAAGCCGAGCCAGGCAAGGAACGGAAGGCCAGGGCGCAGCGCCGCAGCCCCAATCCGCTCCCCGGCCGTCGGCGAGTTCTGGCCGCAATCACGGCGTCCACAAGCTAGCACCGTACCGGCGTCGAATCCCGTCCCGTCGCACACCACAACGCCAAGGCACGGATGCTGCTGCTGGTCAGCTGGTCTGCGTGGGCACGGTGTATAGGCTTTTGCCCTGCCTTCTTCTCTCTCCACGTACCTTTCCATGTCATTGGTACATAATATGCCTGAGGTTGTTTTTTTGTCCTCGCTGACACCCATTGGACTAGGCTTTGTTGATTCTCTCGTTCAAACCATCAGCTGCGCTTTGCGATGTGCTACATTCTACTTTGGTGTGTTCACTCTTCACCGGTTACATCCCTAGGTGCTGCTAGCTGTTTTCCAAACTTCCATCTATTGGTTTTCCATCCCCATTGTAACAATGCTTCCTGTTTTTCTAATAACAAAAGAAAGGAGCATGTAAGATTTTTGTTTTGGTGATGCATTGATCATAGATCCTGAATTAAAATGAAGACAAGTAATGAACCCGATTGCGATAGCTGTACTCAGGTGGTGTCCCCTCCAACATTGTGCAAGTCGAAAGACCGACAAAAGGTATTGTTATTCTTTCCATGTGGAGGCATACTTGAAAAAGGTGCATATATGCAATTTTGTTTTCTCCAATTGGAGGTTGTTGTTTTCTACTCCGCTTCCACGTTAATAACATCACGAATGGTTTAAAAAGAAGCAACTTGGGCATATTTTGAACTTGGAAGATGTAAAGTAACAAGCTCATTTGGCAGCACAAGTTGGATTCATAGACCTTTGTGCTTTTGATGTATTGTATGTACATAGAGGCGGCTGCTTTGATTGTCCTATCTGCCTTCAAAATCTAAGACCAATCGTATTGAGTGACGCTTGCTCTACATATATAACTATCTGTATATATATTATACAAATTTGTATGTTTGTTCCTCTTCATCACCTAAAAGGCTGCTTCTCACGATCCAAATGGATGGGATGGAAACAATAGGACATAGAGATGAGAGATTGCATAAAAAGAAAAAAAACAAATGCTAAGAAACAACCATGGTAATGCAAAATATCTAATGCTGATATTTAAAGAGATCTTTTCATCCTGACCAATAGGTAAATGCAGAACCTTCATAGAAGAATCTCAGCAAAGACTTACCATTCTTCTCGCCATAGTTTGTGGTGTCAATTTTCGCTGCCACATCTATGGTGCTGCCACACTTTAATTAGTTATGACGAGCATCCAAACAGCCTCTAAGTGCATGGTGTCTGAGGCGCTACATTGTCTGAAGCCTACAACTCAACCGTGCAATCAATATAATGTGAATCCATATGCAATGCTAAATAGGATCTATGCATATGATGGAGCAGGGCGACTATAAGCTTAGTGTTGTTTTCTTCTTTCTTTTTTTTTTCTATTCACGACTACGAGCACTAAAACAATTGGAACCTAGTTAAGTGAGTTTGAAATAATATATCATCAACTGAAAAACAATATGTTTAGATAACATTTTTAGAATCGGATCACGAAAACATAATTTTAGATAATACCTCCCCGCGCTTGTGTGTCGCTTGTCTCTGCTCCTTCTTGCACTACCATGACATCACCCTAGCTGCCTCTGTCTCCTCCTTGCGTCGGTCTCGCCTGGACTGATCGTGCCCCCACCAACACGCCCTAGCTACCATGTCTGCGCTAGGGCCACTGGAGTGCGAGGGATCTATGAGAAGATGGTATTTTCAGTTATTGCTCTGTATGCATCTCTAGAGAGCGAAAATCTAGAAGTTTACCTACAGAGCTGCATGGAGAAGTTGCTGAGCTGCTGGTGGAACCGATGGAGATGATGTGTATAAAACACATTGTTGATACCCAAAATTGCCCAGAGAGTATAACGCACAATATCTTCATGTTTCTATCATCAAACGAGACTAGAAAGCAACCTCGGATCATCGCATTTGGTGCTTGGGCGAAGAAAACAACTTTTTGGGTGTTGGATCGGCTGAGTCGTTTTTAGCCGGGTCCCTAACTCGGCTAAACCGACTTGATCAGCTTATTAAAATGCAAGAATGGTCCTCATCATTTCATTCCTCTCCTTGAGGTGATCGAAAAACATATATGGTTCGCATTGTTTGGAATCCGGATGAATTAATTATGAATTTTGGAAGATTTCACCTGAAATTTCTACGCCAGTCGCCTTAGCCGGTCCTCAAGCCGGCTAAGCCGACTAACCCCTCACGCCCAAGAAGTCAGCTTAGCCAACTAACCCCTCACCCCTCACACCCGTTTGGGGCTGTTTTTCAAGCCGATTTTGCTTCCAAAGTCGGTTTGGACCTATTTTTGGACGTGGGAAACTTAGAGATCACGTATGGGAGTTGTTTAGTACTAGTATAAGACCACCCCCCCCCCCCCCCCCTATATAAATGAGAGGCTCATGGCCAATTGATCTCATCCAACTCAATCGTCAAAAAACCAATCTATCAACTCTTTTACCCTAATTGTCTCTGCAACCCTTCTACCTGATATCCGATGCTTCTCTCCACGAGATTCATTGGCATCCTAAGCTGCCTTGGTGGTCCTAGGATCCTCCTCGTGCTTCCTCTTGGCATATCCTTCTGGAGGTGGTTCAAGGTCCTTTTCGGCCATCAACAAGTTCTATATCGATCCTATTGGTCTCAAGATCGGTTTGATCGTCACACTTTTTTGTTGTTGCGTTGTAGGTTGTAGAGACAACCTCTTTGGGCGTCCAAAGCCCGCTGAAGTGTTAGCATAGATCTGATTCGGCGTCAACACACACCATATATTGGATACCTAGGTTGTTTTTCACTCATTGTACTAGGTTTGATTCTCTCGTTCAAAAACCATGGTGTTCACCCTTGATCCGGTTAGCTTTTATGAAGGACATCCCTTGGTGATGCTGTTTTCTAAACTTTTATCTATTGTTTTCTAAGCCTGATTGCGATAGTTGGATCACCTAGAGACTGGAGTCCTCCAATATTGTGTAGGTCGTAAACCGGATATAATATTGTTACTCCTTCCATGTGGAGGTGGACATGAAAACGATGTGAAGTTGTGAGCCTGATTACATTTTCCAATTTGGAGTTGTTTTCATCTCCACTTCAATGCTAACATCGTCACAAAATGGTTAAAGAAACAATCGTTAGGCCAATTCTTCCAAAATTTAGAATAAGTACAGGACAAGCTCATTAATTTGACCGCCATTCCTATGCTTTTTGCTACTTTGGTCTTTGGTGTACTGTACGTAGATGTTGCATTTGGCCGCCATTCCTATATTTTTTTGCTACTTTTGTACTGCGTCGATGTTGCTTCTTATCCTAATAAAATAATTAGAGTTAGAAGTCAAATGTTTTTAACTTATTTATAGCACACAATTAATATCATTAATTAGATATATAGTTAATTTTTTCATAATAAACTTACTTGAAGATACAACTGTTGTTAGTAGTTCTACAAACATAGTTAAATTTAACAAAGTTTGACCGATACAAATACCATTGCGAAACTTATTTTAAGGCAACCAACTAGTTTGATAAAAAGAGATCCAGCTAATTATTAGCAATACAACTAGGTAACAACTATCGATTAGCTTAAGGGCGGAGCTAAAATAAATTTGAGGATGTGCACTTACCGTGTGAGTATGAGGTTTTGTAATGTGGGAGTGCACTTACCGTCTTGAAAATTTTGGCCTTCCCATCTGTCTATTTTTAGATAAAAGACATTCACCCCGCTTTATAGAAAGCGTAACATAGCGTGACTTGGCTGGGGTTACCAACTTTTACAGTTTTGTGCGGCATCGAATTTAAGAGCATCTCCAAGAGGCATGCTATCCTTGTTTTGTATGCTATATTTAGATTTTTGGAGCAAAAGATGAACTCTAACAGCATGCTATCTTGTTTTGTAAAATAGCAAGTTTGCTATTCCTAGAATCTCGCATGGTAAATATAGCTTGCATGGTGGCGCTTGCTATCTAGCTTCGTCATAGTAGAAAGACTGTTCGAGTTTTCTATCTTTTTACAAAGTTTTGTATTTTAGAGATTGGCTAAATCATAGATTTAGCAATCCATTTTTACCAAATCTCTTGGAGTTGCTCTAAGACACAAGCCTCACGCTGGACTTGTAGAGAAATCAGGCAGAAACTCCACCTGTAGCTACCCAGCCACCAAGTTTCGGAAAGGATAGAAGAACTTAAGCCTAGCACAAACTTCCTCTAATCACTAACAGAGACTATATCTACTTCCCAGCGCCGCTTGTTACACATCAGCGCTCGCGGTCAGCAGGGATAGCATTTCCTAACTAAATATATAGTCATATGCATTGGTTGATGCAGAAACTGAGATATCAATATATTCCGTTTTCTGAAAAAAAAATCAAATATGTAGCCAACTAATATCAGCTATGAACTATTAGCTAGCTACTCCCTTTTGTCCCAACAAAATCATAATTTTTCTAATTATCTGATATAGCTTTGATTTAGTTACTATTTTCTTTGAAATCTCTAAGTTGTTCATATGTTATCTAAATTATCATATCATATCTAAGTGGGAACAAAGGGAGTAGCTAGCTAATAGCTCATATCATATCAATTATGTGAAGAATTGAGAAGGGAGAGGTATGTTACTGTTTTCTTTGAAATCTAAGTTGTTCATATGTTATCAACTTATCATAACATTGTTCTTGTGTTCGAGATGCTAGGAGTACATTTAGCCAATCGCGTCGGCATTTTTAATAACACGGGCCTTGTTTAGATTGTAATTTTGGAGGAATTTTGCTACTGTAACATTTTCATTTGTATTTGTAGTTAGTGTCCAACCATGACCTAACTAGATTTAAAAGATTTGTCTCGTAATTTACAACCAAATTATATAATTAGTTATGTTTTATCTATATGTACTACTCCATACAGGTAGAAAGAGTGTAAAAATTTGAAATTTAAAAGCCATCTAAAGAAGGATTAGAAACCTTTCATGTGATGTGAAGACTTGCAGAAATTTTCATAAGAAATCTCTCTTTTCTTCTCTGTCGAAACTTGACACGATCTTCCCGCGGCACGAACACGTGACCTTAGTGACGGAGTGACCACCGGTGCACCAACGCCGGGTCCACGAAGACCAGTTTGGGGTTCCGATACGACCAAAGCTCGGCGCGCCCAACGCCATCTCCACCGTCCATCCACTTTAAACCCCACCCTCTCTCACCCAGGCCACCACCTTCCTTCCGCTCCCAGTCCCACCACACCCCCTTGCCTTGTCTGCGTCGCCGCCGCCATGGCCGCGTCCTCCACCGCGGCGGCCTCGCCGCTCACCTGCCACCACCTCGGCAGCGCCGGCGCCCGCCCCACCCTCACGTCCCTCTCCTTCTCCCTCCGCCGCCGCTCCTCCTCCTCTTCCTCCTCTAAGCCCATCTCCCTCTCCCACTCCCTCCCCTCCACCGCCGCCTCCTTCTCCTCCTCCTCCCGCCGCGGCCCCGCCCCCGCCTCCGCCTCCGCCGCAGCAGCCCCCGCCCCGGAACCAACCCCAACCCCTCCCCCCACCCCCGCCGCAACCCCACCCGCCACCCCAACCCCAGCCCCCGCCGCCGCACCCAAGAAGCCCGCGCCACAGGGCGCGGCCATCAAGCCGCTCCTGATCTCCCTCGCGATCGGCGTCGCCGTCTGGTTCCTCCCCTCCCCGCCGGCGTGCCCCGCAACGCGTGGCAGCTCCTCGCCATCTTCCTCTCCACCATCGTGGGCATCATCACGCAGCCCCTCCCGCTCGGCGCCGTGGCCCTCCTCGGCCTGGGCGCCGCGGTGCTCACCAAGACGCTCACCTTCGCGGCGGCCTTCTCCGCCTTCGGCGACCCGATCCCGTGGCTCATCGCGCTGGCCTTCTTCTTCGCGCGCGGGTTCATCAAGACGGGGCTGGGGTCCCGCGTCGCCTACGCCTTCGTCGCCGCCTTCGGGTCCTCCTCGCTCGGGCTCGGCTACTCGCTCGTCTTCGCCGAGGCGCTGCTCGCCCCCGCCATCCCGTCCGTGTCGGCGCGGGCCGGCGGCATCTTCCTCCCGCTCGTCAAGTCGCTCTGCGAGGCGTGCGGCTCGCGGGCCGGGGACGGCACGGAGAGGAAGCTCGGGGCGTGGCTCATGCTCACGTGCTTCCAGACCTCCGTCGTCTCCTCGGCCATGTTCCTCACCGCCATGGCGGCTAACCCGCTCTCGGCTAACCTCACGGCGAATACTATCGGGCAGGGGATCGGGTGGACGCTCTGGGCCAAGGCTGCCATCGTGCCGGGCATGCTGTCGCTCATCCTCGTGCCGCTCATTCTCTATATCATCTACCCGCCGGAGGTCAAGGCCAGCCCTGATGCGCCACGCCTCGCCAAGGAGAGACTCGCCAAGATGGGACCCATGAGCAAGGAGGAGACCATCATGGCCGGCACCCTGCTGCTCACGGTATATACATAGACTTGCCAGTTTCTCTTTCTCTGCAACGTTTAACTTTTGTTTCTTGTGCTATTAATGTTCTTTATATGCCTTGATGAATCCTGATGGTTAAAACTACTGAAAGCTATCTTTCATAAGTAGTTTATTGTGTTCTGTTATGAATAGATGCACCATTTAATGTCTTTGAAGTGTTAGGATTTTTTGTTACCAATGGTTTAGCAATCGACTGAAATCTGACCTGTGACTTTGTAATGTCCATATCCTTGACAGTCGTTGTCACTGAATGGAACTTTTTTCATTGCCCTGTCACATCTAACTTGAATAGGAATTGTATTCACTTTTCACACTGAACATTATGCCCTTGCTCTGCATGCCATCAGGTTGGTCTTTGGATCTTCGGAGGAATGCTGGGTGTGGATGCGGTGTCTGCAGCAATTCTTGGTCTAGGGGTCCTCCTCATCACAGGGGTTGTCACATGGAAAGAGTGTTTGGCAGAGTCTGTGGCGTGGGATACGCTTACATGGTTTGCGGCACTTATAGCAATGGCTGGCTACCTCAACAAGTACGGGTTCATCGCTTGGTTCAGTGAGACTGTTGTGAAGGTACACTCTTTTCTTCACACAACTCTCATCTCTCATGAGCCTTGGCTCTTGGCATTTATAACGTTAAGGTTTTTACTTTATTCGTGAGAAAATTCCTTATTTGATAATGGAAGTTGACATGCTTTCTTAATCTTTTTTCCACAATGAGAGACCTAATTTTATTACTTAAAGCAATGAAATTACAATCACAAAGAGTTCAAAGGCATAACGTCACAGATTGACAGCCCACCCAACTAGAATCCTGGTCACAGATGGACCAGAACATACGGAACCATCTCGGCACCTGGCATGCTTCCTATGGCCCTGAAATTCTTTTTCTCCCTTATATGACACCGGGTCTATCTTTTATTCCTTAATTTGACACTTCCATCAGTTTTGGCTGTTAACAAGTTATAAGATTATATGAAAAGACCTTTTTGTCCCTCAGCCCTCTTTGCGCCAGTATTGGAGTCCCGACACCGGGATTTGTAGTGTAACATATGTGAGGCAACAAGCAATTTTGAAAAACCACGTGTAGTTTTAGTTACTGATCAAATCAAGCTCATCATGAAAGTATCAAGCATCTCTTTCTCAGTATCTATTAACATGTTAACATCATACATGAATTTTTCATCCTATTTCTTTCCCAATTTCGTTCATCATGTTAATTTCATAAATGTTTTATCCTATCTATTGGTGAGAAAAAATGTGCTTAATGTAATCATCTTGTGAGAAAATAGTATGCTTCTTTTTCTTAAGAATGAAACAGTAAGTTTTGTGAGGAGGCCAGCCTTCTTTTACTTTTTACTCTTTAGATGTCCTCTTTTTTTTTTTTTTGAGGCTAGACTTCAAGTTCTTAGAATGTGTGAAGATAAACAAATTGCTTTTCTTCTTTGTATAGATTCTCTTTCTTATCTCTTTGGTTTTTCTAGCCATCCTCAGGCTTTTGAGGCTCCCTCTGGGAGCTTCGTTCATAGCTGTGGCCCCTTTTATTGTACATTTTCTTCTTTTTATTAATATAATATAAAAACCTCTAACAGTGGGGGCCTTCACTGCTGTATTTTCTGTTAACAAAACAGTAAGTTTTTCGTTGTATCGTCTATGCCACATTTTCAGTAGCTAGTGTGCAGCTTCTTATTTACATTCACTTTAATTAGCAGTTCACATCTTTTAGATAGTGCAAGTTTTATTATATTTCATAATAAATATGTTTATACTGTATTTCGGCATTTCGCAGAGCCATCCTTTCATCCCACCTTTCAGTTCTAGACTCTTGACATGTCACATGTAAACCATCATAAACTAAAAATCCAAAGATGGCCTTCTTTCTGAACAAAAAAACAGAGTCCATCCCCCTCCCCTCCCCCCACCCCCCCCACCCCACCCCCACCCACACACACACACACACAAAAAAAAAAAAAAAAAAAAAAAAAAAAAAAAAAAAAAAAAAGAGCCCAGCACATAACCTTCCAAAGCTGCAGGGCACAGAAACAGGGGAGCAGGACTAAGGCCCTGTTTGTTTTGGCTTATGTTATCTGTAGCAGAAAAAAGTTCAGAATCACACCAGACGTCCTGTGTTTGATGCACTTCTGCTGGCCGCCCTTCAGCATCATGTAGTATTTTCAACAGCAAACATGAGACGCAGTGACATGAGAGAATTAGTGCTTCCCCACGACATAGCTGCTGCGGTATATGCACTACTCCCATGCATGAAAATAAACAGGCCCTAAGAAAACCAAGTTATTTGTGCTTGTTTTACTGAGAGGATTCGGGCAGATGATCTCCAAGCCTCAGACACGGTAAATCAGGAACCCAAGCTGCTTGGCCATTATGCTCAGGCTGGTCAGTCGGGCTGTGACCCCCCAATGACACTTGGGGCACAGCTGCCCTGATGCTCAGGCCAGTGCCGCCCAAGCCACTCGGGCCGCCACTGTCACGTGAACCATTGTGCATGTTTCCCTGCTGACCTCAACTGGATATGGACCCACCTTCTGACTAGGGTTTTGGGATGGAGGAGGGGCATGGGAGAGAGAACAACAGAGAAGAGGATATAAAGCTTTTGAGCTTGTGACGGGAGAAAGCTGAGGGCCATGTGGCTTTGAGGAAAGGGGCATTTTAGACCATATCCAACTAATCTGACATGAACTTGAAGGTTATCATTCTCAGAATGTATGGAAATGTCAAATTAGAGCTGGTGCCATATAAGGGAGAAATTTTTAGGGCCCTAGAAGGAGCCATGTCAACTTCTAGTGTCGAGATAAGGAATTTTGTCAACATTGTTAGGCCTTCATGATTAGCATGCTTTACCAACTAAATTACCTTATTTAAGAGCTATTGGCTATGATGGATGCTTTTTACTGCAATACAAGATGATCCAGCAATCTGGAGCCTAGAAATTTAGTGTTTTCTACTGTTCATTTTTAACCTAGTTCCACAAAAATATGAAACATTATTTGCTTTGGGCAAAGAAAGGTTATGAAGGGTATGCATCTATTTACCCTGAGCCAGAAACAAGTAGCAATTTATTGTTCTGTTTGTTGTGAAGGGGTAGGCTGGGTAGTCATCTGATACAAGAACCTTGTGTAACTTGTGTTTGACACTGTTAGATTTCACATAGGAGTGGTTATCTTGGTTATGTCTGAACTTAATACTTCTGAATTCATATGCTTATTGATGTATCTATGCAAAACTATGGGAGATAAAAAAATTGAAAGACATTAGTTTGATAATTGTAACATGATGCAGTTTAAATTATATTGGGTTCTGATATCACTAGTTGTTTTGTTATTTTTTCTGACATCTACAATATAGATAGATTGGTAGGTTATTTTTAAGTACTTCTGCTAATTTATCATTTATTGACCTTATTGCTTTTGTTTCAGTTTGTCGGAGGGCTTGGCATGTCATGGCAAGCCTCATTCGGTGTCTTGGTGCTGCTGTACTTCTACTCTCACTATTTCTTTGCCAGTGGTGCTGCACACATCGGAGCAATGTTCGCCGCATTCCTGTCAGTGGCGAAGGCCCTGGGCACCCCGGCACTCTTTGCTGCCATGGTTCTTTCATTCCTCTCGAACCTCATGGGTGGCACCACCCACTATGGCATTGGCTCTGCTCCTGTCTTCTATGGCGCAGGGTATGTCCCATTGGCTCAATGGTGGGGCTATGGGTTTGTTATCTCTGTCGTAAACATCATCATCTGGCTTGGGGCCGGCGGCTTCTGGTGGAAGATGATTGGGCTGTGGTGAGCACCACATTAACTGCGACATTCCTTTGTTTTTCTGTTGTTTTGGTCGAGTGGGGAAGGAAAACTATTCCCGAATTTGCGGTGCCACAGATGCCGCTGTCCACAAAGTTTTGTTGTCGACATGATTGCAACCCATTCTTTTAGTTGGTATCGATACATTTGTTCGAACCTTCCGGCAGCTAATTGCGAGGCCAGGGTGCAGTTTTTAACTTGCAATGTTAATTATAGAGTTGTGCTCAATGGATCTTTGGGATCATTCTCTCCCTATGTGCCCATGATGATGACTATTTGTGCTGGCTCCTTTTCATGTTCAGATTCTGATTCTGTTCATCTGTTGCGACCGCACTATGTTCTGCATTATATTGATGCATCCGATAGATTTATGTTGCCCTACTGGTTGGATCTTTGCGCCTTCCAGTTAGCATTGCTTCTGAGAATTCAGTAAATTGTTGTGAGATGATGCTAGTAAAAATTGCTGACCTAAACTGCAATCACTGGGACCTCGCATGACTTTTACCTGAGGATGAATATTGCGCTCTTTCATTCTGGAAATTCTGATGATGCGCTGGTGGGGTTCATTCTGATGATGCGCTGGTGGGGTTCATTGATCATTGCTCGCTATTGGAGTTGCTTGACCTGACGCTGTATTCCCTTTTGTCTGAAAGTACACTCTGAACATTGGGTGCTCCGTGAAAGGTCCACCGTCGGAGGTCACCAAATCATGGTCAATCGGGTGTGCTTCCTTGCGCCACTTTTTATGCCAGCAGAGTATACGTACTGTTTCATTATTTGCTGGTGACGTTCGATATCTTGAAAAACAGCGTGATTTTGGACGATATCTTGAAAAAACAGCGTGATTTTGGACGACTTGTGAGACAGATGGCTTGATTCAGTTGAAAGTTAGTGCGCAACTTGCACATTCGACGTTCCTGTACGGTCGTCTTGCAAAGCAGTGTTGCAGGCCAAGCCCAAGAAAAGGACCGGGCACTTTATTCATGGGTGGCATCGGTACCCAAACTTCCAAACACCAAAAGCACCCACCTTTTTATATAATGTCTTTATATTGAAGGATGGGGCCTCGCATTTTGGCTTTGATACCTGTATTTTTCTAAAGTAATATACCATGGCCTCTGGTGTTCATTTGGGTTTAGTATTAAGCATGCATGAATGCACTCAGCCAACAAACAAGATATGGGTAAACTTTTGCCAAATGTAAATAAGCTGATAATTGAATTTGACGTCTCCAAGGAAGCAACTGAAACATGGGATCGATGCTAACTTGTGGCAAGGAGCAGAGCTCAACCTTTACAAGTGGGGGTGATAATGTGATGACACGAAGAGACCGACCGAAAGAGACATCCAATTTCGTCCTCTCATATGGAAAGGGCGGTGAATCGCCGAGCTCGGACAAAATCTTGCGAAAACGTATGTAAATCAAGCGTCCCACGTTCGATGCACGGCATCGAAATCTTTACCAGAAAAGTTCGAAAAAAAAAGGAATATATATAGAGCTCATCTGGTAGGACAAATATTCTCTGAGACTCTGATAGTCCTGATTCCCTTGCTTTTTTCCTCAGTTAGTCTCGAACTCACTGTGCACCTTTAAGAACCTCAGTTCAAAGCCCTCTCATGAAACATCCTTTTCTATCTTTTCGTTCTCGTTCATTCTTTACTCTCTAATCTAATGCCAAATTTTGAAGTGCATCATTCTTTCCTAGATGTAAACTAATCCAATAAATAAAGCTTCAGTAATTTCATGTATTCTGATGGATCCCTGAAGGGACCTGCTGTCTTGACTGTTATCCTCTGTCGGCTCTTGAGCTTTTTATCCACACGACTGAGATCAATTCTTGTTTACATTGTTTATTTTATTACCGCCAAAAATGTTTTTCTTGTCTGATCTTCCTCCATGGAAACGAGCTAAAACATGCATGGCCCACTCGCTCACCTCTTTCATCGTTTTTTTCTCTCAATTCAACGCTAGATGGCTAGAGAATATATATGTGGAAGGGGTGTGTTAGTCTGACCTATAGATCACGAGTTCTCTCTCTGTTCTTACCAAAAAATAAAACACTCGCTGTGCTATTTAATGGCCATGGTCTAGTCTTTTCTTGATTCTCTAGATGAGACTTCTCTTTAAGGCCTTGCTAGTTTGATCCCAGAATCAAAAAGATTGGAGGGGATTGAAAGGGATTTTGATCTCCTCAATCCCCTTGGTTTTGAAATGATTCGGGTGCAAACTATAGAGTCTGTTGATGAGGTAGAGCTAGTACTAGTTAAGAAAAAATTAGTTCAAATTAGCTTTAATTAATTGGCTAACAATTGTAGAACGCTTAGCTTAAAAAAATTAGCCCACCTATTTTTTTGAAGCCAAAATTAGCCCACCTATTAGCTCTCTGATTTGGATGCATGGGGGCTTTGATCCAAACGATAAAACGTTTTGCTTTTTAATATATTATTTTTTTACTGTGTATCTAGTTTATAGTGTATATTGAAATGTATAGTAAAAGCTAGGTATATATCTAGAAAAGTCAAAACATCTTATACATTGTAAGGCCAGTCTCAATGGGAGGTTTCACCTCACAGTTACCAAGACATGAAACTTTAGAATAAAATAAAACTCTCTCACAATGCATAGTTTCATGGCACGGTTTCACAAAAAAAATTCAATGCCTAGGGGATGGCGCGCGGTGGCCTCGACTCGCAATTGGGTATTTCATGGGATGAAACGCCTCAGTGCGGATTTCATCCGGTTTCACGGCCTAGGAAACAACGCCCGCAGCGTTTCAGCATGGTGAAACTTATTCTTTCTCTCTCCTCCTCGTTTCATGCAAAAAGGGTATTTCTGCTGATGTGACAACATAATAAATGTGCATTACACCCTGGTGAAATCTGCACTGAGACTGACCTAATGAAAAAAATAACAATTAGCTCTTGTATCTAAACAAGACATAGCATGTATGAGTAAGCAGCAGACACTGTTAAGTAAGATACTTAAAGATTCAGGGGCAAATCGCAACATACATGAGTGAGCAGACGCTCTTAAGACACTCACGCTCACGAGGTAGTATATTAATAGTAGTTCTTGGTAACTTTTCCATTTGTGGATTTTTTTTAGAAAAAAATGTCTCAATCCACCTGACCTCAACCTCTCCACGCGTCTTGATTGAGAAACTAGGCAATCAGGACATTATATAGGGACAAAACCGTATCTTATAACAGAGAAATTTTGCGAAGGGTTTGGTACGGTTCTAGTCTCCACGCATTTAATTTAAAAATAAACTAATTACATGTGTGTGACAGTCCATTGGCAAGCGTAGAGCTCGAAACCTTCATGTTTGTTCAAGTCTACTAGCTACGACATAACACCTCGCAATCTATATTGAACGAATTTCTTCAAGTCTTCGAGAGATAACTGTGGATGAGCAAAGCAGGAAGAACTATTTTCATCACGATTTTGTCAAAGTGTCAGCAATCATGTGAGCGAAGCAATTCTGGTTTCAGTAGTAGCCGGGCCCGCGCAATTCATGTGCTACCATATGGAAGACTTGAAGAAAGGCGCACCAGTGTGGAATGTTCGAGAAGACCCCTGGTGGGTATTGCTAGAAGTACTCTGTATTGTGTTTGTTATTTTTTTTAAAAAAAAACAAGGGTTTTTTGTTCTAGGCCATTACTATTTTTCCTCTTTTGAAACATGCCACTGGAATTCGTCTATTCGGAAGCTGGCCATTACAATTTTCGGTCTTTCTGAAATATGCCACTGGATACGAATGGGAACGTCTTAGGCCCACCTGCAGGCTTACGTGGCGTACGGAGGTCCATATACGTACGTATCCGTCAGTTTCCCGTCTTCAGTCGTTCGACCCCGTCCGTTCCCCATCCGTTCGACCCCGTCCATTCCCCATCCCGTCTTCACTCGTAAGCCATCCGTTCCCCAGCTCGAAGCGGCGCAAGCAGGCAGTGGCGGCGCAAGCAGGCAGGCGGAGGCTAGGCAGGGGGCGCAGGCAGGCGGGAGCAGGCGGCCTTGGCGGCGCGCGCAGGCCTCGGCGGAGGCCCAGGCGGCAGGCCTTGGCGGCGCGCAGTGACATCGGTTGCTTGCATCGGTTGCTTGCTTGCTTCGGTCGCTTGCTTTGAATCCTGCAGTGGAGCATGGCAATCGGGGCATTGGACAGTCGCGCACAGGGACGTGCGGCCGCCTGCTTTGGCCACGGAGCTCATGGCCACGGGCTCCCTTGGCGTGCGGCTGCTTGCTCGCGCCGGCCTGCTCTGCAGCGCCACCTCGCCTGGCCGTCTGGGGCACGCGACAGAAGTCGCCGCCGCCGCCAAAGCTTGCGCCCGCCGCGTAGCCCGCCTTCGCCGTCCGCCACGGGACAGGGGAATAGACGGCGTTTGTTTCATTACGCACTGATACGGCCGTATACGTACACGTCGGCCTGCAGGCGGGCCCAAGACGTTCCCATTCGTATCCAGTGGCATGTTTCAAAAAATGCGAAAATTGTAATGGCCAGCTTGCCAATAGACGAATTCCAGTGGCATGTTTCAAAAGAGGGAAAATAGTAATGGCCTAGAAAAAAAACCCAAAAAACAATGTATATCTACACAAGTGTACACGCACGCACGCACGCGCACTGCGCACACACTCCTATAGCTACGAAGCACACACTTAAAACCTTAGTACCGTGAGCATCTTCAATATTAGTGCAGAGTACTAGATCTTAATAAGGTTGATGAAGTCAAAACATGTACTCCCTCAATTCAAAATAGATGACGTTAGGGGATACATGCCGGTCAATTTTTTTCAATTTTAATTTGATTTATAGAAAATACGCCGGCATTTATATCTTCAAATAAATTTATTAAAAAATTAAATTCAAAGATCTTTTTCAATAATATTAATTACATATTATAAATATTAATACCTTTTAATATATAATTACCTATAGTTTAGAAATATTAACTTCACGAAAAGTGAGAATGACATCTATTTTAAAATAGAGGGAGTATGTATCTATCTCAACGATCACATTGTTTATTAATAAATTTATATCATTAAATTCTAAAATAAATCTAGGAAAATATATGTAAATCAAGTACTTTGAATTCGGATTAAAATGTTTCAAAAATCTAAAAATACTATATTTGCGTTAATTTTGGCATGTAAAATAAAAACAAGAGTAGATTTTGTTGGCAATAGCTATTCAAGTTTCCACATGCACTGACTTGGGATGCATTTCTAGATATATTGTTGTTACAAATAGTACAAGACATGCAACAAATTAAAGTGCGCCTTACTACCTTAAAGAGAGCCAAAACAGCGCGCTCGGGCTAGCAAGCGTCTCATGAAGTGCGCCTTCTTCTAGGCAAGGTGAGGCGAGCCGAACTGGGCAAATTAAAGCTTCCAAGCACGTCCGACGTCGCTGTTGAATGTCTTCTGTTTTTTCCCATATCCGCCAAAGGCGTGGAGCATTCTTTTGAAAAATGCACTGGTAAAAGTGACAACTGACAAATAACATACGAGTACTACTAACAACAAAGCTTTGGACTGGCTCGTCGTAGCGTCTCTAGCTCTAGCTGAAGTAATTAGTTTTTAGATTAAGAGCTGAAGTAATTAGTAAGTTGCGGACAAATGTTTGCAAAATGTTTTACTCTACCCGGTGCGAATCCGGCGGCCTGGAAAGTTTTCGTTAACCAATTGTGCAAGTAGATTCGATCTCATGGTGACCTCTATTCGAAAAAACCCAAAGAAAAAAATAAAAGTTTGTTAACCATGTGCCGACGCTGGAGCCCTTGTCCACGTCAACCGGCCACGCCAGGCGGACCACTCAGGTGCCTCGGGGTCCGGGCCACCACGGGACGGAACCCGCGCCCGCGTCGAGCCCGATTTGATGCTCGCGAGTCGCGACCTCGGGTCCGCGCGCGACCTTCGCCACCGAGGTGCTGGGTACCCGCACTGGACGGACGCCACTGACAGGAGGCTCGCGCATGTGACAGCCCCACCTGGCGGTGGATTACGCGGCAGGGGGAGCGCGTGGAGTGGATGTCCGACCAGTGGGCCCCGGCGGCTCCTGAGCGGCCTGCGCTGCTGCATCGCGTCGCGCGGCGATCGAGGGCAGGATGGGGGAGCAGGCCAGCCGGCCACGGGCAGGCCAAACCAACCCGCACGCGCGAGGCGAATGGGGTTCGCTTCGGCTCGGTGGGTCACTATCGGCCGGCCCCCACCGGCTGCCGCCGGACGCCGGTGCTCCCTTTTTTTTTTTTTTTTTCTACGGTTCCGATGCTAACATGTGCTTAAACTTTAGTCAAAAGTCGTACATTTTTCTCAATGTAATATTAGCAAAAGCAAACTTTGTTTTTAACATGCTTGTTTTGATTTATTTATTTCTTTGAGTCCACTAAATTGTTTAGTGAAGATAATCAACTCTACTCGAATTACTCTTTTTGTTAAAATTCTTCTTGGATTTTGTAAGATTAGCATGCATATCATACATAATAGTATCTATCCGGTATGACTATATGAATACAACATCCGATAATCAATTGGTATTTTCTTTTTACTATTTTGATCCAACTAGTAAAAACGTAATTGATTCATATTCAATATTTAAGAAAAGGTAAAATGAATTCATCTTGCTCGTGCAAGCATTTATTTATTCATTCAAAATTCTTGGACAATGACTTAGATATCCTGAATCGAAGCTGAAGTTGAATGTGTTATGCAGGTTGAGAGAAACAATAGGGCATTATTTAAATTAGCCTTAGGATATGTTTGAAACGAAGGGGTTTCACATAGACCATATGGGAATTAGTTGAATGCAAGAACACATAAAATTCCTGCAACCTTAGTGCCGAGACTTTTAGAAAATGATGAAAAAAATCAATTATGTTACTGTCTAAGGAGGGCTCAATCGTCACTTTGATATGCCCATGTTATTGTAAACCGGTGTTAAATTCAGAGCTCAGTGCCAATGATACTATGTGTCATGGCTCCGAACTCTGGCCACATCATAATCAAGTCCTGCCTCTCCATCCAGGCATGGAAGCTATGGCGCTGAGACATGTTACCTCGGCGCCTTAGGCCAATGCGGCGACCTTAGGTCCAAAGACATTCAGGGATATGATGTGAATATTTTTCTAAAAAATAATTAAAATTTTAAAAATTTAGGCTCTATGTTCATATTTGATCCGAGTACAACCTTGTCATTTTCATTTAGAATGAAACTAATATATGATCCTCTCATCATTTGTGAATAAATATATATTTCACAAAGTAGCTACCCATTTAGGTTTCTAGTAAGAAATTAGCTAAAGGGAAGTTTATTTGAAATATTTATTTTACAGTATTGGTCACCATAAAATTCGCATGAAGATTTTTTTGTTGTTGCTAAAGGCATCAAGAAGATTCAACTCACATGTGAGAAGGGACAAGGGAAGAAAACAAAAAGATCATTTGATTGAGCACCAATTCTTTGCATACATTATTCCACCAATTAGGCTGAAAGTCGTGTCTGCTCTACATCTTATTATTAACCACCTAGCCAAACTTTTTTTGGCGTTTTCCTACCTGATGGTAAAACACCATATATTTTGTGAGCACGGCAACCAATATTCACCTTTTACCACGAACAAGGAGATGAAAACCCCGTTTTACCCATAAACCATAGGGTAAAACATGATAATCCATCGGCAAATCTACCAAAAACGCGGCCCAAGCAAAAAACCTACTCGAAAAACCCAAAGCAGAAAGTCCCTTTCCCCTCCCTCCGCTTGCCTTCCCCTCTTCTACCATTTCGTCGAACACCTTCCCGATCGCGCGCCTCCGGCCATGGCGGAACCCTCCTCCGACGCGGCGGCAGCCGTCTCTGCGCGGCTCCTGGAGCTCGCGGCCGACGACGACGCCGCGGCGCTCGGGGACCTCCTCGCTGCGCACCCGTCCCTCGCTGACGAGCCCGCGCCGTGGTACTCCCCGGCGCGCGGCGCGGAGCCCATGACCCCGCTCATGGTCGCGGCGGCGTACGGGTCCGTGGCCTGCATCGACGTCCTGCTCTCGCCGCCGCACCTGGCGGACCCCAACCGCGCCTCGCCGTCGTCCCTCTCCACCGCGCTCCACCTCGCGGCCGGCGGCGGCGCCTCCACCGCGCCGGCCGCGGTGTCCCGCCTCCTGGCTTCTGGCGCCGACCCCACGCTGCTCGACCACCTCCACCGCCGGCCGTCCGACCTCGTCGCGCTCCCTCCCAACTCGCTCCCGCTCAAGAACCACCTCCTCTCCCTCCTCGGAGGGCGCAAGGAGTGGCCGCCGGATCCCTCCCTCCCCGACATCAAGAACGGCGCCTACGCCTCCGACGACTTCCGCATGTACTCCTTCAAGGTGCGCGCGTGCTCGCGCGCCTACTCCCACGACTGGACCGAGTGCCCCTTCGTCCACCCCGGCGAGAACGCGCGGCGCCGGGACCCGCGCAAGTACCACTACAGCTGCGTGCCCTGCCCGGAGTTCAAGAAGGGGGCCGGCTGCCGGAGGGGCGACATGTGCGAGTACGCGCACGGGGTGTTCGAGAGCTGGCTCCACCCGGCGCAGTACCGGACGCGGCTCTGCAAGGACGGCGTCGGCTGCGCGCGGCGCGTCTGCTTCTTCGCGCACACGCCTGAGGAGCTCCGCCCGCTGTACGTGTCGTCGGCGGGGTCGCGCAGCGCGATGGAGATGGCAGCGGCGGCGATGGGGATGGGGCTGCCGTCGCCGGGTGCGTCGTTCACGCCGCCGCTCTCGCCTTCCGGCGGGGGGAGCGGCGTGGCCGGCGCGTGGCCGCAGCCCAACGTGCCCGCGCTGTGCCTTCCCGGGAGCGCGGGGAATCTTCATCTGAGCCGGCTGCGCACTTCGCTGAGCGCGCGCAGCATGGCAGTGGACGAGCTGCTCGCCTCGACGGATTACGACGGGCTCGTCGGGTCGCCCGCCTCCGTCCGGTCGGCGAGGGGAAAGACGCTCGTGCCGTCCAATCTTGACGATCTGTTCTCGGCGGAGATGGCGAGCGCCACGGCATCTCACTCGCCTCGGTATGCAGACCAGGGCGGCTCTGCTTTCTCGCCGACGCGTAAGGCCGCCATGCTCAACCAGTTCCAGCAGCAGCAGAGCTTGCTATCTCCTCGGGCCACAGTTATCCCTGAGCCAGTGTCTCCGATGAGCTCCAGGCTGCTTGCGGCCCTTGCGCAGCGGGAGAAGATGCAGCAGCAGACGCTGAGAAGCATGAGCTCTCGAGACCTTGGCTCCGGCGCCTCCGTCCTGGTTGGTTCACCGGTTACCTCTAGCTGGTCCAAATGGGGAATCCCCTCGAGCACACCAGATTGGGGTGCTGACGACGAGGAGCTTGGCCGCCTCAAGCGATCCTCGTCCTTTGAGCTCCGGAGTGGTGCCAATGGCGATGAGCCGGACCTCTCATGGGTCAATACTCTGGTGAAGGAGCCAACGCCGGAGAAGCCATCCATCAACGGGACAACAGCAATTGATTCCATTGCTTCTTTGAGTCAGGCCGCAAGTCATGAAGATATCGGCGGTGAAGACGACACTGCCGGTCATCGGTGGCTGGCTTGAACAGCTTCAGCTGGATGAGATGGTAGTCTAGAACAAACATAACATGAATCAAACAAGAAAGGTGCCATTTTTTTTTTTGCTATGATTCACCAGTTGTTTCCTTTACAACTTACTACAGCTACCAACCTTCATACCTTGCTGGTAATTACTGGTGATACATTCTTTTGGAGTTGGTTAGTGTAGGTGTTGAGATTTCCACCACCATTTAGAGTTCCCCACAATTGGATGAAATGAAGGAAACTAGCCAATTTGATGGAATTTCAGGCTTGGCTAGGTGAACATTGTGTTTCTCCTTGTACCTTCCACTTCCATATCCATCCTTCGTCAATCATTCCACAAGTGATTTTCTCACTCTGAGAGGATTGTGAATTATGTATGATAGTTGATAGTGCTAGCATCTCCTAAGTCCCCATCCTCTGCTTCTTGCAAAGGAGTATGCGGGTGACTTCTGCTTTGCATCAAATGCTTCTAATGGCTCATGATTGGTGTAAAACACCCTACTGTTGTTGTACTACTGAAGATTCATGACTGATGTAAAATGCCCAATTGTTGTGTTGTACTCACTACTCATCAGGATCTAATGGTCCATGATTGTGTTAAATGACTTCATTGTTGCTGGACCACCAAAATTAAGCTGTGCAACATTACTTCACTGCATAAGCATAACTCATTCGTTAAATGTTATCACCTTGTGTGGCTGTCTGTCCATTTGCTGCTGTGATGATCGCCGGATTGGTTCTGACGGCAACTATTTTCTTTTGAAGCTGCAGCAATGGTTACTGCTGCTGTTCTGTTTGTGTTTGACATTTTGGATGGATGCTGAGTCAAGGCTAATGCTGAGTGGTGATCTCAGGTCGGCATTGGATTTGATGGGTGCTGTGATGTTTAATGGGTTCCGAGGTGGCTTAACATGATGCGTCGACCTCTACAATGGTGATGTTCATTGTGCTCCAGATGAGTGCGACCTGGCCTGTGATGGAGCTTCGTTCTTGTCAGGATAAAACAAACTAGGGCGGTGGCTCGGTATGGCTGCCTCGTGTCTTGGCCTCTGTTTGGCCCTGGTCACAGTGGACAGTGCTGACTCATACAGTGACATGGAACTTTTTTAAAAATGATAGAAGGCTGCATCTGCTGGTTCAGTGTATCGTTACATATTCAATGCATTATGTGGTTATGATATTATAGGATAATGCTAGTATGTATTTTTAATATCAACTGTACTTATTTGTTTTTTTTAAACATGACAAATATTTTTAATATTACTTCAGTTACTTTAATGTTGCCCGTTACTTGTTTTATTTTTACTGGAAGTCTCTTACTTTAAAAAAAATGAAACTAAATATTGTTCTCTTGTTATCTGTTTTGTGACATAGCAAGGCAATCGCAAAGTTTTGTTTGATTTTTTTTTTCTAAAGCCTGTTTCGCTTGTATGTACAGCAATTTTAGACCGCAACAGTTCATAAGCTAATTATGCTTTGAAGTGATGTGTTATTGAAATCAAATCGTTCTACTGCTGGTAGTATATATACACTATACACTACTAAATTAGCATATAGGTTTGCAGTTCATCTACTTTTGATAGTGGGAAGAAAGACCGGATTTGTTGTTTCATTATTGAGCGAGTTGTTTCCAAATGATGTCAAGCATATGTTTTTTTAAATAAATAGTTAGGTCCATGATGACTTTGGTTCAGAAATATAGGTTGAATTAGGGTATCTGCCTCACTCCTGATGGCATTCAGGTGCATTTACCTAAGCTATGTCCCAATTTTGATATTCTTTTCTAAAAGAAACACTGCAATTGTAAATCCAAAAGAAGTGTAAAAAGATGCTCATAATTGTTGTATAGGATAAAGTAAATGGTCCATGCATCCCCTTTATTCATTGGGGATATTGGTCGGTGATATACATAAATGCTAGGTATGTAAATGAATGTTGCCTTTTCAAATCAAGTTTGGAGTATTTTTACCAATAATCTCATATAGGTTGGAACACATTTTGAATGCTTGAATATCTTAGATGGATGGATTAGTTATTAATAAAAGTTTATAACAATGGATTAGCTATTAATAAATTTATAACATCATCCATTTTTTTTTCTATACGAGGAGATAGAAATAGAATAGAAAGAAGAGCTAGCTCTTCATAATGAGCTAGTCTTTTCACACATCCTCATGTTTCGTGGGCCAACACTCATATTTCATCAAATTATCTTTCTTTCTTTATTTAATGATCAAATTAGTTTTAAGCAACATCTAAAGGGTCCGTTTAGTTCAGCTATGAGCTGCGCAAGAACTGTTCTAAGTTGAGCTTAACTATGTACTATGAAAAAGGTGTAAAATGTTTGATGGAAACAACTATATAAGCCGTGGACTATGCTTTATATATGCGTTCAGTAGATGATGCTCTGCGAAATGATGCTAAAAATGCGTTCATTTCCATATTCAGCTTCCTCATAATAAGGCAATTCCACATTCCCACATCAGGATAATACTAAAAAAAGTTTCCCTGAAGAAACAGCTCAAGGAAACCCACTTAAAAATGAACATGAAAGTTCGTAAGGTTCGCCAAAAAAAATGTATGAACCGTACACGGGCAGTCACATTAATGGACGCTCTGCGTTTTCTTTCTCCGTACATAAAAATAATAAAAATTCAGCTGAATTTAACCAGTCTCCTCAAAAAAAAAAAAAAAAAAAGCTGAATTTTATTTTTGTGATACAAGCTGATTTGCATAAAGGGGTTGTATAATTCCTGCTATTTGCATAAATATTGTAGAATAGCTGCCCGTGGGCATCGGTTAGTTACCCAAGTGGCTCTTAACGTGCTAACAAAATCGAAGAGCCAAAGATTACAAATAGTAATATCAGATGTGTGTCAATTAGTACGTAATTTGAAAAGGTAGGTGGTTTGTGAAATTTACTGATATAAATTAACAGTGCTATACTCATCTTCAAGCATATTGACATTGTTACTTTGCTATCCAGACTTTGGCTCAACATATTTTGAGATAATTAGTGGAGCAATGCATACGACGACTTAATCTCTAATTGTGGCGCTGTACCGAAGAACTACTTGTGGTAACTATACTACAAATACAACTTTGGTCATATGTAACTATAAACGACAATTTTCGTAAATAACCTTTATGGTTTCCACTTGTTATCCAAATAGGCTTGGACTGTTTTTAATTGGATGGCAAGTGGGCTTTTAACACTTTTCTTTTAAATGAATGGTTCCTTGTTACTAGCGGTCAAAGTTCATAAAAATATTCATAAGAAGTGTTCCTCGTATAATCACACCCTACCCAGCCCAAGTTGTTCTTGTTCATCTGTGTGTGGCACATTCTGCAAAAAAGAAAATAGTCATCAGAATGTATAGTTCATTGGTATAATGTCAAAAGTAGCTGTAGTTTTGCAAATTAATTACATATAGTCATATATCATATTTGTCAAAGTGAGTGGACAAAGATTGAATGAAGTGCAAAGTCGATCACAAAGATTATATTATAATGGTAACAGGAGAGGGTGCTAAAGTCATTAACCTTCTTCGGGAACCATCCAAATTTTCTTGGATTCCTCTTACTTTCATCTGTCAATTTCATTGAGAAACCTGCATGCCTGCCAGTTTCCTTTCAGCTGATCAAACAGTTGGGACTTGGGGGACGCCTTCTTTGTACCATCACCATCTCTGAATCATTCAGATAGAAAATCCTGGCAGGACAAGTTCATTTCAGGTGGTCAATCAGATGCATGGAGGATCTGCAGCTTCTGTCACAATCTGTCACAATGTAGCCAGCTGCACCTCCAAACCTCTGAAGCTGCATAACTCCTCACAGTATGAGAGCTGATCAGTTAGCAGTAATGCATGTCTAGTCTGGGTCAAGAAACCGTCACTAGTCAAACAGGTGCCCCAGAAAGGTGCTATGTTTGCTGGTAGTTTTCCCGCTGCTAGTGTGCGAGTGTTCCCCTTCCCTTCCCGAGGAACATGTAAAAATAGCAGTCAGTGTGTCCATACCAATGAGTTTCAGCTGTGGTGTTAAATCTCTGTGGTTTCATGCTTGGTATCTGTCGTTGTCCACGACAAGCCTGTACTAAGACCGGAAAGGATCACCCAGGTTTTGTGGATTTGATTTTGAGTCGGAGCCATCAATGTTTACCTACCTACTCTCTCAGTCCTAAAAAGAATGTAATTCTAGGTTTCCAATGAATCATGGAAGCTCTTTAGCACATTCTCAAAACTCAGCAATGGAACATGTACATACTCTGAAGGACTTGACACTTGTCCCTTAGGCAGAGAAGATATTGGTCAAGTGTCAAGGATTGCCCCTTGCTATCGTTGCTATAGGGAGCCTTCTATCTTATGGAGAAATGGAGGAACAAGGTTAGTGACTGTTCTACAATCAACTTAATTGGCAACTACTCCCTCTCTTCCAAATTATAAGTCGCTTTGACTTTTTTGAGGGAGTACCAAATAATCCAGGCTTCACGTGTTATAAAACTGAGGTTATATGATAATCCAGGCCTTATTCCCTGAAGATTACCAAATTCGACGGAGGTGGGTAATTAGATTGTGGGTAGGCAAAGGTTTTGTAGAAGATCCAGGAACGAGAGTACGAGACAACACTGGAAGAAGTTGCAGAGGAATACCTCAGGGAACATGCTCGGCTCTAACTGATTCAAGTAACTGAAAGGAACAAATTTGGAAGGATAAAGAGATTTCAGGTGCACGACCTTGTAAGGGAAATGACACATATCTGAAATCACCCAGAAGTAACAGATGTTGGCAATGTGGTGTATCTGTGCACAGTGGAGGCCAAGTGTAGCAAACAGGCCCTCCTTCACAGCATCTGCGCACATTGTTGTTGTTTGATAGACATGTGCTTATTCCATGGATCAACACTGCTTTGTCAAATTTCACACTGTTAAGAATCTTATACCTCAGATACTCCCTCCTCGAGGTCATTCCTGATGCCATAACAGGTTTATTCAATCTGCACCTTCTTGATTTATCATGTACTGGAGTGAAGAAGGTACAAAAATCGGTGGCAACACTCAATAAACTACAGACATTGCTGCTCAGGTTCGCTCGTGTGCGGGACTTGCCACCTGAAATAACCTTGGTCACAAGCCTCCGGCACCTGTCGGTGAGCAATGGTATGTATGGCACATCGATTGGTGGTAATATATGCAGTCTCAAGCAGCTGCATACTCTACGGGAGGTGAAAGCCAATAAAGATTTAGCTCAAAATCTTGGTTGCGTGATGCAGCTAAGAAAGCTTAGGCACCACTGGGATCCTCCAAAGCTACAGTGCAGATCTCTGGAATCCCATCATGAAGATGACTGCCCTTACAAAACTGGCCGTCAGAACTAGTGGTGAGAAAGAATCCCTTAGTTTGAAAAAACTGAGACCTCTTAGGAATCTGGAGAAATTTTACTTGAAAGCAAGTTGGCAGAAGAGCTATCTTTTCAATATGTGATGGGTTTCAGAAGCTTACAGTCCTAATAATGCGGTGGTCTGGACTAAAGGAAGATCCCCTCATATTGCTGTCTCAAATGGTAAACCTCGTTTATCTTAACCTTTATGATGCATACGATGAGAAATCCTTCGATTCTGTTCTGGATGGTTTCCAAAGCTCAAGGAATTCTATATTGGGAAGTTGGAGAACCTATCAACAGTTGAGATAATGGATGGTGTAATGACAAACTTACTAGAGTCTTAAAGATGCGCAAATCTTTTGCGTATTCGAGAAAAAAGATGTGCTTGAAGGCCTGAGATTCCTTAGGTCGCTTGAGTACTTGTGTGCAGGGAAAATGCCAGGAGAATTTGTGGAGAGGCTAGAGGGAAACGGCCAGGGATTTGTACACATTGCTAACATTAAATGTGTATGATATGTGAGAGAACTGTAATCCTACCAGCTTGCCACACAGTGTCCAGTACTTCTTTTCAGATAATGAGCTATATCCAATTGGTGTGAATGGAATAAGAACCAGGTTCACAGAATGTTCAAGTTTTATTCTTATTCTAGTTGTGTCGGGTACATCATGTTTGTATGCGTGTTGCGTCTTGATTATGTCCACAAATGGAGCTACGATGTTTCATTAAGTAAAATTATTCTAAGTTGAGTTCAAACAACTACTGCCTCCATTCCAAATCATAAGTCATTCAAACTTTCTTAGAGAGTCAAAGCATCTAAAGATATATGACATCAAATGTATACTATGAAAATACATAATGAATAAAGAATCTACTGATACTTATTTAGTACCATAAATATTATTATCGTACTATATAAATTCAGTCAAACTTAATATGCTTTGACTCTTTCAGAAAATTGGAATGACTAATAATTTGGGATGGATGGAGTAGATGAGAGACAAAGAGAACGACATTTTCTCAACTTGGACTGTACAATTGGTTGTCGAATTTAGACTAAAAAATAGACCTGCAGAATGGTAATGCGGAAGAAATAACTTGGTGACTGGTAAATATATAGATGCAAATGTAAAATGTAAATGCTGCTAATCTGGGGCTAAGAATTGTGAATTGTGATACGTGTGACATTATGCACGCATAAGTTGTTCAAAACGAATAAACACTATAGACGCGAGAAAGCACCCAATTCGAAGTCTTAATTTGAATGACAGATTACCAGATCTGTGAGGGATTGAGGTGGAACCTACCTGGCTTCCCTTTCGTCAGGCAGGCCCTCTCGTAGGCACAGCGCGACGAGCCATCGTCCTCACGCTCCGATCGCCGCCCCAAGCCAAGTCGTGCTCGCCGTCGCCGTCGCGCTCCGACCGGCCCCTCACCACGGGCGAAGCCACGTTCAAGCTACTGGATGCCCAGGCACCCACGCCAATCACGTAACCACGTTATGAGGAGTAAATTTCCACCGTTGGTGCACCCCCATGGCCCAAAAGCAGGCACCCACCAGTGCACTAATGGCCCAACCGCCCAATATGCCAAGCCCACGTCACAGGGATATCAATCGTAAGTACCCATGTACGCGAAACGTTTCCGTGGCCGTGAGTCCACGAGCGTGGGGCGACGAGGCGGTGTTTCACCTGACGCAGCGAGGCAACGAGCGACATAATGCAAGGGCGGCAAGGCAAGGCACCGACGCCGGAGAATATCCGTCGATCCCTACACGCGCCTTCCCTATCATCGTCTTGTCAAGCCTAGCCAAGCAGCGAGCTCGAGCGCCCAACGGCCAACAGCAGTTGGCAGTTTAGGGTTAGTGTTTTAATTGGACTTTTCTCATTTTAGTATATGCATAAACATTTATGATTTATGACAGTATGCATTTGCAATTTGACTATTGAATGCAAATGATAGGTAACATGTAGAGGTTTTTCAAATAAAAAGCTCAAGACATAGACAATAGCAGAAATTCATGTCTAGATTATCTCAATTGGGAAGAGGAGATTAAATATAATCCTAGATTGAGTAAACAAATTGATGCTTACCATCCAAATCATAGAGAATAGGTCAGAAGAAAATATTTGGTAAATAATTGACCTATTTGTTTTCTTTCATTTTAGACTTCTGGGATCTTCATCATGGTCTCCTGGATAAAAGATTTTGCTATGTTTTCTTGACGATTTTGGCATTTTTATCAATGGATACACTTCTTTTTCTGAAATGGTGAGTGTTATGTTTCGACCGAAATCTCATCTCTATTGCTATAAGTCAAATTTAATATTAAAATCTGGTAGTGACACATTAGTTATGCTATTTTATATGGAACATCATATTGGTCAGTGTAGTTATGAGTTAAGTGGTGCACCCCCCATTATTTTGCTCTAGCTTCGCCCCTGCCCCTCACGCCAAGGCGCGCTTGCGCAAGGTCGGCAGATCGAGGCATCGGAGCCTCCGCCTGGCCTGGACGATTGTCCGATGAAGCGGCGCCTGACGCCTGCGGCGAGAGGATCAGATCAGCAGCTCAGCAAGCCGAGCTTGCCAATGTTCAATTGAGTCGCAAACTGGCGTTTGGGCTATATATACAGTACTCTCTTTTTGTTTTCAAAGATCTAGTGAAATGTTATTTATTAATATGATGAAATGAGAAATCTACTTGTACCATCGACCATAAATACATGAACAGTAATTCGAACCCAAGTTTATATTAGCTTACGGCAGGGCGTACGGAACACAAAAAAATTCTTTGATGAGAGAGTTATAGTTTTTTTTTTGGACCTATCAGTGAGTTACAGTTAGGTGCAACATAAAGAGTGGAGAGAATCACAGCATAATCCAGCAATGAGCTCAATGTTATTCAGAACACTATGAAAGGAACATTTAGATAGGCTCCCATCACATTATCGGACCACAAATTACCTCTCAACAGCAGAAAAAAGTACATAATATCCCTCAAAAATAAGGTACAATCCCTTGCTATGATTTCGCCACCTTGTAGCACCCAAACAAATAACAAACGGAAATAAATTCCATGTTTGTTTCCTTCTTTTTCCTAACTAAGATGTTTTCTGAAGTTGTCATCTCATGGGAATTGATCCAAAATTCAAGTCAGTACTTCTGCGGTATCATTTTGAAGAATGCTTTGGGTCATCTAAAAGTCCAATATAAGCCGTTGTCAGAAGGGGTTAACTGAGTGTATCTTAAGGCCCCTTGTTCGTCCAGGTGCACCGCCTGAGAGAGCTGACAAATCAAGAGCCAGCCTGTGGAGTTCATATATACAGAAACAAGTATAAGCCCAAAGTCAGCAAATACTAGTAGCATGGAAATGTGTAAAAAGAATATGGGCCAATGACATACGAGCATGTAGCTCCATTTTCGGCTTCATTAGTCTCAGATTGCAACAAAATTTCTGAGTCTGTTTTGGACATGATAGAGTAACTTGCAGTTGCTTTGCCCTCCTTGTTAACTGAAGGATAATGGGATTCACCATCAGAAAACACACACTGAAGCATCAACACACTGGAAGTGAAAGTATTTCACTGAACTTACAAATATCATCTGAATCTTCTTGGTCATCATCCAGAGAAAGCAACTTCTGCAGGATACAATAACAATTATTTAGAGAAGATTAATGTCATAATTGGAGCCTTGCATTGAAAAAAATCCAGGCAAGGTAGCCAATGAACTGGGTGAATTACCTTCAGATTCTCATAGCATGTCTCAAGGTCATCATTGACCAAAAGATGATCAAAGAGACCTGTTTCATTGGACTGATCAAGTTCAGCCCGAGCATTTCTGAGCCTTTTCTGGATTTGCTCCTCTGTTTCAGTACCCCTGTATGACCAGTTGACCAGAGAATAAATCAATCATGACATCTAGTTATATGATTAAGAATGACATAATCCATCACATGAGGTTATCCAAACACTATAGTTCATGAACTACAAATATACCGTGCCCGAAGGCGCTTCTCTAGTTCCTCGAACGATGGAGGGCATACAAAGATGAATATTGCTTCAAGAGAAGAAGCCCTCACGGATCGAGCTCCTTGGACATCAATGTCGAGAATACACCTCTTCAACGAAAAAGCAATGGAAAGATGAAGCAGTTCACCTTTCAGAAATTTTTATTAAAGATTGTAGTAGTCTTACCTTTCCCTGATCAGTTACAGATTCCACTGCTTCAATACTTGTGCCATATACATTTCCATGAACATGAGCAAACTCAAGAAACTTGCCCTCGCTTATATCTTTCTCTATCTTGCTTCGTTCTGTGAAGTGGTAGTGAACGCCATCTATTTCCTTCTCCCTTGGAGACCTTGTAGTGTGGCTAACAGAAAATCCAAACTTTGATGGATAGTCTTTCATCAACTTTGCAATCAGTGTCCCTTTACCAACACCAGAAGGGCCACTAATCACAACCGGTTTTTGGCCGACGCCGATTACTCCCCTGCTCCAAGAAACGACTTCTGTTCCCTTGATTTTCCGTTGCTGCTTAACAAAGGGGGTGTCTATCTGAGTGGGAAAAAAAAGCAGGAGTGTGTCTTCTTAGTTAGGTAATGGATGTATACTGACACAAACTAGAAATTTGTTAACATCTATAGGAACAGAAACAAATTATTACGCACCCTGTGCAAGCAGCTAGTGCTGAAGAGAAACAGGATTCAAAACCAAAAAAGAGCATTGTATCAATTTGCTAGTGTATACCTCAAGGAACAAGATGGACTCATTCAAGGGAACACCCTTCTCGATAACCAATATCTTCTCATCACTGACAGGAATTGCAGACTGTGACTTGGTCAGAGGTGGCTGTTTCCCAAGTATTGTGGGTACGACCCTGCCACGAGACCAATAATATGGATGGGTAGCTACAAATAGGTTGAGTGCAAGGGGATTAGAGCAGAAAAAATGAAATGATGAAGTGCATTACCAAGTCTGAGTGACTTTGTCAAGAATTTTAACCACAACAGATGTTTTGGAGTCATCATCTGATCTACTGATAACATACTGCAAAAGAAAAAGAATGGTGCCAGAATTTAGATCGAGAGTATGGGCCAGCAAAACAAACAGTAGGTGATAGCTATAAGAGCAAAGTTAGTGTCTCTACATATTAGCAAAGGTATTAGATTGTGCAACCTATCTCAGTTAATTCCAAGCTGGTACAAGAAGCTCATACAGTATGGGCTATCCTTTCTGCTTGAAAGAGAAAGGTCTAGCTGAGATCACGCAAGCTTTTCAAAAGTGACAAGGTATGTATGGGCTATCCTTGTTGTAAAGGTTGACATTCACAAAAAGAGCAGCAGCTACTTCATATAGGTAGTACAGAGTATGAGCATTCGTTCCAAGCCTAATAAAGCCATAAGCATAATACAAGAAACAACCCCAGCAAGTGATGTAAAGGAACCATGATCACCAGGCAGAGCTAAAAGTGAACCAAAGCTAATCTGAACAGGGTGATCCATTCCGTCCCACTCACCGTCCTATCGCCGACGTCAACGGCGCTCTGTCTGCAGTCCTTGGCGTCGACGACGCTGAAGTGGACAGCCTCTTCACCCTGTTGGCCCGATCAATCAAACAGATCAGAATCAGGGAGCTACTGTTCCAACAATACTTCTTCACGTGGACATAACAAACGTTTAATGCATTAATTAAAGCAGGGTGCCAAACGCACTCGCAAGCTCAAGCTGCCAAACGCACACACTTGCAAGCTCATAGTCATAGATGTAGCACCAGTAGTATGTAACCAAACTCACCATGAGATGCGCGGCTGCCAATCCGATCCGGGTTGACTCTACGAGGGCCCTGTTGAGCACGGCAAGCAAAGGAGATTAGTATCACGTCACAGGAAATGAATGAGAGCTGCCCCACTGCCGCGGAACCGGACGGATCCGGGGGAGGAGGAGGAGTAAGACGAGCAACCCGCGCAAGCAAGGAGATATCAAGCGCGCGCAGGGATCACCGTGGCGCACCCGGCAGCCGGGCGGATCCCCGCTCGGCGCCGGCGGCGCGGGCGAGCAAGGCGCGGTGGGTGAGAGCCCGAGATTATTATGTTATACAGAGAATAACAGTAGGAGGAGGGGGGCGAGGGGCGGCGGAATGGGAGGAGGGTACCTGGATCCGGACCGGAGAATGCCGCGGCGGGCGGCGGCGGCGGCGGCGAGGAGGGAGGGAGGAGGGATCACGGCCGGCCGGCGGGCGTGGAATCGGTGTGGGGAGGGAGCGACGACGAGGTCGCGGCGGTGTCTTTATACGACTTTTTCTCCTTTTTTTCCTTTTCTATTATTTTTGTTTGGACCGTGTTGGGATTCGGCGGATCTGGTCCGTGGCCCGGCAAGGCAGCGAAGCCCAAACTACAAGGAAAGCGCGGCGGGGCGGGGGGTCGTTTTCGCTTTCCCCGCTTTGCACCTCACCTGGTCACTGATTTCGGGCGTTTTCGCTTTGCGTTTCCTTGCATTTTCCCAAGTTGACTCGTGGGTGTAGGCGTGCCGTGTCCTGGACTGGACTTGATTGGGTCTAGGCTCCTCCTCTGCTCTCACACGCACGAATGTAGACGTAGTCGTCTTCTGGATTCTGATTTAATGCTCCTAATTAGTACAGTAGTACTTGTATTATAAGCAAGAAAATGATACGTACATATACACCGTGAAGCGCAGATTTTTTCTACTTGTTCCATCTTAAATTGTAAATCGTTTCAAAAACCTTGAAGAGTCAAACCATTTCGAGTTTGATTAAATTTATATGATAAGATAATAACATTTAGGATAACAACTAAGTATCATTGGATTATTCGTTAAATATATTTTCATAGTATACCTGTTTGATGTACCAAGTCTTTGTAATTCTCGCTATGATCTTGGTCAAACTTTGAGATGCTTTGACTGTGCAAAATTCTTGATATGACTTACAGTTTTAAACGAGGGGAGTATATAGCAAGATGCTACGCAACATGGAAAAAAATTTGATATGATTAGATACTCACGATTGAGAGATATGCACTCACGACTGTTGTATTGTTGGCTAAGTATTTCGACGGGGCTTCTCTTGTTTTTAAGGGCAACGGTCCCGTTAGCGAATCTCTATCAAATGAACTGTAATGTGTGAATGTATACACTAAAGAAGCTTTAAATGCATATAATTTTGAATTGGTTGTTATAGATGGTCGAATGGGCTGCCCGCCGGTGGCCCGGCCTAGCACAACCCGAAAGTCTTGTTAGGCTAGCTAGGCACTACACTTCGTCGTCTTTCATGTTTGAGGCTAGCTTGATAAACATGGCCTCTACGGCAAATTGGCCTCGGACAATGCCCACATCCCAATGTTGTCGTCGCTTCCATGGCCTCGTGCCGCCACGGTCCGTTCATGGAGCGTCATTGCTTATGACCCTACCATGAGGGAGTGTCGTCACCTATGCCTGCAAACTCTATTCATGCCCCCGCGACGAGGATGCATCGACTCGGGTATGATGGGTGAAGACATGGGCGAGCAAATTGATGTGTGGAGCAGCCGAGCAGGAATTGAGCGGGTTTGTGGAGCAAATAGCTTTTTAAAAAAAATAGGGATGCAAGCCGACATAATGGGCATTTGTCGGCCAGTGGTTTTGAACGGGTCGTGACATGTTGCGTGACGTGTTGCGACAATTCTGGGAGCGGCTCAAGCATATGGCCCAGTCATTGGGCTAGGCTGGCCTAGGCACTGTAACATCCCAAAAATCCGAGTTACAAAATTTTTTGCCAAAAACCCATGTGTGGTGATGTGCCATGTAGTTGCAACCCAAAAACCCCACCTAGATTAACCCGGAGTTTGCATTAGTATTTATTTTTCATCATGCATTTTAAATTCAAGTTTGAGTTGGAGTTTTTGGATCTTTTGTTTGCTTAATTTAAATCAACTCAAAGCATATTTATTTATTATATCATAAATAAATATGAACACACCTATTATATTATTGGAAATAATATTCCGACTAAGCCTATGACCACTTATGTCCTCCATGGAATTTCTACCCATGTGACAAAGTATGAGAACACGAGTTCAAACACCAAAGAAAAGAAAACAGAAAAATAAAACAGAAAGAAAGAGGAAAAGAAATGGCAAAGCCATTCCGGCCCATGGCCACTTGCCAAGCCCAACTCGGCCTGTGGGAAACCTCCTTTCACCCACCGAGCCGGCCCATTCCTCTTTTTCTTTTTCTCTCATTCTCTTCGCCGCCCCCCAATGACGCGGCCCGCTCGGCTCGCGCGTGAAGGCGACGCCACCGCCGCACTCGGCGACGCCTTGGCCCCGCTGGACCCACATGTCATATGTTCCGTACCGCCCTTCCTTCCGCGCCCGAGCGGGAAGACATCGCCGCCGCCGCGCAATCCGCTCCGCCTCGGATTCCTTGGACTCGAACGCAAGGCCGGGGAGCGTCCACGTCGCCACGGAGCGCTGGACCCGACAGCCTCATCATTGACGCACCGCCGCGGGCATTTTGATCTCCCGCGCGCAACGGCCGCCCGACCACGCATGCCGGCTGTCCCCCACGATCTCCCCTCGAATCCTTGGCCGCGAAGGCGAAGTGGAGCACGCCGCCGCTCTCCCGCAACGGACCCCACGGGCGCCTCGACGCCCCCTCGGCCGTCCGATTGGCACGGACGCCGAGGATGGACGCCACCCACGAAGCCCTCGAGCCGCCGCCTATTTATACAACGCCCTCGGCCCCGTAGGGTTTCTCCAACCGCGCCGCCGCTGCGGCATCCCCAAGTCCACCACCGAACCACCAAGAAGGAGAAGAGAAAAGGTGGGAAGGGAGAAGAAGGAGAGAGCGGGGAAGGACGCCGCCGCCGGAAGAAGACGCGCCGGTGCCGCCGCCGTCGGAGGAGGACTTGCCGGGAGGAGGAGGCGTCGCCGGGAGCCGCCGTCGCCGTCCGCTCGCCACGGCGTACCGCGAGCCGTGCCACGAACCGCAAGCGCCGCCCGTACCCGACGTCCACTACCGCGCCGGTGAGCTCGCCGATTCCCCGTTTCCAACCTCGCCTTGCTACATGGCCATGGCGCCCGAGCGCGTAGGCCGAGCCTACACCGGCTCTTGGACACACGCACGCACGAGCATGGACCGACCAAGCCACCCGAGTGCGGCGCCACCACACGCCGCCGTCCCGCCCGCCATGTCCGCCGCGCCGTGGCCATGCCAAGCCACGGAGCGCGCGCCGTTCCGGCCATCACCGGCCGCTCGGACACCTTGGACCCCGGGGCCACGTCTGCCGCGCCGAGGCGCATCCCATGCGCACGTCGCGGGCCCGAGACATGCCCCCGAGAGCACCGCCTTGCCTCGCCGTCGGAGGTTGAGGCCACACGGGACGTCCTCGGGACGCCACCGTGGCGCAAGGGCCGGTTCCGGCCGCCTCGCTTGCTTAGGAAGCGTCGTCCCGAGCCGCGCGCGCGGCCCGCTGCACGCCGCGGCACCGCCGGAGGTGGAGGAGCACGCCGCGGCCCGCCATGTCGGCGGCGTGCGCCGTCGCGCGCCGCCGCCATGGGGGAAACGCGCCGCCGTGCGTTCTTGCCCACTTCGTCAAGTCAAGATGGCTCCTTGTGGAGCCAATCGCACTTACGCACCGCGAATCGAACTCAAGGCGGCTTCTTTGGTGTCGCCGGGGAGCGTCGCTGCCGTGGTCATGCCGCCATCGCCGCCGGCCATGTGGGGCACGCCGAGCCGCCAAACCCCTAACCTACGGACTCGCCTAGGCGTTGCGGAGCCGAGGCGCTCGCCGCCGAAGCCCGAGGACCGCCCCAGCGCTCGCGTGCGCCGCCATGCCGCCGCCGGCCGCTCCCGGTCGCGCGCTCGGCATGACGAAGGGGATGGGGATGGGAAGAGTGGCGCTGGAGCAGGTGTGTGGACTCCGTCTTGGTGGACCAAGCCACTCCTGGTAGGTCCCCAGGGAGCGAGTCCACCGTGCACCGGCTCAGGTGGACCAGAAGAACCAGGAGGACTTCCCGTGAACCCGGTTCAGGTGGACCGTGTCGCTGACTGTGGAGTTCCACGGCGCACATCCACCGTGGGCCGAGGCCGTGCGCCCGAGCCCGACCCGATCCGGGTGCGCCACGTGGCGAGTTTCGTGCCGCCACGTGTTGGGCCCGGCCGGCCCGGTCCCGGCCCACGGCCCATTTACGGCCCACTCGTGGCCCATTTTCGGCCCATTGGGCCGTTGACTTGGTCAACCATGACGTCAGCGGTGACGTCATCAGTGCTGACGTCACCAGCCACGTCATCCGCCATGTCAGCAGAACCTGTCCAGTCAGCCGCCCCCTCTGTGACACGTGGCGGGTCCCTGTGATGCCACGTGTCCCTATTTAATTAACCCCTGTTTAATATTTTCTTAAATATGTTTCAGCTTCAGAAATTTATAACTAATTCACCGTAGCTCCGAAAAATACAATCAAGGTACCGAAATTTTCCTTAAATCGAGCACAATAATCTGAAATTATGTTTGAGTGCATTTGGTTCTTCCATATTTTATTTGCTTCTTTGTGAACTCTATAGGAGTCGCTGACGCGACTATTAAATAACCGTTTCGAGCGGACGAGGAGCGGGAGTTTGACCGGGACGACTACGAGTACCGGGAGGACTTAGGCGGCGACGACGGAGGTGCCACATCCCATCCACTTTCTTAGATCCCATTACGCATTGCAATACACTTTACTTTCGCAATACATTTATATTCCTGTGATAGGTTGCATGGTAGTATTTATACTTGTTCGGCCCCCGCCTTGATTCGACTATCACCCCGCTACCGCGTTAGGCTAGACTTGCGCTTACTACCTTTTGCTCTCGTGTTACTTCTACTACGCTTTATATACGTGATGTGAGGCGTGGTGGACACGGAGATTATTTGGGGGATTTTATGGTTGAATCATGGAGAGCGTCTTTGCGTGAGTCTTGGGTGAGTGGTGAGGGTTGAGTCGGCTGAACGGGGATCACGACGAGCTATGAGCGAGTCTTGCCGAGGGATACGGCCTGGGTATCCCCGCTTTGTGAGTACTGTGGCGGGTAACCTGGTTTGGATTGAGGTGTCCTTGGTGTGAGCTCCTTGGGGTGGAGCCTTGGAAAGGGGGTGCCGTGGCGGCACGGTAAAGATTAGCCCATACGGGGGAGATATCGCTGTTCGGCCAATACCTAAAGACTTGAGGGCTAGTAACCGGATCATTGGACGCCTTACTTTCCACTCGCTCTCCAATGGGAGGGAGACGGTCTAACCATTTGGTAGGACGAATGCCATCACCGTTGGGAGCAAAGCGGAATGTGTCGGGAGGTACGGGCCGAGAGTGCTCACACCCTCCTTAACCAACATAGTGACCCCTTGGCCTGGTACTATGTCTCACGGTCTCGCGGCCGGGCCGAGTGGCGGGATGGTATTCGTTCGGGCTTATGGCGATCGGTATGACGCCTAGATGATGATCGGCATCGATGATGGCTATCTTGTGGATTAGTGAAACCTCTGCGAGTGTATGGTTGATCGATCGATACATATGCCAACTTGTCGGCTATGGACCAAGTCCCGTGTGATGCTTACTGGACTAGGAGAGGAGTCTTCTATCTTTCTGGATGAGTGCGTGTGGATGGGGTTGATTCCGGCTGTGAACCTTGGGAGGTTGTGGGCCGCTGAGGCATGACGAGAGGGAGTCGTTCATGTCGACCACGCGTGGCGTGGAAGTGGTGTGAGGTGTGTGGTATGGATGGGATGGAGGATGGATTTGGGAATGGATAAAATTTGACCAACTATATATATTAAACTTGGTTACTATGCATAGGAGACCCCGGCTTTATAGGTTCCCTTGTTATATCCTGTATTTACTTTTACCGCATCCAATTCCACAAATAAGCATAGGGTGGGAATGTGGCCGGTACAATTAATTGCTTGATACTTTGGATAAACGGGTGATGAGGACGAGTACGACTATGATGATGATAGCTATGAGGATTAGTGGGTGTCGTTCCTACGCTCAAGTATTCGGAGATCGTGTTGATGCTTCCGCTTCTACCTTCACTGTTCCGGATGTTTACTTTTCGCCTGATTCCGCCAATGTGGCGATGTAATAAATTATTGTAATCCCGTACTATTTTATTTTCTGAGACGATGTATGGAATGATATCAGCTGAACTATTGTAATATGATGGATTCTATCTGTCGTGTTACCCTCGAATCTGTGAAATTCCCATCGCGGAATTTGAGGATGTTTCAGTTGGTATCAGCTCCGTGCTTGACCCTAGGACGAGACCCTTAGGATTGGACGACTAGTATAAGAGCCAGACCTTCTTTCGGTTATATCACCGACCATTGCATCTCTATTATGCATGGCTTATCTTTATATCGACTTGCGACCAAACTTCCCTTGAAACCCGCAGATGACAAGCCTAGAAAACCCTCCGCCGGGCCTTTACCACCCTACCCCACCCTCAAGCCGACCTACATGGGGAAGATGCCAGGTGGTTTCTCCCTAACCCTCTACCGAGTCTTGAAGACCCTAGACGTCCTGTTGATGAGATCAAGTACGTACCCGGGACGGCCCGAGGGGAAGATGGAGGAATTAAGGGCCACGTCGTCACCGGTGTGGAAGTACACGCAAGTTCGATCCCGCCCTCGGTGGATCGCCTTCACCGAGATGTCGGTGGACGAGACCAGTGAGGAGGGGATTCAAGCGGTTGCCCACAAAGCTCTCCGCCGCGCACCGCGAGACCACTACCTCTACTGCCGCGGCGACGAGTTTCGCCTACTCCCTCGAGCCCTCCGCCTTGAGCTTGCCCCCGAGCGCAAGTCGTCGAGGCCTTCACCGAGCCGGCTATGAGGTTGACCCCCGTCTTCGTGCCTCTGGTTACCACCAGTGAACCGGGATCGGTACATTGAGGGACCGGAGAAGAGGAACCGTAGCTACCGTGGTCTCTGCGGGATCACCGGGGAGTGACTAGCCAAGGGAATCGAGGAAAATGCCAAGCTGCGAGAGACGGTGGCTAGACCGCAAGACCGCCTCGCCGCCAAGCTAGCAAACACAAGGATGAAATAGCCGACCTCCGAACAAGACCGCCGACATCGGCAATGGGAATGTGTACCTAGATTGCAAGGTCCTAGAGCTACGAGAGAGACCTCCGGGATAGGAGTGCGGCCTTAGCCGGTGCGAGAGCGATCAAGGAGCTATGGAGTGCAGATGCACACCCTCAGCAACAGCAACCTGACCCTGAAGAGAGAGCTCAAGGAGCAGAAGGTCAAGGCATGAGGAACCAGGGTCACCTCATCAACACTATGAGGATGAACGAGTTTCTCCGCGAGAAGCTCAAGTTGACCGAAGAAGCTTGGGCCATGTCGGACAAGAAGCGACTCAGGGAGCTCGAAGAAGTTCAGAAGCAGTTGCCCCCACACAAGCGCGTGCAGCCTCACAAGGAGACGTTCAAGCTCGGCGAGTCGACTCTGAACTTCAAGGACTGCCCTGCAGCTGCTGGAGTGAAGCCCACTGATGAGCACGCCGAGGCTCTCGCCTACGTCAGGCGCCTACGCAAGACCGGGACGGAGATAAGAGTTTACGCGGCGCGTTCGTCGGCAGTTCACCACCAGGAGTAGGTGTGAGTGTGTCGGACCCTGCGTGGTCAAGTATCATGTTCCATCATAGCTGAGTAGTCATCAGTCATGAGTCGTGTGAGACGTGAGTTGTCATGATGTACCCCCATGAGTTACCATGCGTAGAACGAACCCTGTCAGCACTATTATTACTGTGTCATAATAATTTCATTCCACCCATGTAATGAGTGATCGGATTTTATCGCTTCTTATGGTTTTTATTGCTTCTTTGCATGAGTGTTGGATAGAATAAATGTTTTTCCCTTAAATTGTTGAAATCATTTAATTCTATTGAACTATATAATAATGTACTATGGGTACTAAACTCTTATGGCCGTGTCACAGATGTCAACCCGTCGTTCAGCTCGCCTTGAGCGCCGCCCACCGTCCCCCGGGCCAGCCCTGGGACGTGGTGCCCGTGGACGTGGTCGTGGCCGTGGACATGGTCGTGGCCGTGGACGTGGTCGCGGCCGCAATCTCAACCTGGGCGGTGATGACCGTCGTGAAGTGACCCCGCCACCAGCCAACAATGAGGGTGAAGAAGTTCCAGCTGAGAATGCGCCTGGAGGAGGCGGAGAGGAAGTGCCAGGTGGAGGAGGTGGGCAGGAGGTTCCCGCTGGAGGTGGAGGTGGCAATGCTCCACCACCACCACCGCCGAACCTAGCTGAGGTCATGGCGCAGCAGACTCAGCTTCTTGCCGCTCTGGTCAATGGTGCCAACCGCCGCCATGGTGGTCCGCCCGAGGACTTTCAGCGGAAGCTGGAGGGATTTCTGAAGCTGCGTCCCCCCACCTTTGATGGTCTGAATGCGGACCCAATGGTTGCGATGATTGGCTGAAGGAAATCGAGAAGAAGCTTGATCTCACTACCTGCACCGATGAGGAGTGCGTTGGGATTGCTGCCCACCGGCTTGTAGGTGGAGGTCGCTCGTGGTGGGACAGCTGCGAATCCCACGAGGACCCCGCCAACATCTCGTGGGATGAGTTCGTGGAGTAGTTCCGCGATTTCTTCATCCCTAAGGGCGCCATGAAGGCCAAGGAGAAGGAGTTCCGCAACGTCACTATGATCCGCAATGAGAGGGTTCATGAGTACACCAACCGCTTTACCAACCTCTTTGCGCTATGCCCCACCCGCGTGTGTGCTGCGATGAGGATGAGAAGATGTACTACTACCGTGAAGGTCTCGAGTACCCGCATCAAGCGGCCCTCTCTGGTACAGAGAGCCGTACACTGAGAGAGCTCATTGACCGTTGCATGGACATTGAGAAGGATCGCATGGAAGCAGACGCTCTGCGTGACAAGAAAGAGAGGAAGCGTCGTCCTGAAGGATCCTCTCGCGCTCTGTCGACGAAATATCGGCGATAGTCCGACCAGGGGTATGCCCTGACCGGTAATGGATTGGCGGAAGGCGCACCGAGGTTGCGAGCAAGATGTAAACAGGGAGCAATCACACAAGGTTTACCCAGGTTCGGGCCGCTATGAAGCGTAATACCCTACGTCCTGCTCTCTGTTTCGATTATGATGTGGATGTATGAGTACGTGCGTTATGCCGATTCCGTCCTTCGGCATGGGGGTCCTTGCTCTCCTTATATATTACGGGGAGCAAGGTTACAAGTCGAACTAGCCTATCTGGTACTAAGTTTACATACTTTACAAGTCTAAACTTTCCTATCTCGGCTAGGTCTTGTCCTCCTTGTCGGTCTTCGATATTATTGCCCGTTTTAGGCTGTCCGGCCCGGCTGAGCCGATCGGTCTTGGAGCTTGATGGGCCGGCTGGTGGTAGCGTGTCGGCCCAAACTAGGCCGTGAGGGTATATGGAGTTTATACCTCCACGGCTAGTCCCCGAGCATCATGGATCTTGAGGAGAAAACACCGTCTTGCTTGGCCGAGTGAGAAAGGGTGGTCGGACACACGTTCGACATGTGGTCCGAGCAAGGCTTTGGAGGACCGTCTAGTGCTTCCGACCACACTTTGCTTGCACTTGGTTGACGTTGTCGGTTTTGACCGAAAGATTTATGATGCTCCCGAAAAAGAAAAAGAATTTTGAAAGGATCCCAAATCTAGAGACGTGGGCCCTCGTTAGTGTGTGATGCCCGCCATCACATGGTATCCGTCGTGATAGGTCGTGCCTTAGCTCGGTTTTGAAACTAAACTCTTTGTGAAGAGAAAGGATCGAGCCGAGTCATGCAAAATGACGTGGGCCCACGTAGTCCCCGAGGTTGCCGTAAGATAGTATATGTTGCGGCAAGCTCTAAAAGAAGGATCTAGCCCATGTCACCTCTCGGGTGACGTGGGCCCACGTAGTCCCCGAGCCTCGAGATGAGGTGGAACACGTTATGTCGTGTCTAAAAAAGAAGACAACCGATCATTGTGTCGTGCTCTATGTGTTTCGGACCACTCTTTGAGTGAGTCCGAGCAGGCCAAATTTCATTTGGGCTGGTCGGTTTGAACCATGCCATGACTTTGTCATGATTAAGCTAAGATAGCTTTGCTACTTAACTCGGTCCCCAGGCGTGGGTGAGACCATGGTTTTGAATCTAAACCCATAAAAATAGCTTAGCTATTTGTGCGCCCGAATAACCGGTATCATTGGCCAAAGAATCCCGGCTCGAATTTGTCGGATTGTGTGGGTTGAAATGTTGATGCTATACTGATGCTATACTTGTGATTTGTGAATCGGTTCTTCGAGTTGTTGCTTTGCAAAGAGAAAATTTTGTATGAGTGAATGTTTTGATGAGGTATTCTGAATCGTATTGATATAATCTATGACATAGAGTTGTATCAAAATGTGGTGTTTGAGAATGGTTTTTAGTAATCGCCTCTCCTTAGAGTTAATCAGTCCGCAGGTGTGTAGGTGACCTATAGTGAATAGCGCGTTTGGCCGAATCACTTAGGGCCCTATTTCCATTGGAGGCGACCGCTGACACCCCTGTGTTGTATAGCGTTGGAGCTGTGAACACGTAGCGGGGTTGATCAGAGACAGTGCACGCTGATTGTTTTCTGTTGGAGGGGTGACGTACTGTACCATTCGTTAAAAAAGAAGTGTTTTGTCACTTTGTGAGAAAGTTTTTCGAACGTACTTTGAAGTAGTTCGTGTAAGGAGATCTTTTATGAAAAAAGGATTGGTGAAGGCATGTATGTTATGTTAAGAGAGCACTTATCTGTATCTTGCTGTGAACCATCGTCTTGCCATGATAAGTTTTTGACTATGCCTTTGCTCCTGGAAAAATGATCATATGGTGTGTAAGATTTTGTTATGCAGAAGGGTAGGTCATGCTTACTACAAATTTGGAGGAAAAAATTGCAGCAGCACTCTTCTCTTTCTCATTCAAGAGCCAACCAGTCCTTGGGGATTAGATGATCCTAAACAAACAAAGACACGGTGCCGAATGTTTGGAGCCCTTTTCCTTTGGGAGCGACGCCGGCGCACTCTGTGTTGTATAGCGTTGGAGCTGTGAACACGTAGCGAGTGAGACCAGAGACAGTGCATTCCTGGTTTGCTTCGTGTTTGAGGTAAGAAATTTGTGAAAACTGGATTTTCTAAAATGTGGTCTTTTGAAACGGGTGAACCGAAAAAATAAAAAATTTCTTAGAGATGTTGGGTACTTATCTTTTGTCCGTCGTGGCACGTCATGATTGCGTGTGGGCGAAAATATTCGGTTGCCGATGCAACCGTACGTCGCGACCGGGTTGTCACGTCAAACCGGCGTGCGGTTTTTCGTCTTTGGTCAAGTCAATTCTTGCGACATGGTGGGTCCATTGTGTCAGTGTCTCAATCGCTCCATCTCCCTCACGTCGTGCGTCAGCGAGCGCATGGGGGGTTCCCGATGCAAGGGGAACGTATAAATGCACGTCGCCTGAGTGGAGCGGTTTTCGTCGCTTCGTGTTCTCGAGGAACGAGAGGGCCGCGGGGGTTTGATTACCCACGATCTCGTCGGTTGCCTTCTCGAATCCTCCGGGCTCTTCTATAAATTGTGGCCTGCGGCGGGAGTTACGACACGCGGCGCATTCTCTCGTTATTGCTCTTCTCCTTCGCTCGCTCTCAAAGCACTGGGGTTTTAGATCCCCTACTTCGCGCCGCCGCCATCAAGATGGATCGCCGTCACGGTAGCGCCGGCGGGGGGAGGAGTCGGTGAACTCCCCGGGAGGTGAGGCCGCGGAGGAGGTGAGCTTTGAAAGGGGATTTTCCTTTGATTGATTTTTGGATTTTCGTTCTTGGTGTAATCGCAATTTGTTGTCCGTAATGTAGGTACACCCTCGACCATCGGAGGTGCGGCGGGCACCTCGGCTGCGCAGCGCCGCCGAGGCGGCGAGGAGGGCGGCGGAAGAGCCGCGGGTGGCGCGGGGGTGTGGCCCCGAGCGGGTGGCTCCGCCGTGGAGGCCGGGGCCATTGTTGCTACGGCGGAGCGGGCAGCTCTGTCGTGGCGGAGGCGGCGATGGCGGCCGCCGGTGCCTCCACCGCGCGTTCGTTGAGCGGTTTCTCAACGAACTCCTTGTGTCGACGCTCGACCGCCGTCGGCGGAGCCGGAGCGCATTAGGGACCTCTACTCGAGGCCACCAAGCAGGGCGGGACGGGCGGAGGCGAACGCCGACTGTTCTCGAACGCACTCTCCTCCGCCCGGGAGGAGCTGGAGCGGAGAAGCGGCGGGCCGCGGACTTCGACGCCGAAGCCAACGCCGCCGTTAATGAGGCGGCGGACGGAGGCCGGCCCGCAAGGTCCAGGTGGACACGCCGCCGGCCCCGCGAGGGCTGCCGACATCGGGGTCGGCGGTAAGCACCGATTTCCCTTTTGTTCATGCGCCCGAATTGTTCTCGTTGTTCTATAATGTACTCGTTTTTTGGGCGAGCCGACGGGAGTGGAGCAGGTGCGGGGAGGCCGCCCATGCCGCGGCGGACGCGGTGAACGCCCGGGCGGCGATGTCATCGCGCGGGCGGGCGGCAATCCCCGGCCAAGTGGCCGCGGTGGCGGTTCATGGCGTTCGCCATGGTGCCTCCGCCGCTTATGCCACCGTCGACGCCATCTCGGGCGTTGATGTCCGTGGCATGGAGTTGTCGGTGGCGCGCATGATGCCATGGAGGGCGGCGCCGTCGAGTTCACCGGAGCGGCGGAGGCCGTCGTCGCCGCGACTCTGTCGACTGGTGGTCGGCAAGTCGCTCGGGGATGACTAGATTGCTTGTAGATGCAATCGGTCCCCGTTTGTAAAAAACTTTTATAATTTTAATGAAAGAAGTGGATCTTTTGAGATGTGTCCTGTGCTTTGGAATCCTTCGAGATTCCTTTTGTTTATCTCTTTATTTTGATCCATTTTATGACTTTGTCACGTTTATCTTTGTAGGATTTTATTTGAGGATTTGGAATCCTCTCGTTTAGAGAATGTCGTAACGCGTCGATCTCGAGGAATGATTTTCCTTTGAATGACAAGAAAAGTTCATGTGCTCAAGTGATTTGACACGAAAACTTGAATTCTTATTTATAAAATAGTACACATTAGATTGCTTTTGTCATTTGAAATGACTTACAACGATGTGTACGATGACGCTAACTTAAACCTTGAAAGGGAAATCGCCTAAAAAAGAAAAAACTTGTTCGATAAAAGAGGAGGCCGTATCTCTCAATCTTTTTAGTTTTCGCTCTGCTTCTCCTTTTTCCAAGTTGTGAATCATGACCGGATCTTCTTCGGTGCGGAGCGAGGTCGTTATCGTCCGGGACTTGATCGTCACGGCGTACGGCGTGGTCGGATATAGTTATCCCGTTCCGAGTAGTATTGAGATTGTCCTTTTTTGGAAAAGGTACATCTAAAAGAATCTAAGGAGCTTGAGTTCTTCTCAACCGGCTTCCTTGTTGTACTACTTCATACCACTCGCCGTTTATGAACATGCCTTCGGATGTTTTGCGCCTGGTGATCGGATGTTTGCAGTGCGCCGAAGATTGGCTGGGTTCATTGGATTAGGGAATATGTGCTCGGTGTGCGGCGGTATCCCGTCCTCAGGAGGAGTTGGACTAGGAAGTCTCCAGTTTGGTTCTCTGGTCTGCAAATTGTCCAAGAAGGGAGTGATAAAACCATTTCGGTTTGTTTGAACAGATGGAACCGTTCGTCCAGGAGGAGGACTCCGAGCACGTTTGTACACAGTAGTCGTCTGAGTTGGCTGCTGGGTGCAACCATGAGGCTCGTCAATGTCAGGCGAGTTCCTTGTATCTTCCCTTAATGGGCTCTTGCCGCACGGCGGTGATTCTCTCGATTGCCGCCATGTGTTTCGATGTGCTTCCCTCCGTTTTCTTTCTACATCTTGGTGTCGGTCGGCAAGTGCCCCGCCTGCGTGCCGATGCCATTGTCATTGAAGGGGATTGAATTGAACGTGCTCGTGGTCGTTCGGCTCTTCGCTCTGTTGCGTTTGCCATGGCGGCCAATACCTCTTGCCGTCGGCTTTCCCTTTGTTCATCACGACGAAGGGAAGCGGCTAGCTCGGTACGTTCGCGAACAACCGGGCGTTAGATGTATTGTTTTGTGGGGGTCGTTCTTGCTGCGTTGCCGTAGTAGGTGCAGCCGGCGGGTTCCGACCAGGTTCGTCGGATCTCTCGGCGGCGTCGCCGTCGTTCGTTGCGACGGGCGTTTACGCGAACCGTCGACACGTAACTCCGACTTGGTACATTGTTTTGGGTAGTTTGTGTTGTCTGATCTAGACGGCTGTTGTCCCGTGAGGCTTGTTGTGAAGCCCTCTCTCTCGGATCTTGGATGTTGGCCGAGGATTCTGCCGTATCTTGCTCGGGCTGGCCTCTCCGACCACCGCGTACGATGATCGGCCGTGGTCGGAGCTGCTGTGAGTTTCTGCCGCATCTAGCCGTGTATGGTTGCCACGAGGATTTGTTGGAACGTGTCGTTGTAGATTCTCCTGCCGCAATCGTGGCTGCTCGGGGCGTCCAAAAGTGACTCTACGACGGTTGTTGTGCCTTCGTGTCAACGGATTTTGTTGTCGCGCGAGTTGTAGATCGCGCCTGACGCGTCGTCGGAGCGACTCGAAGTTGGCATGGGTTTCGATCAACCTCATGTCTTGTTGATGGATCAAACGGAGTAGGTCCGTGTTGCTAACATGCCTGCTTTGGTTGGGACCGGCCGGAGGTGTTGGCGCCGTGCCGTCAACTATCAGCGGTGGATAGATTGGGACTGCAATGGTGGTCACCGGGATGAATTGGATCTGGTTTGGTGCGGCCACCATCGTTGGTGCCATTGTCGGCATGACAGCCGGAGGCGTAAGAGTCGTGGTAGCGGTTGCTGAGTTGGAAGTCCAAGTGAACGTTCCGAAGTTGAAGGTGAGGCCGGCTTCGAAAGTCATGGAAGCCGGGAAGGAAACCATCTTGATCGACGTGAAATCTCGGTGCGCGCCCCTACCTGGCGCGCCACTGTCGACGAAATATCGGCGATAGTCCGACCCGGGGGTATGCCCCGACCGGTAATGGATTGGCGGAAGGCGCACCGAGGTTGCGAGCAAGATGTAAACGGGAGCAATCACACAAGGTTTACCCGAGGTTCGGGCCGCTATGAAGCGTAATACCCTACGTCCCGCTCTCTCGTTTCGATTATGATGTGGATGTATGAGTACGTGCGTTATGCCGGATTCCGTCCTTCGGCATGGGGGTCCTTGCTCTCCTTATATATTACGGGAGCAAGGTTACAAGTCGGAACTAGCCTATCTCGGTACTAAGTTTACATACTTTACAAGTCTAAACTTTCCTATCTCGGCTAGGTCTTGTCTTCCTTGTCGGTCTTCGATATTATTGCCCGTTTTAGGCTGTCCGACCAGCCTGAGCCGATCGGTCTTGGAGCTTGATGGGCCGGCCTGGTGGTAGCGTGTCGGCCCAAACTAGGCCGTGAGGGTATATGGAGTTTATACCTCCACACGCTCCCCCTCAGAAGCGCCGCAAAGAGGCCCCTGTGCAAGGCCGCTACCGCAACACTCAGAACTTTGCGCCTGCAGCTGGTCGTGGTGGGGGTAACTACACCAACAACTACCCTCGCCGAGCAACCCGATGGTGAACCGCCCCGCGGGGAACCGCTCCGCGCCCGGTCGTCCCGCGCCGAACAACAGGCAATTGGAGGGCTCCGCGACAACCCCAACAGCGGTATGGGCCCTACTTGCTATGGTTGCGGACGGCGGGTCACAAGGTCATAGACTGTCCTCGAAGATCGCTACCCCCGGAGCTCGGAACACTCGGACCCGTGCTTCGCCCGCGAGGTCGTCTCACTCACCCGACCGCGGAAGATGCTCGCTGCCCCCGCACGTGGTGTACGGTATGTTTTTAGTACATGGTGCAAAAGCTTCCGTACTTTTTGATTCGGAGCTACTTGTTCTTACATATCTCGCTAAGTACGCTAGAGAGCATAACATACCGCTTACTCCCCGTAGAGAACCTATCATTACCGGCTCGCCCCTAGGAGAGCTCAAGAGTACCCACCTATGCAAGGGAGTGAAACTCACCATTGAGGGTCTTACCTTTCTAGCCAACCTCACCCCGCTACCCTCCACCGCCTAGATGTTATCCTAGGGATGGATTGGTTAACCAAACACCGAGGAGTCATATCTTGCTCACCCGCATACGTACGAGATAACCCATCCTAGTGGCCAAGCTGTTAGATGCCTACCCCCGCACGGAACAGTTAACCAACCTCCTATGTGCCCTAGCAACCAAACCGAGGCCAAAACAACCCAAGACAAAAGATGATGTGCCTGTGGTGAGAGACTATGCTGATGTTTTCCCTGAAGAGTTACCAGGAATGCCCCCTGATTGTGATGTGGAATTCGTCATCGACCTCATGCCGGGTACGGGTCCCATTGCTAAGCGACCCTACCGCATGTCAGTAGATGAGCTGGAAGAGCTCAAGAAGCAGTTGAAGGAGCTCTCTGATAAAGGCTACATCCGACCCAGTGCTTCTCCCTGGGGATCTCCTGTCTTGTTCGTGAAGAAGAAAGATGGCTCAATGAGGATGTGCATCGATTATCGTAATCCGAATGCCGTCACCATCAAGAACAAGTATCCCCCGCCAAGGATAGATGATTTGCTTTGGATCCGTTGAGAGGTGCCAAGTACTTCTCCAAGATTGATCTCGATCGAGGCTATCACCCGAGATGAAGATCCGGGAGGAAGACATTCCTAAGACTGCCTTTGTCACCCGATATGGCCGTATGAGTGCACGGTGGTGTCCTTCGGACTCACAAATGCTCTGCCTACTTCATGAACATGATGAATAAGGTATTCATGGATGTGCTCGACAAGTTCGTCGTGGTATTCATTGATGACATCCTTATCTACTCGCCACCGTCGAAGAGCATGAAGAACACCTAAGAACAAGTGCTCGAAAGATTGAGTCTACACCGGCTATATGCCAAGTTTAGCAAGTGTGAATTCGGCTTGAGGAAGTAGCCTTTCGGGTCATGTGCTTTCAGTGATGGTGTTACCGTAGACCCCGCCAAGATTGAAGCCGTGAAAGAATGGGAACAACCCCGTTCGTGATCGAAGTCGGGAGTTTCTTGGGCTTGGCTGGATATTATCGCCGATTCATCGAGAACTTCTCCAAGATAGCTCGCCCTATGACCAACCTCTTGAAGAAGACCAAGGAGTTTGAGTGGACGCCTGAGTGCGAACAAAGCTTCCAAACTCTGAAAGAAAGGTTGACCACCACCCCTGTGCTAGCATTGCCAGACATCAGCAAGGATTTTGTAGTCTATTGTGATGCCTCCCGTCAAGGACTCGGTTGCGTGCTGATGCAGAATGGTAAAGTCATTGCTTATGCTTCTCGCCAGCTGAAAGACCACGAACAACGTTATCCTACCCATGATCTCGAGCTAGCCGCCGTCGTTCATGCTCGAAGATCTGGAGGCATTACTTGATTGGCAACAAGTGTGATATCTATCTTGATCACAAGAGCTTGAAGTACTTCTTTACTCAAGAAGACCTGAACATGAGGCAACGCCGATGGCTGGAGCTCATCAAAGACTATGACCTCGAAATACACTATCATCCGGGAAAGGCCAATGTAGTTGCCGATGCTCTCAGTCGCAAAAGCTACTGTCACACTCTGATCTCAGAATCCGTGCCACCTGAGCTTAAATAGGAGCTTGAGGACTTTCAGCTTGAAATAGTACCTCATGGCCTGCTAAATGAGCTCCGCATCCAGTACAACCTCACTGATCGCATCCGCGAAGCCCAGAAAGAATGTAAGGACCTGCAGCGCATCCGTGGTCTAATGGAGCGTGGGTATAACCCCGAATTCGAGAAAGACGAACAAGGAGCCCTCGGTGCAATGACAGAATTTGTGTGCCCTCCGATCCGGCTTTGCGAGAGGAGATTCTATCGAAGCACATGATTCCAAATACTTGCATTCACCCTGGTTGCGTAAAGATGTATCGTGACCTCAGGAAGCACTTCTGGTGGAAGAGCATGAAAGCAGACATTGCGGGTCATGTGGCCCGATGTGACATCTGCAACAGAGTCAAGGCCGAACACAAAAGACCCGCGGGTTTGCTAAAGCCCCTTGATGTTCCCGAATGGAAGTGGGAAGACATATCCATGGATTTCATTGTAGGGTTGCCTCGCTCCACGCATGGAAACAATGCCATATTGGTGATAGTTGATCGCTTGACTAAAGTCGCTCATTTCTTGCCTGTCAAAGAGACAATCCGAGCGGAACAGTTAGCTGATCTCTACATCAAGGAAATTCTCCGCTTACATGGTGCCCCTAAAAGCATCGTATCTGATCGCGGATCCTTGTTCATGTCCCGTTTCTGGCAACAGATGCATAGATCCATTGGGACTAAGCTTGATTATAGTACAGCTTACCATCCTCAGACCGATGGCCGACGAAAGGGTGAACCAAATTCCGGAAGATATGCTTAGAGCCTCGTGTCCCGCAATATGGGACCGATTGGGAGAAGAGCCTACCACACGCAGAATTCTCCTACAACAATAGCTACCAAGCCAGCATTAAGATGCCACCGTTTGAAGCTTTGTATGGGAGACCTTGCAACACTCCGCTTATGTGGTCACAACCTGGTGAAAGAGTCTTTCATGGAGCCGACAAGATCAAACAAGCCGAAGAGGGTGTTGCTCAAGTTCAAGCCAATGCGAAAGCCGCCCGAGCCGACGTAAGAGTTATGCGACAAAAGGCGTAGAGACCTCGAATTCGAAGTTGGAGACTCCGTCTATCGAAGGTGTCTCCGCTCGTGGTACCGTCCGGTTCCATGTGAAAGGGAAGCTTGCTCCAAGATACATAGGCCCCTACCCGATCATGGAGAGGATTGGGAAGCTTGCATACGGGCTTGAACTACCCCCGAGTTGGCGGGAGTGCATCCCGTCTTCCATGTGTCACAACTACGCAAGTGTCCGAAGCCGCGCGGAGCAACAACACGTGACCACCGACGTGCTAGATGTGCAAGACTCACTAGAGTACAAAGAACACCCGATCAAGATTCGGGATGGGACACCAAAGAAACTAGAAGCAAGTCAATTCCTATGTGCAAGGTTCGGTGGAGCAACCACACGAGAGAGAAGCCACATGGGAGAAGGAGTCGAACTTCGTGCCATATACCCCTACCTCTTCGACGGGTAAGTTACATTTTTAAATCTCGGGGACGAGATTCTCGTAAGGGTAGGACCGTAACATCCCAAAAATCCGAGTTACAAAATTTTTTGCGAAAAACCCATGTGTGGTGATGTGCCATGTAGTTGCAACCCAAAAACCCCACCTAGATTAACCCGGAGTTTGCATTAGTATTTATTTTTCATCATGCATTTTAAATTCAAGTTTGAGTTGGAGTTTTTGGATCTTTTGTTTGCTTAATTTAAATCAACTCAAAGCATATTTATTTATTATATCATAAATAAATATGAACACACCTATTATATTATTGGAAATAATATTCCGACTAAGCCTATGACCACTTATGTCCTCCATGGAATTTCTACCCATGTGACAAAGTATGAGAACACGAGTTCAAACACCAAAGAAAAGAAAACAGAAAAATAAAACAGAAAAGAAAGAGGAAAAGAAATGGCAAAGCCATTCCGGCCCATGGCCACTTGCCAAGCCCAACTCGGCCTGCTGGGAAACCTCCTTTCTCACCCACCGAGCCGGCCCATTCCTCTTTTTCTTTTTCTCTCATTCTCTTCTGCCGGCCCAGCCCAGCAGCGCGGCCCGCTCAGCTCGCGCGTGAAGGCGACGCCACCGCCGCACTCGCTGACGCCTTGGCCCCGCGCTGGACCCACATGTCATATGTTCCGTACCGCCCCCTTCCTCTGCTTTTCGCCCGAGCGGGAAGACATCGCCGCCGCCGCGCCAATCCGCTCCGCCTCGGATTCCTTGGACTCGAACGCAAGGCCGGGGAGCGTCCACGTCGCCACGGAGCAGCTGGACCCGACAGGCCTGTCATTGACGCACCGCGCCGCGGGCATTTTGATCACCCGCGCGCAACGGCCGCCTGACACAGTACCCGGCTGTCCCCCACGATCTCCCCCTCGAATCCTTGGCCGCGAAGGCGAAGTGGAGCACGCCAGCGCTGCTCTCACTGCCAACCAGACCCCACGGGCGCCTCGACGCCCCCTCGGCCGTCCGATTGGCACGGACGCCGAGGATGGACGCCACCCACGAAGCCCTCGAGCCGCCGCCTATTTATACAACGCCCTCGGCCCCGTAGGGTTTCTCCAACCGCGCCGCCGCTTGCGGCATCCCCAAGTCCACCACCGAACCACCAAGAAGGAGAAGAGAAAAGGTGGGAAGGGAGAAGAAGGAGGCGGGGAAGGACGCCGCCGCCCGGGAAGAAGACACGCCGGTGCCGCCGCCGTCGGAGGAGGACTTGCCGGGAGGAGGAGGCGTCGCCGGGGAGCTGCCGTCGCCGTCCGCTTCGCCACGGCGTACCGCGAGCCGTGCCACGAACCGCAAGCGCCGCCCGTACCCCGACGTCCACTACCGCGCCGGTGAGCTCGCCGATTCCCCGTTTCCAACCTCGCCTTGCTACATGGCCATGGCGCCCCGAGCGCGTAGGCCGAGCCTACACCCGGCTCTTGGACACACGCACGCACGAGCATGGACCGACCAAGCCACCTGAGTGCGGCGCCACCACACGCCGCCGTCCCGCCCGCCATGTCCGCCGCGCCGTGGCCATGCCAAGCCACGGAGCGCGCCACCGTTCCGGCCATCACCGGCCGCCTGGACACCTTGGACCCCGGGGGCCCTGTCCGCCGCGCCGAGGCGCATCCCATGCGCACGTCGCGGGCCCGAGACATGCCCCCGAGAGCACCGCCTTGCCTCGCCGTCGGAGGTTGAGGCCGCACGGGACGTCCTCGGGACGCCACCGTGGCGCCCTTGCACCGGCCGGTTCCGGCCGCCTCGCTTGCCGAGGAAGCGTCGTCGAGCCGCGCCGCGGCCCGCTGCACGCCGCAGCACCGCCGGAGGTGGAGGAGCACGCCGCAGCCCGCCATGTCGCAGCTGTGCGCCGTCGCGCGCCGCCGCCATGGGGAAACGCGCCGCCGTGCGTTCTTGCCCACTTCGTCAAGTCAAGATGGCTCCTTGTGGAGCCAATCGCACTTGCGCACCGCGAATCGAACTCAAGGCGGCTTCTTTGGTGTCGCCGGGAGCGTCGCCGCCGTGGTCATGCCGCCATCGCCGCCGGCCATGTGGGGCACGCCGAGCCGCCAAACCCTAACCTACGGACTCGCCTAGGCGTTGCGGAGCCGAGGCGCTCGCCGCCGGCCCGAGGACCGCCCGGCGCTCGCGTGCGCCGCCATGCCGCCGCCGGCCGCTCCCCCGTCGCGCGCGCGGCATGACGAAGGGGATGGGGATGGGAAGAGTGGCGCTGGAGCAGGTGTGTGGACTCCGTCTTGGTGGACCAAGCCACTCCTGGTAGGTCCCCAGGGAGCGAGTCCACCGTGCACCGGCTCAGGTGGACCAGCAGAACCAGGAGGACTTCCCGTGAACCCGGTTCAGGTGGACCGTGTCGCTGACTGTGGAGTTCCACAGGCGCCTGTCCACCGTGGACCGAGGCCGTGCGCTGAGCCCGACCCAGATCCAGCTGCGCCACGTGGCGAGTTTCTGTGCCGCCACGTGTTGGGCCCGGCCCGGCCCGGTCCAGCCCACTGGCCCATTTACGGCCCACTCGTGGCCCATTTTCGGCCCATTGGGCCGTTGACTTGGTCAACCATGACGTCAGCGGTGACGTCATCAGTGCTGACGTCATCCGCCACGTCATCAGCCACGTCAGCAGAACCTGTCCAGTCAGCCGCCCCCTCTGTGACACGTGGCGGGTCCCTGTGATGCCACGTGTCCCTATTTAATTAACCCCTGTTTAATATTTTCTTAAATATGTTTCAGCTTCAGAAATTCATAACTAATTCACCGTAGCTCCGAAAAATACAATCAAGGTACCGAAATTTTCCTTAAATCGAGCACAATAATCTGAAATTATGTTTGAGTGCATTTGGTTCTTCCATATTTTATTTGCTTCTTTGTGAACTCTATAGGAGTCGACGCGACTATTAAATAACCGTTTGAGCCGGACGAGGAGCGGGAGTTTGACCGGGACGACTACGAGTACCGGGAGGACTTAGGCGACGACGACGGAGGTGCCACATCCCATCCACTTTCTTAGATCCCATTACGCATTGCAATACACTTTACTTTCGCAATACATTTATATTCCTGTGATAGGTTGCATGGTAGTATTTATACTTGTTCGGCCCTGCCTTGATTCGACTATCACCCTGCTACCGCTGTTAGGCTAGACTTGCGCTTACTACCTTTTGCTCTCGTGTTACTTCTACTACGCTTTATATCTGTGATGTGAGGCGTGGTGGACACGGAGATTATTTGGGGGATTTTATGGTTGGATCATGGAGAGCGTCTTTGCGTGAGTCTTGGGTGAGTGGTGAGGGTTGAGTCACCGAACAGGGGATCACGACGAGCTATGAGCGAGTCTTGCCGAGGGATACGGCCAGGTATCCCCGCTTTGTGAGTACCTGTGGCGGGTAACCGGTTTGGATTGAGGTGTCCTTGGTGTGAGCTCCTTGGGGTGGAGCCTTGGAAAGGGGTGCCGTGGCGGCACGGTAAAGATTAGCCCATACGGGGAGATATCGCTGTTCGGCCAATACCTAAAGACTTGAGGGCTAGTAACCGGATCATTGGACGCCTTACTTTCCACTCGCTCTCCAATGGGAGGGGAGACGGTCTAACCATTTGGTAGGACGAATGCCATCACTGTTGGGAGCAAAGCGGAATGTGTCGGGAGGTACGGGCCGAGTGCTCACACCCTCCTTAACCAACATAGTGACCCCTTGGCCTGGTACTATGTCTCACGGTCTCGGCGGCCGGGGCCGAGTGGCGGGATGGTATTCGTTCGGGCTTATGGCGATCGGTATCTGCCTAGATGATGATCGGCATCGATGATGGCTATCTTGTGGATTAGTGAAACCTCTCGAGTGTATGGTTGATCGATCGATACATATGCCAACTTGTCGGCTATGGACCAAGTCCCGTGTGATGCTTCTTGGACTAGGAGAGGAGTCTTCTATCTTTCGGATGAGTGCGTGTGGATGGGGTTGATTCCGGCCGTGAACCTTGGGAGGTTGTGGGCGGCGAGGCATGACGAGAGGGAGTCGTTCATGTCGACCACGCGTGGCGTGGAAGTGGTGTGAGGTGTGTGGTATGGATGGGATGGAGGATGGATTTGGGAATGGATAAAATTTGACCAACTATATATATTAAACTTGGTTACTATGCATAGGAGACCCCGGCTTTATAGGTTCCCTTGTTATATCCTGTATTTACTTTTACCGCATCCAATTCCACAAATAAGCATAGGGTGGGAATGTGGCCGTACAATTCGTCGATACTTTGGATAAACAGGTGATGAGGACGAATACGACTATGATGATGATAGCTATGAGGATTAGTGGGTGTCGTTCCTACGCTCAAGTATTCGGAGATCGTGTTGATGCTTCCGCTTCTACCTTCAAATGTTCCGGATGTTTACTTTTCGATTGATTCCGCCAATGTGGCGATGTAATAAATTATTGTAATCCCGTACTATTTTATTTTCCTGAGACGATGTATGGAATGATATCAGCTGAACTATTGTAATATGATGGATTCTATCTGTCGTGTTACCCTCGAATCTGTGAAATTCCCATCGCGGAATTTGAGGATGTTTCAGGCACGACTACCATCGAGTCGTGTAGTGTTTGTACGTATAAAAAAATTGGCTTATTAACAAACTACTGTGCCACACGCTACTTGTACATCTATATCAGTTCTCACCTTTATGTTGAATCGATCACAAAGGTTCTCAACCTTAGCCAAAGTTATGATTTTCGCCTGGCATCAAAAGATCAATAGATACCATGGTCCTTGGATTGCACGTTTGATTTGGGTATCTTACCTAAAGATACAGTGCGCCATCAAGATGTAGAATAAATTTAAAGCGCTTCCCTTTGGTTTAGCTAAAGTTTTTTACACAAACCATTAATACCTAGCCATCGAAATGAAAGTGACATGTGGCATTATTTACATGTGGGAGCCTACGGCTACCAAAAGCTAACACGCGGAGAGAAAAGAAAAACAACACAAGCAAGAGTAGCTGTATCTATCGGGTATGGGCATTGCACGACATGCCTATAGAACCAAATAAAACCCAAACCCAATAAGCTCGCCAGTGGTCAATTTGAAGCGTAGATTCCTTGCAATTGCTGGACACAGCAACTTGGAAAGTGCTCTCAATTTGTGGCTCTACGCAACGTGACGTGACAGCCTCTAGCAGCCAATTCGGTACTCGTAGTACAACTAGTACTTCATGCCGAAAAAGAAACGGCTGGTTTTCGTAGGCTGCAAAAGCAAAACCACCGAAAACGACGTGATAAAAGGCCACTGCGGCCGATCCTTGTGCGTGCCTCTGCCTACACTTCAGATATATCCATCCAGCAAGTTAGTGACGGACGATGACGTACTGGATGGATTAGTGAGTGGATGACGACCTTTCTAATGTCGACACCCTTGATGATGATAATGGGGCCGCGTCCGCGTCTAGATTCCGACGATGTCGACCAGTCCAAATTCCTCTTCCTGTGGCATCATGCAGCAGATTGAACTTGATCTTTGCGTTACCAAATTTGATCCAGTGAGAGAATTTGATTCGATTTCGAGTCCATAAGAAAACCACTGGCTAGTGTTATGTATGTCTATATATAGATTCTACCACCCATTTGCAGTAGTTATAAGTCTTATTATTGGTCAGCATATGCCACTAGCTGTGATTTGCACAAAGATCTCTTCAGATCGGTTGCCAGAAACTGCCCTTTGGTGTGTGGGTTTTCTGAACCAAAACATCTAAGTTGATTGTCAGAATCCTGTTACGTTATCCGGTCACTTAGCCCAGTTATTAGACTTTGGCCCTTACGGTGCAGGGGCACAGGCACAAGGACAGAGCGCATCGCTCCGCCATCCACTCAGGCCTGGGTGAAAGCGCGCTCTAAGGCGGCCGTGGGTGGCCGGTCGGCAGACCACAAACGGCAGCCGCCAGCGCCCGGCGGTCAGTACGCAGTGCCCCTCCGGGCTGCAGGAAGCAGGCTGCGGCTAGCTGCCCCTGGCAGTTGGTGCCGGACTTGGCTAGTGGCTCAGGCGCTTGGAGCCTCGGACTGCCCCTGTGGCCGCACTGCCATTGTGATTTCTAGATTTTGGTGAATTGGTGGTGAAATGGGAGTACGTTTCTCTACTGCGTGTGCTTGATTTTTTTTTTTGCCCTTTTACATATTCACTTAGTTTTCATTTACTATTTTTTTTTGCAGGTCTACATACGAAGCGGATCAAGCCACGATGGTAAAACACTACCCAGAGAACACAAGACGAATAACAACAACAACAGCTGACCTAAAAAAACAATGACAACGGCAGCAAAGTATCAAAGCATTTACAAGGCACACTTGACAATAGATATGCTAGAGGGGGAGCAATTATATGCTTAGTCTCACACAAGAGTACAAACAATCCAAATTAAAAGAGTTGCTTGCTAATTCGAACTTAATAGAGAAGGAAGCATATATACCACTTTCGTTGTGTAACAAAATATGCCAATTTGACATTGCCAACAATGTATATATTAGTACACTTCAACTCCCATATTATTATAACTAGCAAATATGCCCGTGCGTTGCAACGAAAGAAAAAAATAAATATTTATAAAAATAACAATAAGATTGATAGAAATTGTTTACATTTCACCCTTTTATATTATTTTATATATTAATGTATTAAATTATTAATATAGACTAAAAATTTATAATTTATTTTCAATATCCATAGCATCCATAATAGTATAAGTTAATGTTGACATGAATATGATAATGTGCCATCGACCATATATCGAATAAAAATACAAAATTGTCTTTAACGTTCTATCATAAAGCTCACAAATTTTTAAAATATAAAACATAACTTTAATTTTTATTATCCATATGTTCCTATAATTAAATATCGAGTTCTGTCATCTTTGAGGACCTACAAAAATCTATAATTTTAATCTCTGATTAAACTCAGCAAGAGTTGGCCCTCGTCAGGATTATAGAGATACATTTATTTATTTTTCTTAATATTTAAATGCCCTTCTTAGTTGAACAAGTATTATCTATATTTATGTCTGTGAGTTAAAAATTTAAATATCCTTTTGTTTGTTCAATAGATAACCAATTAAGGTATTATTGCTAGATCCAGAGTCAAGGTTATGTATAAAATATAGACTTAAAAAATTATTAGATCGGACATTCGCTAGATGAAAACTCTTCTAACACTAGTTTAACCAGGTAAGGAGAAACTTTAAAATTATATGTGTATTTATTTTATACAATGTACAATATATAGGTTTTGACACTTTAATTTTATTTTTTAGTCTCGTCAACTGGAATAAATAGTAAATGAAATGTTTTCTCAGAAACATAGAAGTTTGGTTTGGTGGTATGGGAAAATTTTAAGGCTGAGCCGGCGGACAAAATAGGTGTGGGAAATTTCCTCAATTAATAATTAGGTAAAGATATAGATATAGATATATAGATTATAAATGTTTGGCTATAGATATCTATATCTATAATAACAATAAAATTCCCTGAAACTAAAGTCAAGCCTCCCCTGTTCCTTGCACTCTCTCCATGTCTTGCAACCACTCATACTCCACAGGGCGTACAAACAACCCTAGCTCGCTGCACTCCCAAACACTGGCTACCCAACGTCCTCCATAGCAAGGGATGTCGAAATCCACCTCCTCGCTGTCTTCCAAATGAGACGTATCCAATTCGACGGTCATCCTCTCGATTGCCGTTGCACTTTCAAGCAACAGTCGCACCAGACGTGTCTGGCTATCTAGCAATTCCAAGCCATGTATCTCTATGCTCCGTAGATGTTCGAGGGAGATCTTCTGGCTGTCCCAATCCGTCGACTGATGATGGCAGATGCAGCTTAAATCCAAACACTCTTTGCCCTGCATACAGTTATATTTTAGTTCCGAGACAAATTAAACCTGAGTCAATTTTCATTGTGTGGTAAGTTAAAATGACAATTAAGGTCGATATATACAGCAGCCTCACCCTGGAGGAACACATGCACACGGCGACGGAGAGGTGTTGGATATTTGTGCACTTTGCGATGAGCTTGGCTATAGAGGCTCCGATGGCATGTCCATACGTGTCTACATGTATCGTGAAGTCGATAATGCTGGGAAGGTGCGGTATCTCGGCCATCATGTCCACGATATCTTTCTCTTGTATGACATCGCTATGCGCCTCCTTCAATCGGAATCACATAAAGTCAAAACAAAATAATCAAACTACAAACCCGTTAAGAGCACATGCCCTCACATGCCTCCACTATTATATTGATCGAATTAACTAGGGTACGTGTATTCAGAAGAGATCATACAATGTCAAAATAAAATGTAACAAAAAAGCCATTAAAGCGAACAACATTGTCGAAATCAACTTAACATACCATTATTATGTAGGGGCGTGCTAAGCCTCCAACAATCGACTATTAATACATATATATAATATATTATAATAATAATAAAGTAAAAGAACTTTTGAGATTACCGTACTTACCATCATATGCGACCACCAGTTGGGCATCATCACATCCAAGCAGAGACTATTCAGGCCAGTGCAGTTCTTCAGCAACCACACGGTCGCTGAATTGTTGTTGTAGTCGTCGTCGTCGTCTTGGCGGCACCTCATCCTGTGCGACCACATCGGGAGCCACTCGATGCGACGGACACTAGCTGCACCGTCGAACTGCAGCAGGTTTATGTGGCGTACAAAGTCCAGCTCCTGCACCCGCGGCGCCGTGATCCTGACCTCCGAGAGCTCGCGGCAAGACAAGACACCGAGCTTGCGGAGGCCAGGCGCAGCCACGTCGAGCGACGTAAGGTCGTCCAGGCAGATCACCCCGAGAACTTCGAGCGTGTCTGCCGCGTTGAGACTGAGTGTCCTGAGCCCAAGCACGTTGTTTAGCTCTAGCAGCCTCAACCGCGGGCTGCAGGACGATGACAGGAGGTCGCCTAGGCGGACGTCGTCGCCGGCGGCAGAGTCGAGCCGGACGTAGCTCAGAAAAATGTCGGTGAGGGCGGCGAAGGCGCCTGTGCTAGCGACGGGAATCGTGAGCCTTGCTTCGCCTAGATTCAGGCTCAAATCCTGCAGTCTCGCCGAGCAGGGCAGCTTGTTGGCAACGAGAATAGTCCTATCCTTCTCGTCCTTGTTATCGTCATCGTCGGCAGCGGCGGTGCCATCGTCGTCATTATTGTCCTCCTCCTCGTGAACATGGTGTGGCACCGCGAGCATGAACCTGCCGGTGACGTGGCGTTCTGCGAATTGTAGCCAGTCGGCGATACGCTCCGACGTGATGTCTTTGGCGTGGTAGTGCAGGCCCGTCTCGGACAAGTCGTCGTCACATACGTAGATGAGGTCCAGGTCCAGGTCCTCAACGTCAGGACCACTCGTAGCGCGCTGCGCGACGACGGCGCTCGCGGCGGCAATGAGCCTGCGAGCCTCGTCGCCGTCAGCCTCGGTGTAGTTCTCCGGCTTGTTGCCAAAAGCGAAGCGGAGGGCGATGGCGTTGGGCCAGAGGTGGCGCCACCGCCGGGACAGGACGGAGGTCCTAGCGACCTCGCTGGCCGCCGGCAAGAAGGAGAGGATCCTAAGCAGCAGCTTGTCTTCAAGGTTGCTGATCAGGTCGACACCTGAGACCGCCGCCGCCGACGTTGCGTTTGTCATCTCCCGCATCTTCGATGATTCCTCCATAGATATAGATCAATCAATCGGATCGGAGTTCGGAGATACGTAAAATCTTATGCATGATGCGTTTGCAGGCAATTGTAAATATGTATATATAGGACTTTATGCTTGCGAGCAGAGGATCCCTGCTGTATGAGAAACGGAAAAGAACTCGAAGTTAATTTGGTAAGATCGGAAAAAATAATGGACTTCCCACTAGAGGAGACTCGAAGTTAATTCGCCTACCCAAGTTTTTTTCCCTCTTATTATTATAGTCTTTTTTTTGCGAAATTATTATAGTCTTTTTATCTTAGGTAATAATACTGGACTTCCCACTAGAGGAGACTCTATGTGTATATCTACTCTATTCTATTATCTATTTATCTATTACTATCTATTTACCTAATAATAAATTCGCAAAATTCCCGTCTGTCTTTTTTTTTATGCAACTAAGAGATTGAGTTGGTTACGGTTGAACAAGGAGCAAACACACTACGAATATTAATCCTGACTAACTCTGTTTTCCACGTGCATCGACTTGGTTACGGTTTATATTTTTTCGTTTCATGTCAGCTTCTTTTTTTCTTTCACGGATTTGTTTTTCTTTTTCCCGGGCTTTGCTGAGAGAGATGAAAAAGGATCAAATTGTGCTGGCAAAGGTTTTTCCAAAAGAAAGAATCTACCACGGACAGGACTCCTCCCGATGCAGCACATCGACGGATTGATGATGGGGATGCAAGTTGGGATGACGTTCCAGAGCACATCGGATCATCAAGGGAATATGGACGACAATCGCGACTCAGTGGAGCTGCAAAGATTGTCGTGAGCGACATTGGTCACAAGCCCACAAGTTCCTCTGAAGCTTGGGCAGCTGCGCAACACTGGTTTTACAGCGCATGTCATGGTACTGGGGCGGCTGCGGTGCACGACACAGGGGTCGGGAACGGCAGTGGCAGCTGTGCATGAGCCAGACGTTCGCGGGCGGTGCTCTGGTCTGTCCTGTAGGACTTCTATGTCTATACGTCGGACGAACAAGTAGAGTTGATGGGAAAGGAGAGAAATAGGTCTGTAGTCGATAGTTAAATGGGCTTGGAGTCCGATGAGCCATCTGTCCGAATAAGGACAGTCATTTGTGGACCTGCATCCCGAATGCTAGAAAGGATTCGTATTTTCTTAGAGCAACTCCAACAGTTTGCTAAAAGCACTTAGCATACTAGAATTTTTATCAAAACTACAAAAAAAAACATCCTCCAACAAGTTGGCAAAACTGCTTGGCATTTCTGTGAGTTTGGCAAAATTCTCCCTTCACTTGCCAAATATGCCAAGTGCTCCATCGCTTGGCATCATTGTATCCCATTTTGCCAACTAATTTTATCAACTTGTTGGAGGCTTAATTTTGTGATTTTGGCAAAAATGCTATGATGCCAAAATAACAAACTCTTGGAGAAGACTTTTTTTTCATTTGGCATTTGGTTTTGAGACTTGGCAAAACTATAGATTTGCCAAATGAGTTTTAGCAAACTGTTGGAGTTGCTCGTGCATAAACAATTAGCATTAGTATTCTCCATGCAATCTATTTTTTAGTTTTACATTTAGGAATCATGTTCTGGTTTCATATCTACGTTCCATGCATAGCATCCAAATTATGTAGGGACTACCGTACTATGTTTCGCTTTCGAATCAATCGCCCCGAACAATAAACCATCAGGTACCAATAACTTAAAATTTTCGATCCACGTGCCCATTTCTCATGGCCTTCTTATTATCTAGAACATTATGACATTGGTACGAATAAAAAAATTGAAAGTCTCAACGTGTTCGATCCGCTGTCCCTGGATTCTATCATATAAATTAAGTAGACAAAATGTAAAATTATATTTACAAAAAAATGATTTTTTTTTATTTTTAACAAAATTCTCACATACACCATTTATTTGTTCTCCGTGGTCTTTCAGCCTAATCTATTCTGCCCACCACTATTTATCTTCGTCCTTAGAGATACGTATTTTTACAAGGATCATACATGTGCGTTGCAACCAAAAAATTAATATCCTCATAATTTGAGATTGAACATGTATTGTATATTACCAAAAAATTATATTTGAGCATGATGCAAACATTGTTCAATTTGCTGCCAATCAACAATAATATATGAATATTCTTGAAGCATGAACAGTTAGAATATAATTTAAGTTTTGATTTAAAATTGAAACAATCTAGTTCGTATTGTAACGTGTTTATTAAGACCAATGGCCTGCTTGGTTAAAACACTTAGCTTCATTAGTGAAGCAGCTTTAACTTCAGGTCCATGAAGCAACTTCATCAATGAAGCTAAATCTACTTTAAAAATGGTTTGGGCCTTGTTTAGTTTCCCTCAAAGTTCTAAATTTTTACACTCTCTCTCCATCACATCAATTTTTAGACGCATGTATAGAGCATTAAATGTAGGTAAAAAAACTAATTGCACAATTTATCTATAATTTGTGAGACGAATCTTTTGAGTCTAAATAGTCTATGATTGGATACTAATTGCCAAATACAAATGAAAGTGTTACAGTGTTAACGTTGAAAAATTTTGCAATCTAAACATGGCCTTGATAAAACAACTTCTTATAGGGAAGATAACAAGGAAAGAGACGGGAGAAAATAGTATTTTTTAGCTTCAGCTAGGGAGAATTGTGCATGCTGTGAGAGGAATGGTTGAAATACAACTTATTGGGCTATTTGGTAGGAGAAGCTGAAAAGTAGATTTGATGAAGCTATGGGAGAATCCCTATCAAATAGGCCCTAGCTCTTGTCCATTCTACATGGTCTAGTGTGTGACAATATGCTTAATATAGTCTTATATAGTCCAAAAAAAATCAAAAATCTCCAAAAATTTCCATCATAAGACATTAACTATCTAACAAATTAAACACTCGCTGACCTTATGGTCCTCGTTGGTGCCAAGAGTTAAGATCTCACGATCATATTTCTCTGATGATAATGGTGGACCGGTGGAAGAAGGCACGTTGAGAGTGACATTAATGGGAGAGCAAGTGATGGAATAGGAAGTGACAGAAGGAAGGCAATGATGTGGGCCTACTTAGTTGATTCCTAGAAGTTAGAAATTGTTCGATGTAGAACCGAGCAACCATCGATGCCACAGGTGAGGGCTCAGCTTAGTACACCATTGCCGTCATGGGGCTTGCAAGCGACTGGGTGCTGGAATAGTAACGGTGTGTCAATGCTAGTGGAACCATGGCCTATGGAGCTGATGTCGGCACGGGTGGCGGTGTTGTTAGAAAGGCCACTATTACTAATCCATTGTCTGATGCATGTGCCAGTTGTTTGTAGTAGTGGCAACAAGGAGGGAATTTGTTTCCAAACGAGAAGTGTATGGTGGGTTCACCTCTATATTGTCAGTTTATTGGCAGCAGAGAGAGTGTACCTCTCTGTGTCAATGTACTTTTTCCCATATAGTTTTAGCACACCGAAATAGGGAGGAACAGTCTCTTCTGCCAATAGACCGATAATAGAGGCGAGCTCACCATACACTTGTTTTTTGCAAAATGAATCCATGAAAGCTTCCTCGCTAGTGTTACAAACATCTAGCATATGCATAGACTGATGGATTAGCAAGGAGCGGTGGCGTTTCAGGCGATAACTGCTGCCACCAGCAGCCTAGCACGGCACAACCGCTCCACTTGTTATTCCAATACCCATTGCCGACAATGCAAGCCTCTCGCATCCGTAATGGTGTACCAAGTCTAGCCCTCACCTGTGGCATCCATGGTTGCTCAGTTCTACATAAAAATTTTCGAACTCCTAGGGTTGAACTAATGAGATCCACATCATTGCCTTCCTTCTGTCACTTTCTATCCTTTCACTTGCTCTCCAACTATATGGCGTTCGTATCGTGCCTCCTTCCACCATTGCCATTAGAAAATATGACCATAAGATTTTCAATCTCGACACTGACCAGGATTGTCACAATGTGAGTGGTGGCCTGATCTATAGTACTTTGTGATATAGTTATTGCCTTATAACTGAGTATTATAAAAAAAACTGTTTGTACCTGAACCTAGACATGAGATTAATTTGGACCCATCTTTATGGGAGGTTTGTGACTAGATTAAGGAGATAGATAATGATGTCTTATGTAGAGAGTTCACTGAAGAGGAAATCAAACATGCCCTTTTCCAGATGGAGAAAAACAAGGCCCCTGGGCCTGATAATATGCCAATTGAGTTCTTTCAACATTGTTGGGGGATAGTCAAAGGAGCCATCCTTGATATGTTCAAGGATTCCCATGATGGTAGAGTGGACATATCTGGATTGAACTATGGGATAATCATTCTCTTACCTAAAATCAAAGATGCTTCTACAATCAAACAATACAGACCCATTTGTCTGCTAAACTATCTTTACAAACTTAAAACCAAAGTGCTTACCTTGAGGATTGTTCCTTTTGCTGAAAGACTAATCCACCCCAACCAAACTGCCTTCATGAACGGTAGGAACATTACTTCTAGCATTATGTGTGTGCATGAGATCATACATGAAACTAAGAGGAAAAAAGAGAAATGGATTCTTTTCAAAATTGATTGAAAAGGCCTATGACAAAGTTAGCTGGGAGTTGTTGTTTGAATGTTTAAAGATGAGAGGGTTCAGTAATATTTGGTGCCAATGGGTTAAATAGGTGGTTACTGGGGGCACTGTTAGTGTCAAAGACTCAAGTAAATGACAATCTTGGCCCTTATATTCAAAGCTACAAAATGGGTGAGGCAGGGTGATCCCCTGTCACCTATTTTGTTCAATTTTGTAGCAGACTACTTGACTAGGATGGTTGTTAAGGCACAAAATAATGGTCTGTTCACTAGGCTAATTGATCACATAATCCCTCATGGTGTGGCTATTCTGCAATATGCAGATGATACAGTGCTGTTTTTAAAAGATGATGTGGTAGGTGCAAGAAATATGAAAGTTCTGTTATATGTATTTTAATTGATGTCTGGTCTTAAGATAAGTTTTGATAAAAGTGAAATTATAGCGCTTAATGATGATGGGAGCCTTGGTCTGCAGTATGCTGAAATCTTTAATTGCTAAGTGGGATCATTTCCAATTAAATATCTTGGAGTTCCCATAAGCCCAAGTAGGTTGCATGTTAGTGACTGGACTCCTCTTTCTGAAAAGAGTCATAAGAAGCTGCATGTATGGAAGGGGGGATCTCTTACCATGGCTGGTAGATCAACTGATAAGTGCCAGCCTTAGCAATGTGGCTTTGTATCATATGTTAGTTTATTTGATGCCAAAAACTATCATTAAGAAATTGGACAAGATTAGAAGATCCTTTTTCTGGCAGGGTGGTGGAACTAAAAAAAATACCACCTAGTTAAATGGATCAAAATCTATAGAAGTAAAAGAAAAGGAGGGGTGGGCATTAAGGATCTTACTAAGATGAATGTTAGTTTATTATGTAAATGGTGGTGCAGGCTTGAAAAAGAAAAAGGCCATTGGCAAGAAATTGTGAAAGAAAAATATATGAGAAATCAAACTATTCACTCTATCACCCATAAATTGAATGACTCCCCCATTTGGTATGATCTATTGAAAGTAAAAGACATCTACCTAAAGGGTAGAGGCATTAAAATTGAAAATGGAAAACAAGTCAGGTTGTGGGAGGACCCATGGTTTGTTTGAGAAACCTTTATGTGATGTAATGCCTACAGTCTACAATTTGTGTTATTGTTGACGGTCGTTAAGTATCAATTTTATACCGTCAACACAGCAAGAGAAAGGACTAATATGAGTTCACCTGTTAGATATAGGGGTTACACCGACGTAATTCCACGAGTTTTGGTGATTGTCTATTTCTCGGGGGGTTATCGAAAGAGAACCAAAGGAGGCCCACATGTCATGATTACATAGAGATAAAGACCGAACGGGTGAAAAAGTATAATCTAGAAGACTCCGAAGGCGACCCCCGAAGGCTGGGCCCCACCCGGCGGCTGGCGGTCGGCCGCCCAAGGGGGAGTCGGCCGACTCCCCACTCGACCAATGGCGTCGAGTCTCGCGGATCCCGCCTCCATCGCCTTTGAGGATGAATAATTATCGTCCATTTAGGTCGGTTTGATCCGAGGGCCGTGGTTCATCCTAGGGGGCTATATATTCGAGCCCCCGGCCCTCGGGTGAAACCCTAATTCATTCAAGAATTCATTCTCTCTTCATTCATCGAGAGGATTCGAGAAGCCGAGCCACCATCTCAATTAGAGCACCATAGTTTAGTAGCATAGCTACATAGGAATAGATCTAGAGGGAATCAAGCCTAGCTTGGAGTCCGGATCTGTCGGAGTTCTTGGTAATTCCCCTCTACATTCTTGTAATATTCATCATTGTTCGTGATACTATGAGTAGTACTTTATTCTATTCTATTATATCGACTTGACTTTGCTCTATTTGATTATGTTCTCAATTATATCGTTCTTAGTCTACTTTGATTATATGTTTAGCATAGTTGGACTAGAATTATGTTTATGCATAGGATCGTATAGCGCTTGCTCATTAGGCCAATGGGTGAGTGATAGATATTGTGTAGGCATGGTGCCTATACCGTATTTATCTGCGATTGCACCCTATATTCCGGATCGTGAGGTAGATCGCGGGAGTGACAGCCCTGTTGAGTCCTTTGTAGCCCTTCTCCCGAGTATAGGTCTAGCAGAACAAACCTATTACATTGAAGTCATTGCTATGTCTCTTGTCTTCTCTGGTAATATCACTATGCATAGATGTAACCTTTTCCCGCCATGATTGCTAGAGTTCTTGCACTAATCATTGTATGCTTTGACTTTATAGTTAGAATAACATAGGATTATACTCTAGGTCGTCCTAGTCCATGCTAGTGTTATAAGCTTAGAGTGCTAAGTTGAGATGGCTTATTACTATTATTTTATGTGGCTAAATGCTCTCATTTATCTTATGTCATTTATCATTCATTCTTATATTTTATGTGACACTTACCCCGTATGAGATGATCGATACGAGACAAGGTCAAGCTCTCCATTATCGCATGTGCATTGCTCATCACTCATTATCCAGTGCATTCCCTTCCTAGTGGTAAAATTATAAATAACGATACCTGGATTACTCCTGGTTAAAATGCTACATCGGTATTATCTGTACACTTGCGGATCCCATATTTATTTCTAGTAGCAGTTGCATTATTTAGTACCAGCATTTTTGGCGCCATGTTGGGGATGACAACCTAACACTGAGTGGCGTTAGAAATGTCAACAGTTATCAGAAGAGTGTTTCTGTTTGGGATGTGAAACATTAACTCATGTTTTTCCTCTTCTTAGAAAATCTTTTCCTCATGTGCGTGCTCTCTGAATCAAGAATCTCGCAGGTTGCTATGTAGCTGTAATGTGGCGGCAAGTGTGACGTCCACCAGGTCGCCTCAAATTTCCCTTTCGGAGAAATTCTTCCAAGCTGGACTTCATCGATAGTTATTTTGGGAGCCTGATCATGATCAAACGCTACTCTGTGGTGTTTGTCAACTTGCAGAAACTGAGAAATATTCGACAATCTACTTACGTAATAGTGTTCATTTCCCATCCTGATACTCTGTGCATCATCAGTACAGTTGGGAGGTAGGTTTCTTCTCTGCCCATTTGTTTTGACACGTGCAAGAATATTGCGCCAGTGCTCTCTGCTAAATTTAGCCCTTAATATGCCAGCAATATTCTTTGAATTGGCAAATGAACCAATGAAGTCCCCATACATATCAGTGTGGCTGTAATACTCCTCAAATATCTTCATTGCTATTGATGCCAACTCAGGATGGTGGTCTTGAGGATATGCGTGCTACCGAACACAAGCACCTTGAAGAAATACCAACATGCTTCTCGAGACAAGAAGTTCAACCTTAGAGCTTGTGTTGTTCCAAATTTCATTATTTTCTCTGATCTTCCTGTGATTATAATTTTACTTCCACTAGGAAGGAAACTTCGAGCCGCGGCGAACAGGCTCGTCCAAGCCGCATCATCCAAATCATCATCCCCATCTAGCTCTACTATAACCAGTATTTTTTCTTCATTTAGAGCATCGTTTTTATGCTTGATTATGTCTCCATCCTTGAGGCTGGATAGGCTCTCTGTTGTGAGCTTATTACTATTTCCTCTGAAAAAGACAATCTGAGAGAAGTGATCACGCACCCTCACGTCGTAGCAAACATGCTCAACAAACGTGGTCTTCCCAACTTTTCCTCGGCCAATGATTGGCAGAACACCCAGAGGCTCCCTCTGCAACAAGAAATGTACGGTTCGCTCCATTTCGGCATGGCGACCAAACATGCATTTCTCAAGTACCAGGGGCATGCTGTATGGCTGACGACACATTAGAGGGTAGCTTTTCAGAAAAGCTACAAACTCATGCATCTCAGCCACCATGTTGAGTAAGCCATCAAGCATCAGTTTCAGCTCCTTTGCACCCTGTCTACTAGTGCTGGTGCTAGGCCTAGCAGAGGGAGGAGGAGAATGCTTGCCTGGGTTGCCGGATGCAGACGACATGGCTAGAGATTGGTTCTGATGGTGCTTCATCACCTTTACGCCTCGGCGATTGATGCACCGGAATTTGTCAAGCAGGTAGTAGCCTTTGTGCATCGCTTGTCTTAGGGAGTGGAGCTGGCGAAGCATTGCCGCGTTTGTGATGAACCTCCCCTCGGCCTCCTCGACGGTGGCGGCTGCCCGGAGGAGAGCTTGCTCAAGCCGCCTCAAGCTCTCCTCTTGGGACAGCCCGGGTGTTGCCCAGTATTTGCTGATGAGGAAGGATAGGCATCTTGCAGCAAGTTCCCCTAAAACAGCAGAAACTAGCGCCTCCATGTTTGGCAAGAGTCTAGATAGTGCAAGTTCGCCGGATGGATGAATTGATAGATGGGAAGGGAATTGGAAACAGAGTGTTTGTCTAGAGTTTGATCAATGCATAGCATGCCCATTTCTTGTTCCTAATGTTGGCTAGTGTAAATAAGTGCATAGAGCGGGTCTCAGTCTCTCTGACAGTCAGACCTGTTCCAACTACCAAGTTTTCCAACAGAAATCGTGGGAGAAAAGGTGCAGAAAACCGGGCCATAATAAAGTTTATAAATGTGACCATACCATGCACAAACCATGACTAGATCAGAAGAACAACCACAACCTACCAAAAATTAATCAATCAATAAATATCATGCGCCGCCATACCTCATCAAGAAACAGAACAGTCAAGTGTTGCAAAGTCGTTGTTCCTGTTGCGCATTGATATTTTAGTTACGTCCAGACGATATATTTCAATGCATACCATGATTGTTCAAATGGTTGGCTATGTAAATTAGCAAATATATCATGAATGGTTGCACCTGTTCGACTTGAATATTTGCTTAGAATGGGAGACAGAAACGGAAAGCTACAACATGGCGTAGTTTGGATGTATTATTGTACGAGAAAGTAGCCATGTGGAAATGGAATATAGGAATGAGACGACTGTGCCTCGGTCAAATTGCTGCTAGGATATGAAAGAAACAAAAAATAATTTCAAAGTTTCGCGGTTTGTTGAATTCGATCCTTCATGACCCTAGCCTGTTGACATTTTCCCTTCTCGTTTTAGGCAGGCGTCTGGCCTGCCAACGTTGACCATGCATAGGAAGACATGAAAATTATTTATGGTTAATAAGTCTCGAGAGATCAAGTTGCAGATATTCCTTGGTCTATTTCATGTTTGTCTTAGTGTGTGATTTGTAGCAACGAGGGTTATTTTGGGCAGAGGCAGTAGTGGCCTCCAAAGGAAGCCGCCTCTAAAGATGTATTTGTATAGACGGCTTCTGATTGAGCCTAAAGATGGCAATGGTGCGGGTTCGGATCAGATGTTGTCTCAGGGCACCCAAAACCAAAAACCAAAACTAAAAACCAAAACCGCACCAAACCCTGATTCAGGCGAAAATTCATCCCCAAAACCAAAACCACGGATTAACCAAAAACCAACGGATTAACCAAAACCAACAAATCAGCAAGCATAGCAATACATAACATGAAATATTAGCAGTACATAACAGGTAGCCGATAGTGATGTCCAGAATTCCAGATTCTACAAATATAAAATATCAAGTCTACGACAGTGTCAGGCTTATATACAAAGGGTTCCTAGTTGGGCTTTTAGTGGGCTGCAACTTTCGGAGCCCCAATGGAGCAACCACGGGTGAAAAATAGGATCCGCCCCAAAACCGCAGTGTTTCGGATATCCAAAACCGCAAAACCATGGGCGAAAAACAGGCACCAAAACCAAAACCGCGAGAACCGAAATCCGCGGATATCCGCACCAAAATCGATCCGCTGCCACCTTTAATTGAGCCGCCTCTACAAACCTATATGTAGAAACGACTTTAATTACCATCTATCTCTAAACATATAACCATTTTTAGAGATGATTGTGTTAATAAGTACCGCCTCTATTGATGTGTAGTTGGCTACTATATATAAGTAGCAACGCCTTTATGGTGTTTATTTAAATCTAGAGAGATTAAGTTGAGATATGCCTTGATCTACTCTTTGTATCAACTATCAAGTATGCCTAGTGTGTTTTGTGTGCCATAGTTTGTGATGCATAGGTGATACATGCGACATGGTTGTCTGGGATTATGGTAACTGCCTAAACGGTGAAGCTCAAGCAAGGCTTGTGACTATGGACCAAGGATCAATGGTGAAGGGCGAGTGAGGAGGCTCGGGCTAAAGAGCAAGAGAACTTGGAGCCATAGACGATAGTGTCTGCCAAGTTGATGAGAATGACGATGGCATCGAGGTCTTGTAGAGCCATAGAGGTCAAGCACACGCGATGTTGGACAAGCTAAGGAAGATGGTGAAGATGCCAGTGCCTTAGTGGGTCAGACACGCATTGACATAGGTGCGCCACGACTTTGCAGGGTGATTAAGAGAGTTTGTTGGTTTGGTCCTTAAAACCAAGCATAGATGGTTTGGTAGCTTTGGCCTCAAAACTACTACTAGTCGTAGCTTAGCTGGGCTCACTAGTTTGGTCCTCAAAAGTGGAATGATGAGTTGGAGTTGTGTGGCATCATCGCGAAGTTTGGGGTTGAGGTGAATCGAAGTCACAAAGGTGTCGTATTCATAAGATGCACTAATAGAAATTTATTCTTAGTGTTATTTTGGTCAAGAACTTGCGGAAGTGACTCATGTTACAATGATTTAAGTTGTTGTTCTTGTCCTCCACTTAATAAATCATATATCATATTGAGATTGTTTCAAAGGAGCTAAGGCGGTGAAGGCGGATTTAACTAAAACAACAAGATATTAGACAAAATTTAATTATAACACAAGGAAGGCCTAAAATCTTCTATTGTCATCTAGGTGACAGATTGCGGCCAAGGATGATCTACAACACTGTAAGCTCTAAGAAAGTGAAGCACACAAAGTAAACTACTTAATAAAACTGAGTTTGAGAGATATACCAAGCACAAGACACGAAGTTTATCCCATGTGAAGTAATCGTGACATCTAAGAGAGATGGAATTAGGTCATGAACTTAAAATCCTAATTTTCTCTAGCTATGTCGGCTTGGGCCTAGCGGTGGCTAGAGTGGGGGATGTGTATCTTAACCCCTTTAGACGATGGATATAGAGGTTGTGATATGTCATTCAGAGATTCGATTAGTCATGCTTTTTACTTGTTTTCTAAAAACAAATCTTGGAAGTTGATTTATCAATTAATATTGAAGATGTTATAGCACCGACAAATTAGTTTACTAAGAGGAGAACACGACACCGTACAAAATGAAGTTCTCATCTTTGGGCATGTATAATGTTGGCTATGTTTCTGGTAGGGGTAAAAAGAAATCTTGCACAACCTTCTCTCTCACACACAATGGCTAAAAACTAACTTTTTTGTTCTCTTATGTCGTATCTTAAGATTGACGTTGATTATAGAGAATCTTTGCTTGATGTGCATTATTATGATGATTAAGATGCATAATTTTTATAGCATGTTCTCTAGGTCTAGGCCTGCTAATGGGTTAGGTGGAACCTGATTTTTTTGGGTTGGATTCTGCTAAGGGCTTATTTGGATGGGTAGAAATGGGTTCATTTACTTAGCGGGTTGGGTTAGGTTGAGTTTAATAATAAAAAGTGGGTTGAATGGTTTGGAATTCGGTTTTTATTTTTTAGGTTTGAATGGGCTGAACCTCTGGGTTGATTGAATTTTCTCATAGTACAATGCTTACAGGTTGATGTTGAATTTTTTGATCTGGTGTGGGGTCCGCTTGTTAATCTGTAGTGTTAGTTGGCATGAAGTAGTTGCTGATCATATTAAATCAACTGCAACAAATTTCAATTAATTCTCGCTAAAATTTTATAATGTGAACGTGAGGTTTCATTTTTAGGGTCCGGCTCTAATGCGGGGCCCACATGTTGATCTGGCGGCCAGGTTGGCATGAAGTAGCAGCTTGTCATATAAAATCATCTTAACAAATTTCAACTAATTCTGGTAAAATTTTATAATGTGAACATGAGGTTTTATTTTTAGGGTCCGGCTCTGATGCGGGGCCCACAAGCTGATCTGGTAGTGCCGGTTGGCATGAAGTAGCAGGCTTGTCATATAAAATCATTTGTAACAAATTTTAACTAATTCTAGTAAAGTTTTATAATGTAAACACGAGTTTTTAAATCAAGGATCCGACTCTAATGCGGGGCCCACATGTTGATCTGGCGGTGCTTAGGTTTGCATGAAGTAGCCGCTTGTCATATAAAATCATCTCGTAACAAATTTCAACTAATTCCGGTAAAATTTTATAATATGAACGCGAGTTTTTAAATCAAGGATCCGGCTTTAATGCGGGGCCCACATGTTGATCTGGCAGTGTCGGTTGGCATGAAGTAGCAGCTTGCCATATAAAATCATCTGTATCAAATTTCAACTAATTCTGGTAAAATTTTATAATGTGAACGCGAGTTTTAAAATCAAGGATCCGGCTCTGATGCGGGGCTCACATGTTGATCTGGCAGTGCCGATTGGCATGAAGTAGTTGCTTGTCATATTAAATCATCTCGCAACAAATTTTAACTAATTGTGGTAAAATTTTACAATGTGAACGCGAACTTTTAAAAATATAGGGTCCGACTTTCAACATGAAATCCTTATCTTATACAAACTTTTATATATTTTATTTTATTATAAATCATGGGTTCTTATCCTAAACCAATAAGCTTTGGGGTTGGGATGGATTGGGTTCAAATTATAAAATTTTAGGATGAGTTGGGTTAAAGAAGAAAACTAATATATTATGAGTTGGGTTACGTATGAGGTGGGTTTCAACCCATGAGCAGGCCTATCTAGGTCGCAAAATAATTGCACGTCATTTGTCGAGATCTTAATATTTTAGTAACTTTTCTGAACTAAGAGCATCTCCAACAGTTCCTTATATCTCACTTGCCAAATGATGGGTTTTAGCGACTTGGTAAAATAATTTGCCAAGTTAAAAATATGTCATCTCCAACAGTTATATAAATCTAACTTGTCAAATAAAAAAAAGAGGAGAGCCCACCAGGTTCGGTTGTTGACCGGTACAACCCCACCCATCGGGCGCCCCCGACTCCTTCCATCGCGCGACCTCGTTCGGTGTTGACGTTTGCCGGCCACCGAGGACCGCACCTGCCGGCCAGCCGGGCACTCAAGCACAGCACCATGCACACACATCCAATGTAACATTAGCATGCACACACGTCCATTGCAACAACACCAAACATACACATGATAAAGAACTAAAATGACACATGATAAACAACACCAAACATACAGTAAGAACTTCAATCGGAGGATGGATACGTGTCCACGATATACTAGCAGGCATGGATCAGTACACACATGAAGTATCTATAGGCAAACTTGAATCACAGGAAGAGAAAGATGAAGGACGATGGATATGTGTCCACGATATACTAGCAGGCATGGATTAGTACACACATGAAGTACGTACAGGCAAACTTGAATCACAGGAAGAGAAAGATGGAGGACGAGGTACCTGATCTTCACGACCGACGACGAGAGTGCGACGCCGGAGCAGGACGGGGTGACCACGACCTCGCGACGCCGGAGCAGGCGGACTGGGCAAGCACGACCTCGTGATGCCGGAGCAGGATCGGGCGGGCGACCATGACCTCTCGTGATGCCGGATCAGGACGGGGCGATCTACGACCTCACGACGACGCAGCAGGACGCCGTGCGGACTCCGCACTTGATGAAGATGAGATCGCTACGATATAGGATCGTGGGCGGCGCGGGAACCATCGGAGGAATTTTCCTCCGGAGCGCGGGAAGTGCAGTGCCGGCTGCGCGCGATGGATGGCAACTCGTATACGCGTGCGGAAAGATGCGCGCGCGCGGATGCAGGATTTGGCAATGCGAAATTTGGCAAGTGACTTTGGCAAACTGTTGGAGATTGATTTTGGCTTGTTTTGCCAAATTTTAAAGGATGACAAGTCATATACCAAACTTGTTGGAGATCTTTCGAAAGGAAAACTCTAGTCTATTTTTTTAATTTTTTAATAATGCAAGCATGTTTAAATTCACAGGAAAGTATATATAAAATAATATCAACATTTATATCTTTATTAAATAAATTTATTATGAAAGTATACTTCATAACTAATCTAACAATACTTATTACACATCATAAGTATTAGTATTTTTTGCATATTATGTCAAATTTTAAATGTTATGAGAAGTGTGTTTATTTTGGGACAAGAGGGTAAGTGATTAAATCCATCTTTTCTCCTTTTTTTGACGTTTAAAGTCATCTTTTCTGAAATGAACCATTATGGTTGCCCTTCAGAAATTACCTGGTGGACTGGATAGGTACACATGGGCTCGGCCCATAATACACACAGCCTTTCTAGTCCAGGTCCAGCCACACATCTGTCTCACCGCCTCTCTCCACACCGCCTCAATCTCCCTTCTTTCCCCACTCATCGCTCACGACTCTGACGCAAATCGAATTCTTCCCCCAATCCGCCCCCAAACTCGCCTCCCTCGCCGGCTCGCCGCCGCGCCGCCGCCGCCCCATCCCTCCCTCTCCCCGACCTCCCCGCTCATCAGCGCCATCATGTCCGGCACCACCCCGACCCAGACCCCTACCCCCACGCCCCCGGCGCCGCTCCCGCCGCCACCAGCGGCCGCCCGCCCGGCGCGGTACGACTTCCTCAACTCGAAGCCGCCGCCGAACTACGTCGCGGGTCTGGGCCGTGGCGCGACCGGCTTCACCACGCGCTCCGACATCGGTCCCGCCCGCGCGGCGCCGGACCTCCCCGACCGCTCCGCCGCCGCGGCCGCGGGCCCCGCCGGCCCCGCGGGCGGCGTCGGGCGCGGCCGCGGGAAGCCGCCCGGCGAGGACGACGGCGGGGACGACGACGGCGGCGACGAGGAGAAGGGGTACGACGAGAACCAGAAGTTCGACGAGTTCGAGGGCAACGACGCGGGGCTCTTCTCTAACGCCGACTACGACGACGACGACCGCGAGGCGGACGCCGTGTGGGAGAGCATCGACCAGCGCATGGACTCGCGCCGCAAGGACCGCCGCGAGGCCCGCCTCAAGCAGGAGATCGAGAAGTACCGCGCGTCCAACCCCAAGATCACGGAGCAGTTCGCCGACCTCAAGCGCAAGCTCGCGGACCTCTCCGCGCAGGAGTGGGAGAGCATACCCGAGATCGGAGACTACTCGCTGCGCAACAAGAAGAAGCGCTTCGAGAGCTTCGTGCCCGTGCCGGACACCCTGCTCGAGAAGGCCCGCCAGGAGCAGGAGCATGTCACCGCGCTCGACCCCAAGAGCCGCGCGGCGGGTGGCACGGAGACGCCGTGGGCGCAGACACCGGTCACCGATCTCACGGCTGTCGGCGAGGGCCGTGGCACCGTGCTCTCGCTCAAGTTGGATAGGCTGTCGGATTCGGTTTCTGGGCTCACTGTGGTTGACCCCAAGGGGTATTTGACGGATCTGAAAAGTATGAAGATTACCAGTGATGCTGAGATCTCTGACATCAAGAAGGCGCGGCTGTTGCTCAAGTCGGTGACGCAGACAAACCCTAAGCACCCGCCCGGTTGGATTGCTGCTGCTAGGCTCGAAGAGATTGCTGGCAAGCTTCAGGTTGCTCGGCAGCTCATCCAGCGTGGCTGCGAGGAGTGCCCCAAGAACGAAGATGTTTGGCTTGAGGCGTGCCGTTTGGCCAGTCCAGATGAGGCAAAGGCTGTAATTGCCCGTGGCGTGATGTCGATTCCAAATTCTGTCAAGCTATGGTTGCAGGCAGCAAAATTGGAGAACAGTGATATGAATAAGAGCAGGGTTTTGAGGAAAGGGCTGGAGCACATTCCTGATTCAGTCCGGCTGTGGAAGGCTGTAGTTGAGCTTGCGAATGAGGAGGATGCAAGGCTGTTGCTTCACAGGGCTGTCGAGTGTTGCCCGTTGCATGTTGAGCTTTGGCTTGCCCTTGCGAGGCTGGAGACCTATGACCAAGCAAGGAAAGTACTTAACAAGGCGAGGGAGAAGCTCCCCAAGGAGCCTGCCATTTGGATTACTGCTGCGAAGCTGGAGGAGGCTAATGGGAACGCACAATCAGTTAACAAGGTGATTGAGAGAGGTATCAGGTCTCTACAGAGAGAAGGGATGGATATTGATAGAGAAGCATGGTTGAAGGAAGCTGAAGCCGCGGAGCGTGCTGGATCTGTTTTGACTTGCCAGGCTATTGTGAAGAACACTATAGGCATTGGTGTTGATGATGAGGATCGGAAGCGTACATGGGTTGCTGATGCGGAGGAATGCAAGAAGCGCGGTTCAGTTGAAACAGCGCGTGCCATCTATGCACATGCGCTTACTGTGTTCCTCACTAAGAAGAGTATTTGGCTGAAAGCAGCTCAGCTTGAGAAGAGCCACGGGACTAGGGAGTCACTTGATGCGCTCCTCAAAAAGGCTGTTAACTACAATCCACGAGCTGAAGTGTTATGGCTTATGGCTGCGAAGGAGAAATGGTTGGCTGGGGACGTGCCTGCCGCTCGTGCCATTCTTCAGGAAGCTTATGCTGCTATCCCCAATTCAGAAGAGGTCTGGCTGGCTGCATTCAAGCTCGAGTTTGAGAACAATGAGCCAGAGAGAGCAAGAATTCTTTTGGCCAAGGCCAGGGAAAGAGGAGGGACAGAGAGGGTTTGGATGAAATCTGCCATTGTTGAGAGGGAATTGGGGAATGTTGATGAGGAAAGGAGATTGTTGGAGGAAGGTTTGAAGCTATTCCCTGCATTCTTCAAGTTGTGGTTAATGCTTGGACAGATGGAGGACCGGCTTGGTAATGGAGCGAAGGCCAAGGAGGCTTTTGAGAATGGCCTGAAGCACTGCCCCAGTTGTATCCCTCTCTGGCTCTCTCTAGCTAGCCTAGAGGAGAAGATTAGTGGCTTAAGTAAATCACGTGCTGTCCTCACAATGGCTAGAAAGAAGAACCCTGCTACACCTGAACTCTGGCTAGCGGCAATTCGAGCTGAATTGAGGAATTTGAACAAAAAGGAAGCCGATGCTCTACTGGCCAAGGCATTACAGGCGTGTCCAACAAGTGGTATTTTGTGGGCTGCAGCTATTGAGATGGCGCCACGCCCACAGCGTAAAGGAAAGAGTACAGATGCTATTAAAAGAAGTGACCATGATCCACATGTCATTGCAACTGTGGCCAAACTTTTCTGGGTTGACAGGAAGGTTGATAAAGCTAGGAGTTGGCTGAACAGGGCTGTTACTCTTGCTCCTGATGTTGGTGATTTTTGGGCATTGTATTACAAATTTGAACTTCAGCATGGAACTGTGGACACACAAAACGATGTTCTGAAAAGATGTGTTGCAGCAGAACCAAAGCATGGTGAAAAATGGCAAAAAGTATCCAAGGCTGTTGAAAACTCACACCTGCCTGTTGAGGCTCTTCTAAAGAAAGCTGTTAAGGAGGTTCATGTAGAAGAAAATCCCAATCCAGCAGGACCGTAGAGCCCTAGACTTACTCTTTTTTATAAGGTGTTTGGTGAACGTGTTTTGTACTACCATCCTTAAATTTCTGTTCGCTTCAATATGAGGTACTTTACCTTTTAATATTTCATCTTTATTGTTGAGTTAATATTTGGTCATCAGTACTTGAACTTGCATGGCAACCATGATTTATTCTACTCTTTTCTGTGTTTATTCTTCTCAATGGGTAATAAGAAGATTGTATATTAGCCTAGCTTTTCTCCCTTTTGTGACTTCTTTTTACAAATTAACTTTTCCTGTTGCACTTTTGTATAACCATCTACCCTTGCTACAGATTGCCACTAAACTTACGCTTAATTTACTTTATTGGCAATCCTTTCTTTTCTGCAAATTGTTCTACTGAACTTCTAACAGTAAGTGGAAGAATTGAAGATATGCTAATAGACTTTGACACTGTGGCTCACAGTTTACTCTGTGAGTCTGCATCTTGGATTCTGTTGTTGATTCTTGCTTTTTGCTCCATTCACTAAAAAAAGATGGTACATAAACTCTTCCCATGAGCTAGTCTTTTTTTTAGAAAGAAATAATGGCTTAAGTGGAAGAATTGAAGGTATGCTAATAGACTGACACTGTGGCTCACAGTTTACTCTCTGAGTCTGCATCTTGGAATCTGTTGTTGATTCTTGCTTTTTGCTCCATTCACTAAAAAAAGATGGTACATAAACTCTTCCCATGAGCTAGTCTTTTTTTTAGAAAGAAATAATGGCTTGTTCTGATGTCTGCATAATATGAAACTATCTGAGAATTGAACAACAGAAACTTTCATGCTGTGCTTCAACCAATCTCGTAGTCATACTAGACTACTGTTTCCAAAAGTTCAGTTTTCAGATATTCGAAATAAATATTCTGGAATATTTGCTCAATAGTATTTGATAATAATATGGCAGTATGCATTACTAAAGTTTGGGAACTGCCGAGAACAATACTTTTTGGTTGGTTAATCTTGTCCCTGTAGTCTGTAGCTGAATTGTGCTTTCGGATGAATGGTGATGGAATCTTGGATGGTTTGTTTTGGGCCTTAATTTTTGCTTGTTTGCGGATGAATGGTGATGGTCTAATGGAATCTTGGATATTTTGTTTCTGATCCTGTGTTCCTCTGATATGCTGATATGTTGTGGTGGTTTGGTGAAGTTTTTGGCTCTGCTTATGATTTAAATCGGTTCCTGATGATCAGTTGATGCTCTTCGATCTGTAGTAGTTTAATTTCCTGTATATTGCTGTATTGGATAGTTGGTCATGGTCTACTTTTCCTGTGGCTCTGCTTGTGGTTTAGGGTTTGCTGTATTTAGGACTGCTGCTATTTCTTATCCAGAACTACCTGGAAAGTGCAGAAACCTACGTAATTCGTTTCACAATTTTCTGAAAAAATGTCAATATGCATCTCTTTCCTGTTCACCTGAAATTTAGGAGTGAATTAAAATGAATTTTGAGGGAGTGATGAACCCTTTATTTGTGTTTCCCCCGTTAAAGGCCACTCCACTTCTTGATGTATTCCTTGATCCCTACAAACCCTTGTCTGCGTTGATTTCATGGTTTCCCAGAAACCATGTGCTAGTTCAAATTATAACACTGCCTGTACGGTTCAATTATGTCTCTTTGGGTTGAACTAGTAAAATCAGTCTCATACATTTGTGCAAAACATGTTCTTTTGTTTGTATGATGATTTGTGATTCTGAAACCATTAGTTATCAGTATTATCATTTAAAATGTAAATGATAAGCTATAATGATCCATGCTGCCTAATATAGTGATTTTGTATAATTGCCCTTAACTAAATTTCTGATACATATGGTGGTGGATGTGTTGGCAGGAGATCCAGCCAGGCTTGTTCTCAAAAGATGCCGTGGAGGACCTGATGTTAGTATACATGTGAGAGTATATTGGACACCGCAGTGGTGGGTTTTTCAAGATTGCAAACCAGCAGAAGCAGAAGCCACGAGCATAAGTTTTTTTTTTAGCTTTTCAGTTTTTTCTCGCCTTTAAGTGGAGTGTTTATTTAGCTGAAAATATGTGTGATGGATTGTAGTTTTGTACTCGTCTAGAGAAGCAAGCTTTTCAGTGTGGTACTCGTGGCCCGCAAAAGCAAACGGCGCTATGCGGGCCACGGTTTTTTTTACCGCTCGGTAAACCGCGGTTTACCGTGGTAACCGGACTTACCGGACCGGTCCGGTTCCGGTTCGGACCGGTTCGGTAAGTCCCAAATTCAAATTTCAATTTTAAAAAAAAAATGCTGAAAAAATTCCTAAAAATAGTTCATGATTTATAGAACACAATGGTGTCAAAATTATTTCAATTTGAGTTCGTTTAGTATTTATTTAGACGTTTAGAAGTTTGAAAAAAAAAAAAAAAAATACACAGCCGGCCCGTTAAGGCCCATTAAATCATGAAGGTCGAAAAACATACTAAACACACTCAAATTTGAATAATTTTGACATCATTGGATTCTAAAAATCATGAAGTATTTTTAGAAATTTTTTTAGCATTTTTTTTAAAAGAATAAATTTGAATTTTGAAAAAACCGCTCAAACCGGGTGGTAAACCGCTCAAACCGGTGGTAAACCGGAGCCGAACCGAACAACAAAGAGGTTTGAATTTGAATTTGCAACCGAGCGGTAACCAGGGCGGTTTCCGTACTTACCGCCCGGTTTACCGTTACCGGAGGGCGGCGGTCGGGAGCTGCCGGTCGGTAAAAAAAACCCTGATGCGGGCTGCCGTGCCTGCCTGCTAGAGTGCTCCTACTCCTAGCCCGAATGGCCGCCGCTGGTGCTAATGTGTTTTGTTGGGGACCTTAAAATGGATCGAGCACTGAACTTTTTTTTTTAAAAAAAAATCCAAATTATACCTTGGTGAAGCTTCCTATTGACTATGGTATTAATTAAGGATTAAGTCTTTGGCATCTCAACTTTGGCGCGCGGCTGACTTTAACCATAAACTACGAAACCGTCTGTTCATGGCACCTGAATTGTCTAAAACCGGTCAAGTTTAGCACCCAACGCTCTTGGAGGCTGTTTTGGCCTATGTGGACCGGCTTTGACCCCGCCACGGGCATTGACTTGCCACATCAAACCCACCTGCCGCCTCCCGGACACGTTGTGCGCCGCGTCTTCGTGTAGCTTGTCGCCGCGTTCTTCACAGACTCGGCCGGCGTCAATCTGGATATCGCCCGGTGCATGCCGGTTGCGCAGCCCGAGCTTGACATCGCTAGCTGCCCGGTGGTGAGCAGGGCGAAGGAGCGCGCAGCGCTGTTCGCGGTGGCGAGTGGGGTGGTAGGGCGACACCATGGCCTGTCCAAAGACCAAAGTACACACTCGGCACCGCACGTACGGGCACGCGACATGGCCGCAGTAGAGCGGTGCGGCCTCCGGGTTGTGCTCCCCCGGCGTGGGTCTGCTCCCTCGGCTCACGGGGTTTTGGTGCCAAAATCCATGCCAATACTCGTGTATCCAAACGAAGCCGTAATGTAAGGTATCCAGAGCCCACTTTTTATCCAGGCCGCCTCTTTTTATCCACGATAAATTCGCTCCTCTGGCTCTGGCGCTCCACTCGCTACCCGCTTGTCGGCGGTGACGCTGAAGCCTCCGGCGAACAGCCGGTAGCGGAAACGCCGCCGCCCGCCAAGATGTCTGCTCCTGCTCCCTCCGCCCCACCCCGCACGGTGATCTGCGTGGGCGACGTCCACGGCTACATCTCGAAGCTGGAGAGCCTCTGGTCCAACCTGGAGGCCGCGCTCCCCGCCGACGCCTTCGCCTCCGCGCTGGTCATCTTCCTCGGCGACTACAACGACCGCGGCCCGGACGCCCGCAGTGTCCTTGACTTCCTCATCGCGCTGCCGACGCGCTACCCCGCGCAGCGCCACGTCTTCCTCTGCGGCAACCACGACTTCGCCTTCTCGGCGTTCGTCGGGGCGCTGCCGCCGCCGCCCGACGGATCCCCGTTCTCAGCCACCTGGGACGAGTACATCCACAATGAGGAGCACGAGGGGTGGTTCCGCGGGCCGGGATACGAGAACATGCACGTGTAGCGCACGTTTTCGGAAAAAAAAAAAAACTCTCACACGGATAAGCCCTTTCTTGACCTTCTTTCAAGACCTCCTTCATTGCCTTGCACCGCCAACTTGAGAATCTGCTGGTGGAAGGTAGTTGTGTGATGGCATGGCAGCGATTCAGCGAGGCCCAACCACTGAAAAAATATGAACCAAACCTGTTGACACTGGAAGCAAAAGGTGCTGAATTGATTCTTCCTCATCACAGAGGGCAGGCTGCTGGATGAGGAGTCCTCCCTTGGCAAGCCGATCTGCCGTCCAACAGCAGTTGCGCAAAGCAAGCCAGACAATGTAAATTTTCTCCACAAGATAAGAATGACCCTGCTTCAATGGAGTTTTATGTTTAACACTTACAGTATTTATCTTACTTAAGATAGATATAAACAAGACATCTAGTACTCTTGACTAGATTCTGTAACCATATAGTCATACGTAACCCCAGCCATGGGATTGACTTGTAATCTTTTTTTTTTTTTTTTTTTTTTTTTTTTTTTTGCGACTCAGATTGACTTGTAATCGGACCCTTTTTTTTCTATCTATCAATGAAATGACACCCAGCTCTCCTGCATGTTTGAGAGAAAAAAAATCATAAGTATCTCCTGCTAGAGATTTTCCAAGCAATTTCTAATTTTCAGCAAACAGTTCCCTATTTCAAACAAGATCATCTTCTAATTTGCTGTTTGTTTTAATTTCTTCACAGATCTCGCAAAGGCTGTGCCAGAGGAGCACAAGAGGTTTCTGCATGACTTGGTTTGGATACATGAAGAGGTGACTGTTATTTTTATTGTGTGAAATGTAAGTATTCAAGCGAGAGGTGTTGTTCCTATGGTATTCAGGTTATTATGGTTTTATGACAGGAAAATGTGCCAATTGATACGGATGAAGGACAAATCATCTGTAATCTGATTGCAGTCCATGCTGGCCTAGAGAGGACCATAGATTTGAATGAGCAAATTAGAATTTTGAGAACTAGAGACACGAGGGTGCCAAGGGTTCAAATGCTTAATGGGAGGCAAGATGTTTGGAACATACCAAAAGGTGAAAAAAATATCTGCATCTTATTTCTCTCTAGTTTACCAGAAAAGACACTAGTTTCTGAGTTTTAAATATTTACCAGCTTGGTGAGACAACATACTCTGCAGAATGATTCTGCGAATGCTTAATTCTGTATCATGAGTTTTAGGGAAGAGACCATCTTGGTCTTTAGAATGCATCTGTCAATGCTTTCAAATGTACAGTGCACCTGACACATAATTATTAGCTCATGATATGTTCATGTCGTTGAGCTGATGTGACATTGTTTTAGCAAATCTGGTGGCAGTAAACCTAACCTGTTTACTGGAGTTAATCAGAGCTGAGCCGATATTATATACAGCTGTGCTGAGTGGAGCCTGCTCTCTTAATTCTTGACTTTTGATCCCACCCACTACATGATGCTTCGTTTTAACATTTTTTGTAGTTGAGAAAATTGATTTGTGCATATTTGAATTTTAGTCTCATCATCCCATGGGTGAACAAATTATATTTTAAAAGTACGACAGGTTTGTTAACTGATAAGGTATGAATTAGTAAGAGTTTAAAGACACTGGTTCCAGTCCCTTGTCTTTTTATCTTTCTCACGTTATTAAATCAGTCATTGGCCTAACCTTGTATATTTGCATACAGAATGAAACAAGCATAACATGCCTGCAAATCAAGTACAACCATTAGGACTAATGTCTCAAATATGCTCATATTTAACAGGACAGGCCATTAGGATGTCATGTATATTCTCTAGTATTCTCAAACGCAATATTCGTTGGCGTGTCTGCGTTACTCTGATCGTCATGCCATTTTGAATTGCCATTTGTCCCCTCGTAGAATGTAATCAGGTGCACCATGTAGAGCTTCTTAGCAATGTTGTCTAGAAACTTAAATACGGACATGGTATTGGTTCAGAATTTTCATTATTAGATAAAATTAAACACAGACGTTATCAATGTTAATTGCACCATTACATTGTGGTATCCAAACCTGATACACCTATGTACTTCTTGGACATCTGTTTTTCAGGATCTGACTGGCAAGCAGACTATCGTTGTAAGTGGCCACCACGCGAAGCTCCACATTGACGGCCTCCGATTCATAATCGATGAAGGTGGTGGTTATGCAGATAAACCAATTGCTGCTATGGTTTTTCCTTTAAAGACATTGATCAGAAGTACCGAGGAAGCACATTGAACACAGGTGGATTTTCCCACCTTGTAAATATGTATGTATTCATGTATATCATATACGAAGTCAAACGACAATAGTAACAACGTCGAAAGGAAATAAGTATGTATATATTCATGTATATCATATACGGAGTAAGTCAAACCAGATCTGCGCCTTCGCATGTCTCGTCACTAGTGTGAAGTGTAATAACTATTTGAAACTAGCAGCTCGGACGAGAGACTGATTGCAAGGCAAAATATTCGGTGCAAACCACCTACTCGGTGCAATCGTGAAAACGCTTTATAAAACCATACTTAGAAGTTTTTAAAAATATTAAAACTTTACACACCGTAAGTGTATCTATAGATGCACGTTGTCACAAAATTTTAGCATCAAAATCATTTATATAAATTCATATGAAAATAACAAATTTCACTTGCATATGCACTAGAGGACAAAAGTAGAGGACTGCATATGCAAGTGAAATTAGTGCATATGCAAGTGAAATTTGTTATTTTCATATGAATTTTTACAAAACGAGTTTGAATCCCAATTTTTGTGACAATGTACATCTATAGCCATGGCATGATACAGAGAATACACTAAATGAAGGGGCCCCGATCATTGAGCAGAGGTGGGAGAAACCACCGGCGGGATGGATGAAATGTAACGATGATGGCGCATTCTATGAACGGCAGTGGAGGGGAGCCGCCGGATCAGTCCTTGGTGATGAGACTGGAGCATTCATCAGAGGAGGCGCCAAGTGGTATGACCACTACCTAGACACGCTATCCATGGAGGCTCTGGCTTGCAGGGACAGTTTGGGGATGGCGAAGCAGCTGGGAGCTCGACGAGTCTGGCTGGAGACTGAGTGTCAGGAGCTAGTGAAGCTCTAGGATGCGGGAGACAACCAGCGAGCAACAGTGACGACAACTCTGAAGGAGGTTAGGGACTTGAGCATGTGTTTTCAAGAGTTTAAATTTTCTTATGTTAGTAGGAAATGTAATATGGTGGCTCATGTTTTGGCGAATCAGGTTACGAGTGACACGCTTCGGGTGGTGGCAGATTATCCCGGACTGTGTGGCATCACTCTTAGCCTCATATTGTAATCCTGGTTGATTAATGAATGAAATCCCCTATTGTCGCAAAAAGAAAAAGTCTTCGAAATTTACATGCCGCGTGCTGTCGTACCATCATCATGTATCCTTGCATGGATTAATTATATTTTATTATATGATATACATAAATTGGCGTGTTAAAATTTTAAATGTGTTACTATTATTATACATGTTCCTATCATATATGAATATTTGTTTCATTGACAGTCTACTAGTAGCAAGATACTCACTGTGAAAAAAATCGAAGAAGCCAACAAAGGTTTTTTGAACTTATAGATAGATAGAAAAAAAATCAATTTCAAGATGTGGCGATGCAACCTTCCAAAATACAACCCCTCAACAGATCGAAACCCCGTATCCTACATTTTCGCTACGTTGGTTGCGTTCGTGCGTGCGTGCTTGCATGCCACCATTGACGGCGGCGGCGGCGACGACGACGACGGCACTGGCACCGCTGTCCATCCATGCCGTTCAACTTCGACAGACCCAGCAGGATCGTCGGACTCAACTACGACGACGACCATGTGCTCCACGCCCGGGCCCTCCGGTTCGCCGTCACGCCGAACCCTTTCGGCGCCGGCACGGGCCAAAAGGACACGGAGGACGGCCGCCGGCTCGTCGCGGCCGTCGGCGCCGCCCTCGCGCGGCGCGGCGCCAGCAGCGACGACCTGGAGGAGCTCGAGATCAACTTCGTCTACAGCTCCCCCCGGAACAGGTACATCGACATGGCGTCCGGGGGCCTGTACCTCTTCAGGCACGGCCACGCCGCCGACATCACGTCGGAGCACGTCGCCGCCTGGCTGCGCTTCGGCGAGCGCCGCGTGACCGGGCGGTTCACGCTCGCCGTTCCCGTGCCGCCGCGGCACGCGAAGACGACGAAGACACCGGCGGCGGGGGTGCCTGTGCCTGTGCCTGTGCCGCCTGAGAGGAAGAAGTCGCTCTTGTCCGCCGCGATGCCGGCGTCGGCGAGAGCCGAGACGATGAGCCTCACCCTGGGCAACGCGGCCCTCACTGTCCCGCCGGCCGCCGGCGCCGGCGCCTTCGCTGCGCTCACCGACCTCATGCTCAGCCACGCGCGGATCGGCACCGACGACGACGAGCGCAACCTCGGCCGCCTGCTGTCGGCGTCGTGCTGCCCGCGTCTGCGCCGCCTCCGTCTCGCGCACGTCGCGGGGCTCTCCGCGCTCCGCTGCGCCGGCCCCTCCCGCGCCGCCGCGACGCTCGAGGAGGTCCGGCTGGACCACGTCCGCGACATGGCGTCGCTGGAGCTGGACGCGCCGGGCCTCCGCGCGCTGCACGTGGCCGACTGCTACCGGATGGCCTCCGACGACGCCGCGGTCGCCATCTCGGCGCCCAGGCTCGAGATGCTGGCGTGTGCCGACATGTGCCGCCCGGAACGCCTTCTGCGGTTCGACGGCGTGGACACCGTCCGGCGCCTCGACAGGATCTTTCTCTGGTCCCACGGCCACTCCGCCGGCTACAGCAACGCCGGCGCCGTGTGGTTATTGCAGAACTGCACCGCCGCCCACAGCCTCGGCGTGCACATTTCGCCGCCCGTGGTACGTACTATTTAATCTCTGCTTGACTGCTTCTGTTCTGAATTAAGAGTACGTGGTTTTTCTCAATTTGTAATGATCAGATCACACACAATATTTTACCTTGAATCCAACTAATAGTAATACCTTTTGAATTGTCTTCTTGCACCATAAAAATTTGGGATCTGAAGGCAAAGAACTGGAGGGACATGGAGGAGATGATGAGCCCAGTGCCACAGCTTCCTAGAATTACCAGCTTGACCATAGATGCCCAATGGCAGCACCTTGAAGCAAGCATTGCCAAACTCATTGCAAAATGTAGCAGACTGGAACACCTTTCAATTGACATCTGCAGGCCTGTGAGTCGTCCAATAATCTTTTCTTTACAATTATTATCATGACAATCTGATACCCATCCAGCTACAATTAAGATATTGTTTCTTTTCCAAATCAGTAACCCGTAATACTACTTGCAGTGTGACCCGTGCTCTAATCCTCGTTGTTTCTGCGCTCGAGAAGGCGGTTGGGACGCCCAGAAGATCCATCTGGAGCGCCTTACTGAGGCGAAGATCACCGGCCTGCAGCCATCAGACAGCCATTTAGGCCTTGTTCGACACATGATTGAGAGCGCACCTGCGCTCGAGAGGATGACCGTGGAGATGTACATTGGCAAGGAGTTGGACTGCAGCCGGATCCCTTGCGACAGAGGGCATTGGGCTCCTTGCTCTGTGACGGCAGAACAATCATCATCCAGAAGGGCCTATAACAGAGTGTATGAATGGACACGGGACAATGAAGGGCAAGCATGATTAGCACTCAGGGGTCAAATATTCTGTGCAGGGTTTAGGTTTTGCTGGGTTTGCATCTATCAGATATATTGTATGCTTGGTTCAATTTAGGTGTTATCATTGTTTTGGTTAATTAAGAAGGATTTGTGTGTTAGCGGTGCCAAGACACCAGGCCCGGCTAACATGGAAGCAGAAGCCTCTTTGCTCCGGCCCAAGCACGTGATCAAGCCCAATCCCAAGACTTCAGGCCCGGCCTGGATAGTCTAGTTGATATATGTGCTGTTTTAAATTATGACATTTGTAAACACTCTTCTGAATTCTGAATCGTCCTCGCCTATATTGTTCTTCTTCCTCCCTAACCTTTCCCCTCTCACAGATCCTACTACTAACATTGTGTCAGCCATAGGTGCATATATACAAAAGGAAATGTTTTGGTTTTCATAGCTCGTGTATCATGGCGGGCTAGATCCGCGGCAGGGGTGGGCGGATTCAGTGAACCCCCATTTGGATATGGCCAATTTGGCAGTTTGGGCCCATGGAGGTGGCACATTGCGAGAATGATGACGGCGGTCTGCACTACACCACAACCTTAGAACAACTCGGTTCATAATAGGGTATGGCCTGAGCCCTGCTCGTCGGATTTGGGTGCAATTTCATGGAGGGAGGGAGTGAGACTGAGTGGCGCGTGACTTGGCAACAGGAGGAAATCCGAATAGATCGCGGAATGCTAGGAGGGAAGGAGAGACTGGTGCTGCTTAAGGGGAAATTTTCAGCCTCTTAGGGTTTTGATGCCACAGGTGGGGTTGGGCTTTTGCGCGTGTGATGCCCAGGGCTCGACACCGACAGATCGCCAAACCCTATATATAGCTTGAAATATCGACAGACCGGACAATCAATCGTTACCGTCAGATGGTTTCTCACATACTTTTACTGTACTTTTAGCGTCAAATGGCTGACACTATATTGGTGTTGTGGTGCAGTGCTGCAAGGTGGAGTGCACAAAGCCAGAGTGAAAGATGGCGGCAAAGTCTGGTGTTGTGGTGTAGTGCTGCATGGTGGAGTGCACATAGCCATAGTGAAGACAACGTCAAAGGTCGGTTCACAAATGCAATCAAAGGTTGTTGCCCCCATAGTTGTGATATGGAGGAAGGATACCAAGTCGATGACTAGAGACACAGGTGTCCTTGGTGGAAGAAGACGGTCAGATAGAGATGTTGACACTGTGATGAGGGGCATGACTTCTAGTTGGTAGTGGGACAACTATGGTTTGGTGGGACCATGCACCAACAATGACAATGAAGGTGGCGAGTGGAAGTGCATTGTCGAAGTGAGATGTGTGGTGTGGCGGTGGATGGTTCTGTTTAACTAGCAATGTCGTTTTGGTGCAAGGAGGATTTTTCTAATGGTTTTTGGTATTAGTTAGGCGAGTAGCTATAGGTTATTAGAGCTATAATGTTCGTAGTAAGATCTTATAGACAAGGTTGGTGTGACAAAATACCTAATAAGACTATGTTTCATGTGTTTCGGCTTGGTTGCTTGCAACAAACTTTGACAGCTAGGCATGCATGGTAGCTAGGGGCTAGTCCGGCGAGCAACGCCAAGAGGTGCTGCAGTCAAAAATCATGGGGCTATAGGTTTATTTCATGACGAGTTAGGGCAGCCCTAGGTTATGGTAGATAATTGACTCCCCCGACGCAATACAATGCCTATCCTTTCATGGTCCCATCGTTTGCACTTTTGTCCAGAAGCTTTGTTAGAATTTCTATGTGCTTGCATGATTCTTTCTCTCCCAACACGCTCCAAACTTTGTGTTCCAGTCTTTTTTAGCCAAAGCTATCGTAGCCTTTGCAGGATCCTCTGGCGCTCTACAAAGCATACACTATTGATGCTAACACGGAAGATAAGGCTACTGTAAACACGCTGTAGAGTTGAGGGTGGCCTTACTGACTAGCTCAGGGGTTAGTTTGGTGTTTGACATTAGAGACGATGACTTTTCCACATACTTCGTAGTGTATGGAGGGATTCGGTAACCATGGGGTTACCGTCATTTGATTGATGTATCAAGACTCTTTTTGCTTAACTAGAGATATTGAATTGAAGATACATGGAGTGCCATCTATATGTTTCAACTTTGTACATTAAAGATGCATGGAGAGGTGCCATGTAGAGGGAGAAAACTATGGGTATGAATAAAATACATACATAGATAAATAATTGATAATTTTATCGTTACTTGATAGATATAGGTTATCCATATATATTGTTTTAATTACAAAGAGGGAAGCATGCAAACTAATATAGGTACTTTTTATTAGTTGTTGGTATATAGAATGCTTATGTCTTCTAATGGTCTAGCCTATGTGGGAGCAAATGTTAATGGACCTGTTTATATAAGTAGTGGGCATGCATGTGTATCATATATTTTTATGGTTGTGATAGTCGACGTTCTGTTATGATTTTTTTTCAAAAAAAAAAACTTGAGATTATATTATAAGTGTAATGAGAGATCATGCATGCTCACAAAACCCATCAGCCGAAGCACATAGATAGCATCTTTGCTCACCCGATCGATAGCAAAACTGAAATTTTGAGGGTCCCAACTTTGTTAACATTTTAATGTAGCTAACTTTAACAGACCGCTTCCATAATTTTTATGTTTACGATTTAGCTAAAGTCTTCTAGTTTTAATTTATATATATATATATATATATATATATATATATATATATATATATACAATCTAGTATGATTCTAACAAAAAGGTTATATAGAGATCACAACTACATGGTAGATGACCTTCTCCACTCAAATATTTCATGTGCGGTCTAATATAAATTCAACTACCTCTTTACTCCATTATTTAGTTGTACAAAGTATATGACATAAAAAACAAAAACATTGAGTAATAATAGTTTTAAATGATAGTCTGATATAGAAGGTAGATATTTTTCTGATACATAGAAGGTAGATATTTAGCACACCATGATATAGGTGAAGTGAGGAATGATCTTGAATTAAAATATTTTGTGTGGATCGATTGGATGGTTGCCACTTAGAACCAATCCAACAGTCATGTATCAATATAAATCAAAGCAAACAAATACATAAAAAAGCCATTTGTTTAGTGTGAACTTTGACTATTAAGTGCTAGAGACAAGCTTTAACAAGCACAAACCATGACAAGATATGTCAAGAAATCAAATGGATTTCAAGTAAACAAATAAGTAGATGATGATCCTAAGATTATGTATTTATGCATAGAGTTTGGGGGAAACAAAAGACCTAATCAAAAAATCGATCATAAGAAAAAATTCAATGGGTGAGATGCAAGAGATTGAATAGATCGATGTCATTGGTGCCCAAGTATAAGTGAAAAAAACATAGTGAGTGCCTCCGAGTATGAATGGGAGGCACACAACCCCCTATATAAAACGATAAACAAATAATCAAATTTTAGAAAATACAAAAAAGTAGGCTAGATGATCGATTAAGTACTATGTTACAGCTTATGCATACTGGTGTCTGGTAGATGGACTCTTCGTGTGCTATATCAGGAGAACATGGTCGGTGCTCTCTCCCTCCCATCTCGCAGACGAACAACAGTAGCAGTGGCCCCGCACCACGTGCATGGGTAGCGGATGGCCACTACTCCGTTGGGCATAACGGACCGCGTTGGGAAGCGTATGCTTTAGCGGACGGTACTGCAACATTTTTTACGCTAAATGGAACTGGAGGGTGGCGTAGCGGATGAGATCTAGTGCAGTCAATCTAAGAATTGATGTAAAAGTAGTTTTTTTTGTAAATTTGCTTTGATGTAAATGGCGACCGCCGGTTGGTAGCTGGTGTCGACGATGAAAACTCCTAAGCTGTCTTGTCTTGAAATCTACGCCGGGAGTGAAACTTTGAAGAGGGGCGGTGTTGGCATTGGTAGAACCTGAGTGTGGAGATAACAAATATATGCATGAAATTCATTGAACAAGTTAGACAACAAATGTGAATTGCTCATGCCATGTGCTAACACTTATTCCCTTGCTCTAAGTTATTGGTTACTTTAGCTTCTGTTCTAAGTAAAAAAAATATGTTTTCATGGACGAAGTTTTTGTGAAAGTATATTAACATTTTGAAAATTAAATAAATACACTTAGCAACAAATATATACCGAAGAATTTAATAAAACTTATTTAATGTGTTCTAAATATCGGTAAGTTTCTAAATTTGGTCAAAGTTTGATAAATTTGACTTAGAGAAGCAGGGATTAATAATAAAAAAGATCTATAAGCTTGTTTGAATTCAACCTCATGTCACATAATCTGAAACAGCTTATGTTTGGCTCGAGATCGAACTATTCTCTCTTGATTTCTCTCATATGAGAGCATCTCCAGTAGTTTAGTAAAAATAACTTGTCAAATCTTGTGATTTAGCAAGTTGCTAAATGTTATGGCAAGTGAAAAAAAGATGCATCTCCAATAGTTTGGTATTCCAACTTGGTAAATTGAAAAAATAGGTCCACCCAAATGAAATTCATGCCTCCTGACGGGCCTCCTCCTCGATCTCGCGCCGCAGCACTCGGTCGCCTCCTCTCACACGTGAAAGCCACCGTCGCCGCCCACGCTATAGTCGTGATATGTTTCTTTCCACCGCGCGAACCTGGTCATGGCCAACCTACTCGTACGCTTGATGAATATATTGAGGCGCACAGAAAGATCAGAGACAAGGGAACACATGCGCAGTTGAAAGAAGACCTCATTGAACACCTTTGGAACCATCATACAGATTTATATTCGTACACTATATGATTTTATATGTTATAGTTTATTTCGATTGATGCATTTGTATTAGCTACTCATTTATATTTCATCCTATTCAAAAATTATATACTCAAATGTAATAGGTCATTTGTTTTTATTCAAGTACCATGAACCATCGGTGATTTGTTTTTACTCAAGTGTAATAGGTCATTTGTATGCTACCATGCAAACAATCGTCAGCAGTGCTGGTGCCCATCAGATAATCGTCATCGATGTGGTTTGATGCACGATAGGGCGTCAGGCACAAAATCTTCACGATAGGGCGTCAGGCACAAAATCTTCCGTGCGAGGCCGGGGATAGCAAGTCATCTCCAAGTGCGCAAATATGGCAGTGCGAGGTCGGAGGATAGGAAGTTGCCAGGGATAGCAAGTTCGTTTGAGGAACTGCTGGAGAGTGTTTTTTGTGTTGGAGAGTGTTTTTTATGGTTTTGTCAAATAAAGAAGGACAACAAGTTGATTTACCAAACTACTGGACTCTGAGAACATCATTTCTTTATTGAAATAACCGATTGAGGCGTTTGCGCTGCACAATGGGAAATAGTCGTGTACCAACCTATAGAAATTACTATAGTATAATTATTGATTAGCATAAACAAATATTTTTCCATTGATAAATGCAAGATAATAAATCAATTAGATAATTTCTTCCGCCAGTTCAGATCTTTATATTTGGAGGAGATAATGCTTACTCGCCACATACGGAGTACACGAGAGGAGGGAGCGCCACGCCCGCCCGCCAGCAAGGGATTAGGCCATCAACTCGGTCAACGGCAAAAAGGCAGGGTCTGATTTTGTACGTGCAGAGAGAAAAAAAACCCAAAAGATCCATCGGAATCATCATTATTGATAAAAGGCAAAATGGCGAGAATCATCTTGATTGATCTTTTTAGGGGAATCATCTTGATTGATAAAAAGGCAAATTGGCGAATCCCAGTTGCACATTCTAGTGGAGCCTAGCTAACTTTTTTTGATACTAGGCGTCCGACGACCGACCACCGTGGAAGATAGGCAAGAAGGGGATGCGCACTCCTGCTGCGTCCAGTTGGCCAAAAGTTAGTCCAAGCGTGAGGCAGTGGACAGCATCCACAAAGGTGATATGTGAGGTTGTACAAGTTGTAGACTTTTAGCTTCGGCCGTGGATGCAATTGCAAGTGCCGACCATCCTGTTCCTCCATGGAGTTGATGCTGACGCTTCGGCCGCGACGGTTCTTGATCTTGATGAAAGAGGATATGAGTGTGTGGTTCCATACAGACAGCACATGGGCTGCCGCAAAAGCTCCCAAAAAACTAGTGTATGAATGGACACCGGGCACAGGGTAAAGAATGGCGAGAACAACAAGGAGCAAGGCAGAGGAGAGATGGTCGAACATTCTGTGCAAGGTTTTGGTTTTGCAGGGCTTATTTGCATCTGTCAGTAATGTGATCTGGTTCAATTTAGCTCTTACAATTGTTGTTTTCCTGCGATGCTACATTTTGCATTTGTAGTCGCAGGCATATGCATATTGCTTGTTCGTCATCATTATAGAACTCATTGCATGTCTTCCCGATTTCACTGAATCGACAGTTTGGAGAACATACTGCAGAGGTAGGGCTAAGCTAGCAGGAACGTTCTACGCTGATCTACCGTGATGTTTTTGTCTGACGAGAAAGAAAGAAAGCATTACATCCTCATAAACGTGTGCCCTGGATCGATCGAATGGGACGACGACGAGGATCAGATCCTCAGTTGGAGTCATCGTTGGTGGGCATCCAGTACCTGTTCGTCAACCAGACGCCATCGGCGACGACCTTCGCGCCATCATGGTTCCGATGCCACGAGTAGTACGCGTGCGTCCGGTTCTTGATCTCCAGCGTGGCGTGCCCGAAGCTCGCCTCCCGGAACGCCGAGTAGCTCGGCTGCGGCCGCGTGAAGTTATCCGCGACGCCCTCGATGTTGCCGCCGTCGCCGATGGTCACGTACACCGGCGCGTCCATGTTCTTCACCGGCGTCGACTTGCCGTTGATGATGTCGTAGGCGACGTTGGACACGCGGTGGCTGCGCTCGTACGAGTGGACGTGGCCGGCGAGCACGACGTCGACCTTCGCGTCGACGAGCCACTTCTCGAACTGCACCCGCATCGTCTCCCCCTCCATGTAGTGGTAGTTGTTGCTGTTGTACCACGGCGAGTGCATCAGCACCACCAGCCACGGCGTCGTCTTCCGGTCGACCTTCGTCGTCAGCTCCGTCTGCAGCCACGTCCACTGCGGCGTGTACTTGCCGTACGCCGAGTAGGACGACAGCACGACGACGTGGGCCGGGCCGATCCTCACCGAGTACCAGAGCGGCTCCGTGCTCCCCGCGGCGCGGTACGGCGTCGGGTACCGGTGCGTGAACGGCTTGAACGGCGTCGTCTCCCCCAGCTCCGGGGCGAAGTCCAGCTCGTGGTTCCCCGCCGTCCAGATCCAGGGTTGGTAGGCGACGCTGCGCTCCACGAAGCGAGCCCACGTGTCCCACCGGTTGTTGTCGTGGAGCGGGTGGTTGTCGGCATACGACAGGTCGCCGACGAAGAGGACGGCGTCGCCGCCGTTGGCCTCGTAGTGGGAGAGCGTGATGTTGGAGTCGAACGTCTGCCCGAGGTCGCCTGCATCGCATTCATTACATTATTCATCAGTCATCAGTCAGTCAGTCATTGTGTCATCAGAGTCAGAGTCGTCGACGGCAGCATCGTTGTTTGTCAGGCACGACATGAATGATAGACGAAGATTCATTGAAGTTTGTGCTACAATACTCTTACTGTTCATTCACATTGGTAGGATTAGAAAAGTGGCAAATTTGAACACAGTTTCGACGAGGTTTGTGGATCCCCGGTCAACACGGCACTCAGGCTTGATTGCGTACATCGCGGTTAACGTCTAGATGGCAACAGTCGACAATTGACACTATCGGTACAGTGGTAGTAAGAATCCACCTTTTTTAAAAAAGATAAAATCAAGGCTGGGATTTGAGACACTAGTATAATAATCTACAACGCCGACAATGAACTACTGGTTTAGGCACATTTGTAGAGGATTCAATTCAATGAATTGGTAAGTACTAGTACATTACTAGTTTTGTATAAAATTTAAAATAGCCAAATCTGAACAAAATTTTTTTCAGGCTTGTGAATTAAATTAAAAAAATGGAAACATTTGAACACAATTTTTACAAGGTTTCTGAATCCCCAGGTCAACACGGCACTCAGGCTTGATTGCACATTGCCGTTGACGCCCCTCATTGCAGTTTGACGTCCAGATGGCAACGGGCGGCAATGACACTATCAGTACAGTGGTAGCAAGATTCCCTTTTTGTAAGATTATAAATCATGGCTGTATAAATCTGCAATCCAATCGAATATGCTGGATGCAGATAATAAACTAGTAAATATAGTATTTATGGACATTGACAATTGGATGCTTGGACCTCAATCTCATCGAATCAAGATTCCAGCTAGTAGTAGGTACTGTACTGTACTATCGTTTACTACATTGGTAGGATTAAAAAAGAGGCAAATCTGAACACATTTTTTTTACGAGGTTCGTGAATCCCACGGCATTCAAGCTTGGTTCCACATTGCCGTTCACGTCCAGATGGCAACAGCCGACAATGGCACTATCAATAGCAAGATTCTTGTTTTTTTTTTCCTAGATAAAATCATGATTGGGATTGTGGCATCGTTGGTATAATAAATATAATCTGGAGTGGTAAATAAATTAGTGGTACAATGACCATTGGATGCTTGGAACTCGTTTCTGGGATTGGGATCTCAGCGGATCCAGAATATTATTCTGGCTAGTAGGTACAACTATTCAAACAACCTCGTTTATGTCGATTTGGTCTGTAATTTTTTACTAGTACTATACTAGTACCCCCTTTAGTTGGAAAAAAAATGTCATTCACATCACTTTAGAAATCAATCAAACAATCCCAAATATAGATAATGAAATATATTTTCACACAATTCGGTCAAAAAAAATATATTTTGACACCAAACATATTTATTTTAGAGATATACAGGCCGAGTTTGTTGGTTGCTTACCGATGAGGCCGAACTTGAAGGGGGCATCAGGTCCCGGCTTTGGCGGCGTGGTGAAGGAGAAGGTCCTCACCGTGTGGCCGAACCCCATGGCGTAGTAGTACTTGGTGCTGTGCTGCAATCATGGTCATCAATGGCGGAGCCGCCGCCATTATTAGTGGCATGATAACAGATTCAGCTGTGCTGTGAACAACCAACCAAGACCAAGAACCAACCTTGAGGTTCTTTAGGGTGCAGTGGTGGATGAACCCGGAGGTGTAGTTGAAGTAGTCGTAGCGCGTGTGGATCCCCTCGGCGCGGCGCTCCATCTTCTCCGGGTCCGGAGTCTCCCCGAACTTGACGGTGGTGTTGCCGAGCTCGCTGGGCGTCACCCACGACACCGTCATCGCCGTGCCGTCCCGGTCGCCCAGCGTGATGTGCACCTGCAGGCACGCCCATCCCGTCCGTCCATCGGTTGCCGAGAGTCAGTGCTGCGGATCATGATGGGATGGAAAACAGAAAAAGGCGTGCGACGCGACGCGAGCGGCCAGGACGGGAGGGAATCTGATCCGGCACCGGCGCACCGCCCGTGCCGGCACGCTGCGGCGGACCCTACGTACGTACGTACCTGCTGCGGGGCATTGTAGCCCGGCGGGACGCGGAAGACGTCGGCGTCCAGCGGCATCTCCACCGTCGCCTCCAGCTTCCGCCGGAACGCGCTCGTCACGCCGGCGTCGGCGCCGCCGCCCAGGACGAGCACGGCGACCGTGAACAGGAGGAGGCCCACGCGGCGGCGGAGAGGAGGATGAGCCCCCATCATTGATGCGCCTTGGCTTGCGCTACTGCTGCTCTGCTCTTCCTGCCCTGCTTTTTCTGCCCTTTTCGTCTCTTTCTCCCACAACACAACTACTTGGAGATACGGTATATATAGACGAGGTGTGTGCATGGGTTGGGCTGGGCTTCAATCGAGTCGGCCTAGTTTATTAGGAGTCTACTTAAGCCGCGAAATTTCCGGCGAATATCCCATGAATTGTGCTTTGGCATACGGGGACAGTTGACATGGATTATACAAAGAAGGGGGCCGGGCTATATATATAAGTATATATATAGATAGATATGATAATAATGATCAGCACGCCTGATGCGTTTGAATAGGGACGGAGTTTCAGTTCCACGCAGTTGACTTTGAAGCCAGTTTTGGAGCATCTTTCATTGATGAGTCATCTCAAGGAACTGATGATGAAGGCGGGTCGAATATTGCGTCTCTGCCACGTTCTCACAAGGCCCGGACAAAACGTATGTCCATTTATCGCCGTGGTGCTGCCGTGCCGTGTGATGTGTGAATGCCCGCGCAGACATATGCTACCCTCTATCTTCACTCCGCGGTCTGGGTCGGTTGGCGATGCCGATGCTGATGCCCATTGCACGAACGTGCATGACTTCAAAGAGCATTTTTTTTAGATAATGATAATGACTTAAATAGCATATATATCGTTATCAGTACACTGCGCTTTATTTGGGATCACAGTGTTGAGCGAGGCCAACACTCCAATCATTCCTTTTGTTTCCTAGCAAACACGCGTTACAAACATGACCTCTAGGATGTAATGTAGTGCATGCCCGTGCAAATCATAACAAGAGCAACTCATCTAGATCTCACTTAAACTTAATATTGGCGATAGAAAAAAAACTCAATTCCAAAATATGGGAGAGAGTTTTGCAGTATAGATTGAGAAAACACATTCCCTTTTCTTACACGTGGGGCCTATAGGTCAATGGCATCTCTCTCCTTTAATTTGCGTTTCCTATTCTCTCTTTTCTATCGCTCTATCTCGGTGAAGGCGACCCGTGCAGTAGCGGCGGCACGACTAGCGATGGCCGGCAATGCGGCCGGAGCACAACCACTTGCCTCCATCGTGTGGATCCACATGTTGAGGAGGGAGAAAGGAGTTGAGAAGAAATATGTGCCACTTCCCCTTGCTTTGAGAGGTTGAGGGGTGATTTTGAGGGGTTGAGAAAAAAAAAAAGAGAAAGAGGATTGAGAAATTTAACTTAATTTGTTATTCTACTGGCATATGATACCAAGGTGCATTCTGGTATATATTTTGGTTCAAACGCATCAATCTGCTTATAGACAACCTTGCTCAAAATCTTGATTGACAGAATGTACATAACATAGAACATATCACTGGTCTGTATGAATCAAAGTAAGCACCTTTAAGAAATAGTAGACACATATACCATTTTTAAGTCTAGACAAACATCAAGGCTTCAAGAGTTTGTTCAGAATGCACTAATTAACCATTACTGAAATAGATATTTTGGCATTATTGTGAAAATAGGTGCATATTATGATGTTGTATTGAAGTAGATGTTTGCAACATTATGAAACAGGTGCATATTATGAAGCTGCATAAAATATATAACAAATATATTAAAAACCATAAGTAACGGACTAAAATACATAAAAAACTTTTATATGTTTTCTATTTTAAATATATGAATGTGTATCAAACAACATTGCGAAAAATAATGTATATTATGAAGCCTGATAAAAGATCGATATGTTACATGAAGTGTAATTGAAACCATAATAAGTTACAAAATATAGGCTGACAAAAAAGTGTCAAAATATAAAATTAATTTTATATGCTTTCTATTTTTATAAACTCGGTCCTATAGTTAAATAAACAGAGAAGCTATGTAGAGCATATTACTTTTAATTGCATGACATTGAAAGGGTAAATTGAACAATATTCTCATTAGATCATTTAGGAAATCTATTATTTATAATCTTGTTGTCCTAAATCAGTTCGCTACCGAGGAGAGGGAGGGGGGCATCCGCCCCCGAGCATTGTGCTTAAGGTAGAAACACTTTCACGTAGGTCGAGAAAAACCTCGAACCCATGCTCCACCCTCATGGCACCGTCTCTGTGTGAACACAACCTAGTTCTGTTCACAATTTTGCCTTCCTCAAACTATATTTGTTAATATAGGAAAAAGTATACTTTAATTTGGTCCATCAACTATCGTGAAAGATTACTTTTGGTCTCTTAACTTCAAAACCGGACAAAACACATCGCTCAACTTTGAAAATAGTGCAGATTACGTCTCTCAGCTGTTTTAGATGGCGATTTTGCTATAGTAACGGAGGTTTTGCTATAGTGTCAGTGGTTTTGTTTTTCTTATTTATTTATTTAAGTATTTATTTGGGCTGAATCTTTGAAAATCATAATAAATCAATAAAAATCATAAAATAGGAAATATAATTTTGTTGGACTCCACATGAGTAGATCTATACAGCGAATATATAATATGGTATACTTTAGTATAAAGTTTTTGCTATAAAGTATACCATATTATATATTCGCGTGTAGATCTACTCATGTGAACTCCAACTGAATTAGATTTTCTATTCTATGATTTTTTTTTTGTGATTTACTATATTTTTTAAAGATCCAGCCAAAATAAAAAAAAAAACCGCTATCACTGTAGCAAAACCACCATCCAAAACCGCCGAGGGACGTAATCTGCACCGTTTCAAAAGTTAAGGGACGTGTTTTGTCCGGTTTTAAAATTGAGAGACCAAAAATAAACTTTTGCGATAATTGAAGGACCAAAAATAGACTTTTTCTGTTAATATAATATGTTTGTGTGTTTGTGTGGCAATAAAGCCAGGGTACTTAAATACTTAAATTATGAATGAAAGAGGAATATAATAATCACCGGCGTAGCAAGGGGCCGGTAGGGGCCATGACCCTCCTAACATCACAACATTTTTCTATGTAACATATAAATTAATAATCTATATTAGAAATATTTTTTTTGAAAGACAGCAAAAAGCTTTTGCTGGATTTTTATTAGACGAGAGAAAAGAAATAAACAGTTACAAGAAAGAACCACTTAAAATAAAAACAACAACATTAAGCACCACTCCACCCGCCTGCCGAACTCTCTCTCCAGGAAACCCCTCGTACCTCCCTTCTCTAGCAAGGAAATAGAAAGGACCAAAAAAAAAAACTAATGGATATGCTCCTCATTATATATTAGAAATATTATAATAACAAAGTTTTTCATATATTTTTTTGATGACTTCTTGACAACAAAAACATACAAATTCACATATTATCTTTGGGTGGGCTATATGAATAATATTCAGCTCCGCTGCTGACAAACACAATCGTCTACCATGGGAAGAACAACATGTATGGTTAAATTGTCAAGATAAATTGAAAAAAAAAAAACTAGCCACGGCGTTAAAAATCCAAGCAGATAATAATCTACTAGTTTAGCTCACTTTCACTTCCACGCATGAGTTGGTCGCGATGACGGCGAAGGGCCAACAATGATCGTCGATGCAAACAAATTGGTAGAGTTCCGCTTCAGCGGATGAAATGAAACATGGTGTTCATTCTCCGGGCCTGAAGTAGTTCTCTTTCATGATCTTAAGAATCTCCTTGTCGTCGAAATCTTGCTCTTCCCTGTGGCAAACGACTATACGATATCTCGAGGATCTCCTTGTCGGGATCTTCCTCTTCCCCGGTGCCATACAAGTCGACCTACACACATACAGTAGGAGACACCTGCACGAGCACCAAGCACAAGCAAGAGCCGCCGTATCGGCATCTTCCTGCTCCCGGTGCCATACGAGTCGACGAACACATATTAGGACACCTGCTGAGACAGCACGAGACGCCGTAGGTGTCGATGATGATGATGCCGTTGTCGCCTTTGTCCTCACCACATTCGCCTTCCTGAATTTCCCTTTGAAACCATCATTCAGTCGATGAGCATTTGAGCAAGCTAGATGGATGGCCGAACAAAGCCTCCGCTTTGCACCTTCTATCTCTAGACAAATTATAACTCTCACAATATGCAACAAGATAATGAGATCCCAGACATTGGCCAGCAAATAACACTATCGAATAAGTCAATGACGAATTGTTTCAGAAACTCATCCAAAAACTACATGTACAAAACACTCCAGATACGGCGCTACCAGCTGCTGCTGCTTTTTATCTTTTACATCATCCATCCAAGGTAACCTAAAACCTCCTCGGTTTCCCTACCCTATAACAGATCGAATCTAATGGAAAGCCAATGGGCTTCCTGACAGCATCAACACCAAAACAAAAAGTCTGTTACATGCTAGGCTAGCGAAACACGGCGCAACAGAAGATGTTGCGCTCAGTGTCTCGTCCAGTCAGCAAAAGCCCCGAGCGGCAGGTGCTCGCTGCTGTGCTTCGGCGGATGTCAAACCTGAAGGGGAGCACTCTACCTGTCATAATCCTGGCAATGAGTAGAGTGAGAACAGGTCCTAAACTGCATATGGGGAAAAAGGTTTCATCGCTTCCCGCCCTTTGATCTCGAAGCAATCAGGCGGATGGCCTGCTTCCCCAGCTCCACGTTCTCAGACCTGCCATTATCTAACCGAATACACAGTGTGCTACTGATGACATTCGACACCATCCCTTGATGCCTGCCAAGACATACAGGTATGAGTCCCTATGTTTTTCTCAAGTAGTAATCAGAAAAGATACACTAAGCAGTAGCATTAAGCAATGTAAGTTCCATTGTCAAACAGTATGCAAATATTGATTGTGTTACAGGAGGCCATAGGGCATCATGCATCAGGAAAAGTCAATTTAAAATGCAAGACTCCATAATGCTAGCTATCGCCAGCATAATATATCTTAAACAAAACTGTAATAAAAAAAGGTTAATGGGAGAACTAACCATTTGTCATCAGAAGTTAGATGGACCTCAATCCTCTTTCCGATCGCATCCTTGCCCAACTTGCGTAGAATCCAGTTTGCGTCCATCACTTCATCATCTGTGCTCTGCTGATGCCTCTTGGCTGGAGTCGTACCGTCCAAACCATCTGCCTTCTCCATCGAAGGCCTCTTCCTCTTTGATCTCTGGCCTTTAGCAACATTTAATTGCTCCTCTTGCTGAGAAACCCAGGAAGTCGGCTCCTCTGGTTGAGAGACCTGGGTGTTTAGCTGCTCAAAATGTGGACGCTTAAATTTGAGTTTGAGCAATGATGGCTTCAAGTTATCAGGAGAGTCAGCAGTTCCCTGGTTCTCGTCCACCTGACTAGAATGGGATTGTTTCTGTGCAAATGATCTGTTCCTACTGCCAGTTTCATTTGCATTTTCCATTCCAGAAACTAAAGCAATGCTCCTTTTCCCAGTTGCATGCTTTTTTGAGGTACCAAGATCACCCAAAAGGCTATTTCTTTGCTGTGCCCCAGTCTCTCTAACTAACTTCATTACACTTCTCTCTTTTACCTCGCTTCTTGAACTTTTCAGCTGGCTTGTCACATCTATTTTCCCTCCTGAAAGAGGTAGTGAGTGCGAGAACTTGTTTAGTCCTCAACATATCATCACCGAAATGCAAGAACCAGACATTCATACCACAAACAAAGGTTTCAGGAACTTATTTCAAAATGCAGTCAATATCCAACCAAAGAATTAATAAACAACTCCAGGTACAAGCAGAAGGTAATATATGGTGCAATTAATATGAAATTCAGGAAGGGGAACAACAGTGTTACGGGAAGACAGCAATGCTTCCCAAAATTAAGCCCTCCATGGGAACATTTGGGCTTCCGGCAAAAGTTCTACTGTAGGATTTAAAATTTCAATTAGAAAAACATAAGAAAACATTCCAAAGGATGCCTTTGGACCACCAAAATACGAAACTGCTTTACTTCTTACACGTGCAGAAAGGAAAAAAAAAAAAACCTGAAGTCATGCTAATTGTTTGCCTGCCGATAGGATACCTTGTATGCAACCACAAACTATTAGCCATTGAGGCATATGCTTGAGCATGCTAACACATGTATTATATATAGCAGGGAAATAGAACTGGTAAAATGGTGAACTTCCATAGAATGGGCACATACCATGTATTGAACCCAGATCTTGCTCTCTTTGAGAATTGGACAGTTCTGACTTAGGAGAGCCACTCCTATGCCGCGAACCAAGATGGATAACCAACTTGGTCGCTTTTCCAGTGTCATTCTTAGGAGTATTTTCTTCACCATCTTTGTAATGCAAACTTGAAACCTTACTGCCTTTAATCTTGACTTTGGGTATCATATCAGCATTGTTTGGCACAGCTTTCTTGGATGGAGATTTCAAATTCTTTTCTGAACTTCGACTTGAAGATGAAATATAGGCATTATCATCATTCTTAAAAGGGCTCCTATCATGATTACCATCTATACTTTGATCTCCCAAACGGCTATTTGATAATTTAATATCATGCCTTCTCTCCAGAAATACTTCATCATGGCCATTGTCTGTTTTATTACCCTGGCCACCTTTCTTTTTGGAAGACTTCTTATTTGATCCAGGGCTCTTAAAAACAATCTTCTCTTTTTCAGGTGTATCTGATGGAGGCTTACTACTGTTGCTTTTTAATGAAAATTTTAGAGTATTTCTGCTCTCATTTTTCAATACATATGCACCGAGTTTCTCATCATCTGAGTTTGGATAAGGTGGTGACACATCTTCAGGAGAAGGTAGTGCAGCAGCAGCCCGCAAAGTAACCATAAGTTCATGATCGACAACATCTCTCCTCTTCCAAAGCTCCCGGATTGCATCCTCAGTGTCCCTGATCTGATGTTAGCAAAATGGGTGTTAGATGAGACAATATAGCAGCGAGGCATGATTACAGAAGTAGTTATCACCTGGGAGCATTCACCACGGCATGCTGCACATGTGTACTGAAGGTTTTGGTCAGCTTGGAATTGTTGGTACTTTTCCTCACTGCACAACATATGGAACAACAGTAAACCATATACCCAATGAGAAGAAAAGAAAGGGGGAAAAGGGCAATGCATATAGTTGAAACAATATGTGTAATATTAGGGCTCACTCATACAGACCTGATGCCATCACACTCAATATGCACCCACTTTTCACAAACATCACAGCAAACCATAGGTATGACTTCAGAGTCTCTATAAACCTGAAAAGAGACGGAATCCAAAGCAGGAGATGTCAATATAAGCACAAGTCAGCAAAATGAAAACAATAGTATTTATGAACCAAGACTACTCATACTTCGACTTAAAAACTGAAATGAAGTCTCAATCAAAGAGGCTTCAAACTACAATATAATCAGATAACTTCCATCACTAATATATTTCACGCAGGCAACCAATATCTTGTAAAGTGATGGGGGCAGAAACAAGGAAACCTAGGAACTCCAAAATTGAACAGAGCATGATAAATTTTCAAAAAGCTAAAATAAATCATTTTGGTACGGAGAACATAGCACTTGTACCTTCAAGCAAATTGGACAGTAGTTTCCTTTCACAAACAATCGCCCACACGCATCACAACATGTGTACCCCAAAAACCACCTGTATATATCCAAGTTTATAGTGTTACACACAAACAAAAAGTATATCATAAGACATTTGGTGGTCAATACCAGTTAGAGAGAAGAACATTTGAATCAGTACCTTGTGCTATGGCCACTACCAGGCACACCAGATCCACAGCTGTGGCACCTTGTATGTTTTGGACATAAATATGGTCCATTGGTAACATTCTGCAATGTTACAATCAGTGTTCAGTGATGACAAACAGATGTAAATGCAATCTATAAAAAAAAGGGTGGCTTTGGAGGATACAATAAATACCTTGTGTGACGGTTGCTGACAGTAACAATGATAAGCACCATCACACCTTTTACAGAACATCAACTTATTGGGATCACCAGGACGTCGGCACACCTATATAGATGGCAAGTATTGATATAATAACACCAAATCAAATGCAGAAGCTAGTGATATTTACAATGTAACAGAAGTGATGCATGCTTTCAAGATGCAAATTCAAACATAGCACAAGAACAAGAATGGACAGGGTAAATTATCCTTGACTGAGGACTTGTACAAGTTCAGGATAATAGAGGGAAATAGAAAGACAACTGACCTCACAATTGCGGCAAGAGGGACAGACCCATGAGCTCCAGTGGAAAAGGTCTAAAAGGAACATTAACTTATCAGAGCATGTACATGAATGAATAGGTGATGAAGAGACTAAGAATTTGCATTACCTCTATGTTCTCCCCAGCTTTTCAAACAGTTTCTATGATACCGTTTGCTGCAGAGTTTACATGGAAGCATTTTGGCAGCTTTCGTGCTACCCTCATTTTCTCCAGAAAAGCATAAACGGCACATAACCTTGACAGCAGCATTTCCTTGATCCTCTCGATCCCACTCATCTTCATCTCCTTCTGCCTCCTGAAAAAAGGCAGGGACCTTCTTGTATTAGGAGATCGAAAAGTATAGTAATATGGAAGTATGGCATTTGGTATTGTTAACATCAACTAAAGATGCAACTAGTAGAAAACCTAAAATGTCTTATTGGTTAATAGAATTGTGCACCACTGGAACTTGCCAAGATGATGAGAAGCTTATATCCAAGGATTAAGCATGACTGCATTATGTGGTGAGTCAAAAACAAAAGAAATGAGACACCAATAGTCTATTTTAGTCTTGTAGAAAAGTATAATAAGATACTGTTTAGAAGAAATTAGCTAAATAGCAGAGCTAGAAAATAACAAACAAATTATTAACTCATGTATCTAACAGGGAGCCTACCCCAACTTGCTTGGGACAAAAGGCTATGTTGTTGCTGTATGTATCTAACAGGGGAAGTATCCTGTGTTTCTGCATGGTAAGTCATACAGGCAGACAGCACGATCAACATTAGCGTACGTGCAAAGCTCCATGAGACAGAGGTCAGTTTCTAAAGCTTGGGACATCTACCATATACGCTTATTCTCGTATACCATTTACTGATCCCTCCTTCAGCCACGTCGCCTTCCTTTCCATGCCCTTTGATTTGGCATCTATGGACAGCAAGTCAGCGGCTCCAGCGAAGCTTCCAGGACATCCCCGCCCCATCCCATACCCCATCCCCACACAGCCACACTACTCAGGAATGAGAAAAAAAGGGCCCCGCTCCTGCCGTCCGTGCACCACCACGCCGCCCTGCCCTTCTCCGACCCCCTTCACCCTGTCGCGTCTCCCTCCTCCAGCGCCCCTCAGCCTCTCCCCCCAATCCCCTGCTCTCGCTGTGCTCCGTGCCTGGCCCTGGTGGCGGATCTGCTCAGCATGCCGCCGCGGAGGCTGGCTCGGGTGGGCTGGTGGCAGATCTGCTCGCCGGCTGGCCCTGATGGCAGAATGGCTCAGTGCGCCACCCCTCCCTCTCCAGCAGCCGAGCGCACCAAGGCGACTGCCACGAGGACACCGACACCTGGTCAGAAGGTTACCTCGCGTTATTGTTTGTTTCCGCATCCATCGCATCATTCTCTGCCTGCCTTGGGGGTTGCGTCCGTGCTGGACCTCCGCTGTATTTACTATACAAGGCAAGTCCGTTTCCAAAGCTTAGGTTCATTTATAGTAACACACAACGTTATCAGTAGCATAAAGCCTACATGGGGCACAAATTATATAGCTCCAGGGCTCTCCTAAAGAACTTCTCTAGCCGCTTCTCACCACTGAAGGCCTAACGTCTAAGAGCACACCATGCACAACATGACAACCACGTGTACACACACGAGCTCAAAATCCAAGCACAACGGCGTTTCCCTTTTCCATGCCACGCGTCACCATGCATGTAACACTTTGAAAGATTCACAATAACATTTTGCATCCAAGACTTTAGGAAGATTAAAATCATCTAGGGAACCCAAAACTTGAGGCAGTCAGGCATAAAACAGAAGATCACAGCATCGTCGTACAGCCATACGTCATTAAACATCAATGCCTTACCAGTTCGGCCACTAAACCCCAAACCCTAAAGTAGTGCAACTACTACCTCCATCGGCCCATCCTAAACTATAGACCGTTTTGGCTATGTTCTAGATACGTAGTCTAGTCAGACATAGTGTACATTTAAGTGCATAGCAAAAGCATTATCAATCCCATGGCGGCGTGCACCCACCGATGCTCAGTGACTAGGATGTGCGCGCCAACGCCCAACGATGCCGCTAATTTCCCACACCGACAGAATCCCAGCTGCAGGGAATCCCCAAAAGGAACAGACATTCACTGACTGCACCCCTATAAACCTCAGCATAAAAAGGGTGCAAGCTTCTACAGCTCGCACAAATCAGGTCCCATTGCCCCAGCCCAGAATTTTCCAAGTGATTCATAGCAAAACACCCACGAGCAGCCCACAGCCACACAATCCATCCAGTCCAGCGCGAAGATAAGGCACGCTAGGCACAGAGAATTCTCGCACAGGGCAGCCACGGAAGGGAGAGAGGGAGGTGGAGAGGGAGAGAGATCCGCTGACCGGCGATCCGTAGTTGCCGCTCTCGAGGCGCCTGGCGAGGTCCTCGGCCGCGGCGGCGCCGCGCTGCGCCGCCGCCCGGCGCGCCTCGTCCTCGGGGCCCGGCTCCAGCGGCGGCACCTCCACCTGCACCGTCGCCGCGTCCTTCGCGTCCCCGGGGGCCCCGGCCGGGCGCAGCAGCCACGGATCCGCCAGGAAGCCCTCGAGCGCCGCCGCGGCGCCCGCCCATACCTCCGCCGCTGCACCTCCGTTCCTCGCCGCCGCCGCGCCGAACCCTAGCTCGCAGTCGCACACCCTCCTGCTGCAGAGGAACCGAGAGGAGGAGGAGCGTTAAGGAGGAGGCGGGGGTGGAGAGAGACAGAGAGTGAGGGGGAGGGAGGGGAGCTTCTCTTACCAAGTGATGGGGCACGCGACGTGAAACGCCATGGGAGGCGATGCGGGGGGCGGGGGCGCAGATGGGTGGCCTCGGTCTGATTTCGAAACGAAACGAAACGAATTCGGGGGCAGGGGGTCTGTGGGGGTTTGGACGCGTTTTGGAGAAATTCGGCGAGGATTCGGGTGGGATTTGCGTTTGGAAATCGGATTTGGAGGCGCGCGCGGCGAGGAGAGAGAGGTGGTGGTGAGGAGCACGGCGAGGAGACGGGGAGGGTAAGCGGGGTAGTTTTGCGGATTGGTCCCTGCACGACTAGGGTTTCCTCCTTCTGGACAAGGTCTCTATTTAGTTGGGTTGGGCAAGCGCGTGGACTTGGCCTGTGCGGGTGGGTTTTGGATAAAAGGGCCGGTTGTTTTGGGCTTTCGTGGGCCTTCATCCCATTCTCGGTACTCGGAGCAAATGAGCCCGCCTAACCGACCTGTGAACTCCTCCGGGCCTCACTCTCACTACAGGCCGGCGAGAAAGTCTTGGCCACCTGGCCTGCTGACCAAACCATGCTCGCGGCGCGCCGGCTCGCGGCCGCCGGCGCCGCCGCCGGCGCTGGCGGCGGTAGGCTGTTCTCCTCCGCGGCGTCCTCCGCCTCCGCCTCCGCCCGAGGCGGTCACGGTCACGGTCACTCGGGCGGCGCCGCGGGGGTGGCGGCGACACGCTGGGGAAGCGCCTGCTGAAGCTCATCTACCCGAAGCGGAGCGCGGTGGTGGTGCTGCGGCGGTGGGCGGAGGAGGGCCGCACCGTGCACAAGTACCAGCTCAACCGCGTCGTCCGGGAGCTCCGCAAGTACGGCCGCTTCAAGCACGCCCTCGAGGTAACGCTCCACCGCCCAACCCTTGTCCACCGCTTCCGAAGCTCTCCCGCTCGCCACCTGCTCGACGAAATGCCAGCTTATTGATTCTTCTGACCTCACATGACTCCTCCCGCGCCCAAATTGAAATTGCAGATCTGCGAGTGGATGCGGACGCGGCCGGAGATGCGCCTCCTCCCGGGGGACCACGCGGTGCACCTGGACCTGGTCTCCAAGGTCCGCGGCCTCCCCAGCGCGGTCAAGTTCTTCGAGGACATGCCGGAGCGCGCCAAGGGTCCCTCCACCTCCAACGCGCTGCTGCACGCGTACGTGCAGCACGGCGCGGTTGACAAGGCGGAGGCGATGATGGCGGAGATGGCGCGCGCGGGGTACCTCACCTGCGCGCTGCCCTTCAACCACATGATGTCGCTCTACATGGCGCGCGGCGAGCTCGAGCGGGTGCCGGGGATGATCAGGGAGCTCAGGCGGTATACACTCCCTGACCTCGTCACCTACAACATCTGGCTCACCTACTGCTCCAAGAAGAAGAGCGTGAAGAGCGCCGAGAAGGTGTTTGCGCTGATGAAGGACGGCGGGGTGGTTCCTGACTGGATGACCTTCAGCTTGCTCGGCAGCATTTACATCAACGCCGGACGCCATGTCGAGGGCCGGGACGCGTTGGTGGAGATGGAGAAGAGGGCGTCCAGGAAGGAGCGGGCCGCGTACTCGTCGCTCCTCACCCTGTACGCGAGCTTGTCGGATCGAGGGAACCTGGACAGGGTGTGGAGTAAGATGAGGGAGACCTTCAGGAAGTTCAGCGACGCGGAGTACAAGTGCATGCTCACTTCCCTCACGAGGTTTGACGACATCGCAGCAGCTGAAAGCCTTTACAGGGAATGGGAGTCGGCGTCGGGGACACGTGATTCGAGGATCGCGAACACGATCCTTTCGTATTACGTCAAGAATGGCATGATCGAGAAGGCAGAGAGCTTTCTTGGCGACATCATGGAGAAAGGAGTCAAGCCCAGCTATAGCACATGGGAGCTATTCGTCTGGGGTTATCTCGGCGACAACAGGACGGATAAAGTCCTGGAGTGCCTGAAGAAGGCCCTGTCGAGCTTGGAGAAATGGGAGCCCAACCATGAGCTCGCCACCGCGATCTTTTCTCAGATAGAGAAGACGGGTGACATTGAAGCTGCTGAGAAGCTACTAGTCATGTTCCGGGATGCAGGGTATGTTACCACTGAGATGTACAACTCGGTGTTGCGCACTTATGCAGAGGCCAAGCTCATGCCTCTGATAGTTGACGAACGCATGGAGCAGGATAAGGTGGCCATGGATGTGGAAACCAGGAGATTGTTGAGGTTGACCAGCAAATATCCAATCGGTGAGGTGTCAACATTGATGTCTTGAGGTGTGCCAATAAGAGAAGGGGTGTTTCAGGATGCAATGTGTACTTGCCCATATGATGTTTTCGTGCACTTCAGTTTTGAAGTACAACGCAAATAACAAACATTCAGTTTTGAAGTGCAGTACAGATGGGTGTGATTTTTTGGCATACTTGTGTAGTAACTTATATTTGTTGATGTGCCGACACACACCTGAGATAAGGAACCAGATAAGCTGTTCAAAGTTGTACACCATTCTACCCTTTTTATTTTTGAAAACGAACCAGGTAGGAGAGCTGCCGATTATATTAAAAAGAATATAATTCTGCCTTTAGAATTTAGATGATCCAAACCCAACTTTTAAGATTTTTAAAACTTATGATCCAGCCCTAAAGTTACCACAATAAAGTAACAAACTGTTGGAAACCTGAACTGTTAGCTCCAACTTAACCGTGTATGTAGGAAACAGTGAAAATAAGGCCCTTGTTGCCACAATATACTACTTAATCTGCCGATAGTTAAGGCTGACTAAGTGCTAGCAGAAGGATCTGATGACATGTACTGCAATCGGGGAGGCAAATCCAAGCCAAAATTCACCTCGACCGGAACAAACCCCTGTGTTATTTGTGGATCCAGTGAACAGCTCTGCAAATTTCATAGAGTACTAAAAGACATCCTGCTCCTTTTACCAAAAGACTCATGCCATCCATTGTACTTGCCCACGCACTTCAGTTTTGACGGACAATGCAAATAAGAAACATTCAGTTTTGAAGTGCAATACAGACGGGTGTGATTTTTGCATACATGTAACTCACATTTGTTGATTTACCAAGACAAGGAACTAGACAAATTGTTCCCAGTTGTTCATCATTCTGACTTAGTTTAGATGATTCAAACCCAACTTTATAAAAAAATTGATTTGAACATAAAGTTCTGTAGAGGCCAAGCTCATGCCTCTGATACTTGACGAACGCATGGAGCAGGATAAGGTGGCCATGGATGTGGAAACCAGGAGATTGTTGAACATTGATGTCTTGAGGTGTGCCAATAGTAGAAGGGGTGTTTCAAGGACACAATGTGTACTTGCCCATATGTTTTCAAGCAGATTACAGTTCTGAAGTAGTACAATGCAACGCAAATATCAGACATTTAGTTTTGAAATGCAATACAGATAGTTGCGATTTTTTTTATATTATCTAACTCATATTTGTTGATTTGCATCGATAAGAAATAAACTGTTCACAGTTTCAGTTATGCATCATTCTGCCTTCAGATTATCCAAACTTAAAGTTCTTATTGAAATGGTCAAACATAAAGTTACCACAATTAAATTTTGTAAACATCTATAGTCGCTCCAACTTAAAACTGAATGTACTAGGTCATGTTTTTTTTCTTAATTAACTGTGAATGCAGAAAAGCAGTAAAAATGAGGCCCCAATTCTTGCCACAGTATACTATTTTCTCTGCTACCTCTAAGGCTCGCCAAGTGCTAACAGAAGTTTCTGATCGACATCTCACAATCTGGAAGGAGGCAAATGCAGGCCAAAATTCACCTCAATATAAACAAACCAACACAACTTCAATTGTCTATCCAATGAACAGCTCTGCAAATTTCATTGAAGATAAAAAGTGATCCTGCTCCTTTTACCAAAAAGACACAAGCCATCCATTGTAGCAGATAGTTCACACACCAGACAAAGATAACTAGACATTACACCTACAGTGAGAAGCAACTACAAACTATAACAACTCTATGTCTCCAATAATGAACCTAAACTGCAGCACAAAAGTAGCATATAAGGTGCCTTTCTGTAGGAACTTCATGGACAGGTTTCTCGTTTTCCAGTAGGAAGGATTCACCCAATCTTCAGTTCCATGTAAGGTGCCTTTCTGCATTGTTTATTTTGCCCAGATTTTCGATATAGCAACAACAAATGCCCTAAGGACAAGCCAGAATAGGTTGTCATCTTTCTTCTGCAGATCTTTCAAAGTTTTCCTGCAGACCATATGAACAGAATATTCAGAACATTATATGAATATAAAAAATCTCAATTGAACAGGTTTTTGGTATCGCAAATGCAATTTCATTCAGCCACCTAAGCACAAATATGAAGTGCAAGCTTGGTCGACAGGACTAAAGAGCTGGTCTTACTGAAAATGAAAAACTATCTAACCTCGATCAGTTAATAGTAAAGTACTAACTAGCATGTCAATGTTATTTAGTCTAAGTTATGGCCAAAACCACAATTTGGCTTTTGTGATCCTTATCCTAGGCAGTCCATCTATCTAAATTAAGGGTTACACGATGGGCTGCAGTATGATGTTGCCACTTGCCAGGCACACTCATGACGACCATGGAACTAACAATTAGAAATTTGTTCTCATTACTGCAACAGTTGGAACAATACCTACAGAGTGTAACTCATAGCTATCCCCACTATTTATGAGCGCAAGCAAGAACCAAGGGGAAACACTAACTCACCTAATATACTGCTGCCTTTTGTGACATGTGAAGGAAATTATAAACAGTAAGCATGCAATGCAAAGTTAGGAGGCAAAGTGCATGCCTGCTGATCGCTGTTCTGGTGCTAACTCCTTGTTCATGCCTGAAATCAGCTGCCTGGACCTCTTCCTTTGTGATCCCAGATATTGAGTCCTTGAATTCACTTTCATCTATCTGTACCACACTGTGCTGATCTTCTGTGTGCAACAACCCCTGCAAAGCAGTAGGATAGAATGAATCAGATACATATCTACAGGCAATGTTATTTTACCTACAAATGAACACCATACCATAATTGAAAAGTTCAATTCGCTAGCTCATTGGCATATAAAAAGTAAAGCAATAACAGGTACAAAAGGTTATATTTTGACAGTGCCCAGTTTGCTAACAAAAAAATTTGGCCCCAACCAAAACAATCTCGTAACAAACAAAACAGGAATAACCTAGCTATCTAATACATACTCCAGTTATCACTAAGGACCTGGGGTTGAGCGAGTGGGGGATTGGGACATCAAACTAAACACCCCAAGCACTAAAACATAGTAATTGTATGATGCATTTCCTTTGATTCTGGCATAACTCTAGAATCAAAAGGTAGAATTTAATGTTCTCTATTGATCTAAAGCGGTTTCCAAAAGATTTGGCATAGGAAAAAAATCCAGTTCTGAACAAACTGTGATGCATGCCTGCATAGGACAAATAGTTCAACCTAAACTAAGAGCATCTCCAACAGTTTGGTATTTTTTGTTCCCCAAATCACGTTGTTTAGCAACTCACAAAATAATATGAGGAGGAAAAAAAGTACTCATCTCCAACAGTTTGGTATAATTTACTCCCCAAAATCAAACAAACTTGCATCAGGACCCTGAAAGAGAAACAAAATGGCATTCACATCCTTCCTCATCGGCCACCGGATATCTCCGGGATGGATCCAGCCACAACCAACAATCCGGACGGTCGGACGGCCGGCCGTGATCGGGCAGCAGCTGCACGACGTAGGAGATTCAATTCAAGCTGCTCACCTGACTGCTATGCACGTACGCACCCACAATAGCTGATGGCCCCGGCCGTGCACAACGCCGATAATAGGCGGCAAACATCGCGACATCGCGTGGTCCTGCACTGCGCTGCTTGGCGCACGCCGGCGGGCCGAGCCGATCTACCGCGCATGAAAAGGGCGCCCCAACCCCGATGGCATGGCAGCCCGTCCGGTGCCAAGCATGACTCTCACCCGTGACGATGAAGGAAGCCACACGTGACGAAGGGCCGATACGCGGGCGATACACGCGACGAGCGAGCGCGTATATTTGCGCGCAAAAGGACTGTTTTTGCCAAGTTGGAAAAATTTGGCAAGGTGTATGGCAAACTGTTGGAGATGGTTTTTTCACATTTTGCTAAAAAATTAAGGATGGGGAGTTAGAATGGCAAACTGTTGGAGATGCTCTAAGAGCCTAATATAGATGCCGTGTAGTATTAAGACTGCATCTATCCGCACACTCTAGATGCCACATAGTGTGGATTGCATTCCACATGACAGTTACAATTACAACCAAATCAGTTGTGTGTAATATGACACCAACAAATATATTGTTTAATTCCCTTTTGTTGTTTGGTGTTAAGCATACTACAACAAATATAAGAGGCGCAAAAAGGTAGCATGCCATTTAGAAGAGAAGATGATTTATATTGCACAAGTTTCACAGAAACACAACTTGACTAACCTTTGTATCTAATGCTTGATGAGAAACAGGGCTGGCAGAGTTTTCTTGCCTATCACAGCTAGTATCAACCAATGTTTGCTCAATCTCATCTTGCAGCATATGTACATTAGATGCTTCAATTGTCTTGCTTGCAACTTCAGTCTCCAATTTGAAACCATTTATAGGATCAGTAGATACAGTAGTACTAAACTGACCATCTAAGCTCTGAGCATTGTCAATCGATACACTTCCAATTGATGCATCATGTTCATGTAAAGAAGCTAGCTTTGCTTGAACACCATTGGTTGCTGCAAGGAGGTTTGCATCATCCACGGCACTATCAATTGATCCATCATGTTTATCATTAGGCACTGAATCATGATCTCTTAAAAGTGCAGCATTGTTTTCATAAACAGCAGAAGATTCTAAGGGAAGAACAACTCTATCAGTAGCATTACTTGCTGTCCCGTTTTGTGCATCTTCATCTGCCTGACTGTTCAGTGCAATGTCTTCATCTGAATCAGAAATCTGACCAAATAACCGAGCTTGCTCTTCAGAACTATTCAAGTCAAACTCGGTGGATCCCCCAGATGGAACTTCATCTTGTTTCTCAAGGTTTGTTTCCATGAATATTGCATCTACCACACTCCCATTTTGGACCACACTATTCAGAACACCAGCCTCTAAGATATTAGCTGAACCCAGCAGTGTCTGTGTTCTGATGGCATTGTCTTGCAATGGAAACGATTCATCAGTGCTGGATATTTCAGGCACATGACCCTTACTGACTTCACTACCAGCCATATCTAAGATCTCGATACTGTCTTGACCCAGTTCATGCTTAATGGATGACTCTGAAGAATCAGCACAATCTTCAAAACTCAGTGCCATAGCATCCAAGCCACCAGGACCAAGGACTCTATTCTCTTGGATGATATCCCTCACGATCTCACGAACTATATAATATGATCCTCCAACTTCCTTGTGTGTAAGGTTAACTGACGGGAATTTACCATCGTTCGAAAGTCGGTAGCTGAAACAGAACAAAAGACATGTGGACTGGATTAGCAATTTTCAGTTGCTATTTTTGCCTGCAGGATATTCATCCAGTGGGCAAACAAAAATCAAGAATCATCTCAAACTAAATGCAGCCGCCAACTTTTAGATAAAAAAGTCAGACATCATAAGAACAAGTAACTACACACAGAATTCCAAATTAGATTGTTTCTAACACAAATGGGTGACTCACATATAGATTTTAGAATAGAATAAAAATCAACACTTTAATTGTTGTATTAGGGGACAAACGGCTTGAGGCAGTACGGAAACTAAATCTAGCTTGGGATCGTGTCCTTTACCAACTAAACAAAAATCAACATTTCAGATTTCATTGGGAGACACCGGTTGAGGCAGACGCGCAAATGATTCCAAACGCAAGATATGCATCCACGAGGGAGCGGCGGAGGAGATGGGCACGGAACGCACCTGTTGATGAAGGACTCCACCATCTCCCGCCTCTCCTCCTTGGACTTGCGCACCCGCGGCGGGCGCTTCTCCTGCGCGCGCGCGCAGCACCGCGGCACGGCGACGCCCCGGGCCCGGGCCCCGCATCCCCCGCCTTCTCCTCCGACGCCGCAAGCGCTGCTCCCCTTGAGCGAAGCGGACGGCGCCCCGCCGCCGACGCAGCGGCCGAGGACGGACGGCTGCGCGGCGACCCAAGAGACGCTCCCGGCGGCCGCGGCCTGCATCCTCCCCGCTCCCTTCCAGGTGCCACCAGGAAGAGAGGAGCCGCGAGCGAGCCCCAGGACCCGACCGACTGGTGAGGTGGGACGGCGAGGGAGATGCGGCGGAAATGGAGGGTTTTGCCGGGGGTTTGGAGGGAGGCGATTGGGACGGCGGAGACGGCGGGGGAGAAGGGGAGGCGACGGCGCGCAAAAAGCGACAAGATTGGAGCGGGGACGGCGGGCAAGCCGCTTTCAGGTCGTCGCGGTCGGCAGTGGCTTTGGGCTTTGGCTGGGCTCCCCTGTGTCCCTCCAACACCTAGGTTTTCTCCGGCGCATATTTTCTACTGCTATTTTTTTTCATTTTTTTCGCACCTTTTTTTATTTCGATTCGATGATTTCCAATAACCTGGCCTCTTTATTTTCTGTCTTCAGTAATTTTAATGTCCCAGTTATCCAAAGTCATTTAGCCCAAAAAGACTTCAACTCGGGTTGTAAAGTTCTGCCAACGTGTACGTATCTCTTGCCCTGTTTATAAAATGGATACACGTAAGCAAGTGTCTAGGCCATGGAGCATCAAATTTCACACACGTACGCACGCGCACACACAAACACAACACACACACGTTAACGGACCTAGGATTTGGCCAAAACTAGAGCCAAATTTAGTGGCCAAGTTATGTATTAAGATAATTTGTTGCATTTGCATTGAAATAATTTGTTGCATTTGCATTGTCCACTTCCATGCCCTCGATAACAACTCCTATTTAATTTAGACAACATGTAAAGGATAATAAGAAAAGGGACAAGCAAACAGTTGAACTTATTTATTGTTATGTATGTGTGTTTTGATAACAAAGTCATCATTATTCACCATAGAACATATATTTCATCAAAAAATTCACCATAGAACAACAATGAAACATAAGCAACAAAGTTGTCCATCTTACTTTCTCTGCTTCAAGGATACAAATTCAGTTCTTACTTCATGGTGAGCAAGCAAGGTTTCATGCATAGCGCCGGCTTGGCAGTTTCTCGTTGTCACCTTCCCTATCCCACCAAACACCTTGCTCCTGATTGAGTATGAGTATATGTATGAGTAGTGACATAGTTTTGTAAAATCGATCCAACAAGAGGACATGACAAGAAGTTCTATTAGAACGTTGCATCTCTATATGCAACAATTTAAATATTGTCCATATCCCTGACATCATAGGTCAGATAAAGCATTTTGAAACACACTGCCTATCATTGAAAATTAAGTAACCCAAAATTCAAACACGCATGTTTTCTCAAAGACTTCAACCCGAGTAGACAAGTTATGCCATATTGTATGTTCCAATCTATGCTTAGTTCACAAAATGGTTACTCATGTGTATGTGTATAGGCCATGGAGCATCAACTCTCTCTCTCTCTCTCTCTCTCTCTCTCTCTCTCTCTCACACACACACACACACACACACGCACGCACGCACACACGCACAACAACAACAACAATGAGCAACTACAATTTGATTGGCTACAATTGATCGAATATAGGTGACCCAATTGCACATGCAGACAACAATACCTCCTATACTAGCAGGTGTGCCCGAGCATTGGAAGAGAAAAAAGAAGAGAGAGAAAAGAGGTGTAGGCGAGGGGCAGGGATTTTTTTTTTTGATACCGGGTTGTTACTGTACCCAGAATCTGTTACTGTTCCTTAAAGGGTTGTGTTACTGGACATGAGATTCGTTATTGTTCCATAACGGGTCTGCACCGTTCAACACCGGTTTTACTGTTCCGTAATGGGTGCGTACTTTTGCACACCCGTTACTGTGGATAACGGGTTCACTGTTCTTGGAACAGTGATTGTCTCATTGTACGCGTAACAGTAACATGTGAGAGAGCCAGACCCGTTAAGCAACCAAAAGAATATGAGTATGGTTAGATTAGCACAAGTAGTTCAAGTTTGATTAGGAATTAAGCATGACAACTTTCTAGAACTGATCCAACATAATACTAAGTTTTATATGTTTGTTTCTCCTATGTGATAATTCAATTTCTAGCCCTATCCCTAACACTATAGGCCAAAGTGAGCATTTGGAAAAATGTGAAAGAGGCAAACACTTAGTTTCACGCATCCTCTAACAGACATTAACACAAAACATGCATTATACCACCCCACCCTATGAATGATTCTAAAATGTTAGCCTAAAAATCTTGAGATTCCGGAAGGCATAATAGGAGCCTCACTTTCTTACACACTTCCTACGATTGTTAAGTAGCTCAAAAAAGCAAACACTCATGTTTATTACTCAAAGACTTCAACCCGGGTGGTGCATCTACCATAGTGTATGTATCTAAAGAACTGAGGTATGCTCAGTTTACAAAATGGAACTCATATGCACGTGTCTAGGCAAAGGAGCATGAAAAACGCCCACATACAAGAGATCACATTGCAACGCTGACATAATCTACCCCATATCACTCCATCCAGCCATGGATCCCACTCAGAAGTCGTTGCCCTCCTCGCAACACCGTTGACATCACCGCAAAGTACTATAGGGCCACCATCTTCGCTGCTTCTCTGCTTTCCCCATCCTCCTCCATGCTTTCCAAAAAAAAAACTAGAACAAGGTAAGAGCTCCACAAATTCCTACTTTGGCAAGATTTCAAAGATATGCAAGGGTAAGCACCAACCCCAACACTAACCTCCAACATTGTTGGTCCTTCGCCATCGACACAATCAAGCCCAAGGTACAATTTCTCAAACCGCCAAAATCCTGTGGACCACACACACATAGTGGTGGATCAACAATTCAATCTGCATCAATGCATGGATACCCCATGGATAGCAAATTTAATCCCCTCCCAAGTTTGAATCTCCCATTGGCGAAGGTGATAGACTAGTGGTGAATCGACAATTTGATGGGCTACAATCAAATATAAGCAACCCAATTGCACTCGCAAGCAACAATACATTATTCCGTATTAGCATGTGTAGTCGAGTTTGAGTTTGAGTTGCAACAGTTATGTAAAATCGATCCAATGTAACAAGAGAACTTGATGAAAAATTTTCTTGGAATGTTGGATGTCTATATGCAACAATTCAAATTCTGGCCATATCATCCCTAACACCATAAGCTGGATAAAGCATTTGAAACACATTTCGTACCATTGAAAATTAAGCAGCCCAAAATGCAAACACTCATGTTTTCTCAAACACTTCAAATCGGTGAGCAGACAAGTTTTGCCATAGTGTATATTTACCTAACAAATCGATCTATGCTCATTTTATAAGAATGGATACTCATATGCATGTGTATATGGCCATGGAGGATAAACTCACACACATATGCGGCATGCCTCTCTCTCACACACATGCACAACAACAATTAAGCAACTACAAATCATACATCGTAGCTTGACCAGTTCCTGTGATAATGAGGTGTGAGAATGTGGGAATGTTTTGGAGTTTTGAGAGGGTTATTTTTACTGCATCATTGTTTACATCAATCATCCAGGATATACTACTACATTACAAAAAGCATGGCAAATCGCCGAAGTAATAGTATAAATCTCCTTAAAATCCTGCCTTTTATTATTATTTTTTGCCTAATAACCTACACATATTTGAAAAATAAGTATCCTACCTAACTCATTGCTAAGGATCAACTAGCTAGGGTTCTTTCGCACAAAAAAGAAAAGGATCAACAAAACATGCACATAAAGGAGAAATTACTGGATATAATTTTGCAGCACACAAAATTATCTTTAAAAAACAAAATATAATAATCTGCTTCAATTTTTTGAAAGATGTTGGGAAAAAATTATATAAGGCTATGGATGCAAATAAAGTTCCTGGCAATAAGAATAATGTAGTAACGCTTGACTAGCTAGGAATGAAATGTGTCAAGATAAGCATGAACAAATGTGAACATTTATAGATTTTTTGTGTCTTATATAAGTGGGTTTTTAGCAAAAGTATAGAAGATAGTAGATTGCTTGTTGACCAAAGTATAATATTACAATTAGGCCCACAAGGAGCTAGGCGCCGGAAAGTTCGAGTATGTTCTAGAGGAGAGGAGATTGCTTGTTGACCAAAGCTAGCAATAGATATGCGTGGTTGCCTACTGTCGGCCTGCACATCAGAACATGTATGTGCGTGGCTTGTGCGCTTTATGCTTGGCTAGCTCACTAACCGGTCGCTTCTAAGACCAGGCATGTAGCCATCATCGTCCCGTCCATATCTTAATCCATTAGCTAGCATGCACACAAGCAACTGTTCAAACAAAGCAAAAACACAAAAGAAATCAATTAAGGGACGACTACTACCGTAGGAAAAGGTTTGGCAAAAGGCTTGCTATATATGCTGGGTTGGTAGGTTCGTAAAGTCATGTTTGTATCGACCAAAATCTCGACGGGGCCGTATCAAGTCACATGTTTCTTGGCAATCTCCGTGTCGATCTTCTCCTGTTTCTGGATTTGGAGAAGTTGCCCAGCCAATAGTCAATTATACTTGACGTACGTTCAGACAAGAAAACAAGCTCGCTACCCAAAACATCAAGCTGACATGACTTGAGCTAGTATTAAGCTACTTGATCGTGTGATCAATAATAAATAGAACAGTTTAAGGCTCCTCTTAGCCCTGAGCGAGGGTTTCAGACCCAGATCAATTCTCTCGAGTTCTAAACAATGAATCAGAAATTCAGAATCACCAGATCGTTCAAGAAAAATATTTTTTAATATAAAAATCATATAAACGAAAATATGCTTTGTGTTTTTTCTAACCTTTTTTAGGTGAAAAACAATTAAATTTATTTTAACTTGTTGCACTTTAAAAAAATAATCACTCGAATCACGTATTCATTGTGTCCCTGCATTAATTATTGTTGAACACAGGGATAATTAGCTCTAAATTAAAGGGAGTGTCTAGTTATATGTTGACAGATTGTATGTGGTCAAATCTGTCATATTACCTAAGGGCATGTACAGCCCACAGATGGGAGATTGTCTCTAAGTTTTTGGAATCTGTGACACAGACAGCTAAACAGACAACTCCTACAACCCACAGACGAGAGTTGTCTTTTTGACCGTCTATAAGTTATTTAATGTTTGTATGTAGCTATGATTAATCATGAGTACTATTTTGTATACCATTGTGTCTCTAAGTCGTACAGCGCGTCTGCTCCGCGTCTCTTCGCCTAGGAGCACGAGTCCGTCATCGTCTCTTCGCGAGAAGACGACATCGCCCGTCTCTCAGCTCGTGAGGGTGCTTTTTGCAAAATGTACGACTTAGAGACGGCCGGAAGCAACGCGCTGTACGTGCCCTAATAGACAGTTGTAACACAAATCCTATAGCACAGTCAAACATATAGAAATTTGACAGATTAAGTATCAAAAAATCTGTCATCGGAAACATAGCAAAAGTCCTAAATTGAACCATAGTTAGCAACAAAATCTGGATCAGCCGATTGGTTTTAGTTAGCTTGGAGAAACAGATACTAGACTTAAAAGCGTAGATATCATTAACAAAAGTCATTAACAAATGCAGTGCAAGACTGCAAGCTTCATGTAGTCGTCATTTTGGTGGCTAAAAAAAAACTACAGCTTTCAAGAATTGTGCTGTACGTACGGTTCGGTTGGACACCTACTTCGATAGGCTGTTGCGCCGTGTGACCGTACGTATAGGAATAGGAGCTACAGTATTTAGGTACATCACGAATTCTTCAACATCATGCATCATGCATGTACTATCTACTCACCAAGAACCCAACAGACCAGGCCTAAGTGGATAATATCTCTCATCGTAATCCTAGTACGCACTGCGTATGTTGCTCAGCTAATCACGCCACCTCAGGTGTCTGGCAGCAGATTTGTACTATCAGCTAAGCACGCGCGCTCCCGCGTGCGGCTTCCAAATCAATGGATCATCGACCTTGTCCTTGCGTCCACCCCACCTCATCCTCACTGGCTGGACCTGATCTCCGATCCACCACACCGCCGGCCGGCTGTACGTCTGGCTGGCTCACACATACGCTCAAACCCCCTTCATCTCTCTTGCCTTCCGGACAACCTCGTCTCCCGCGCTCACGCAACCGCCCCTTGTGATCCACAGCCATGGCGACATCACGCCGCCACGCGCAAACACTGGCCGGGTATATATGCACCGCACTGACGACGCAGCCATACCTATCATTCCATCTTCTGATCTCCATCGACTGCTTGGATTAACCTTTCCCGCGCGAAATAAATAAACAGACATTCAAACTAGCTCGAACCTTGAAAGCAAGGTTTCGATCGATCAGTAGATCGACCAATGGACGTCTTCGACCGGTCGGTGCGGCTGACGATCGAGGCGCAGCCGAGCGACCCGCCAGTGGGCACCCCGGGGTCGTTCCAACTGGCGGCGACGCCGTTCGAGCCGCAGCTCTCGGACGACTCGCCACCGCGCCCGAGCGTGGCCGCGGCCGACGACGACAACGAGGCGTCGTGCAGCGCATGGGGCCGGCCGGACACGGGGAACGACGGCGTGGAGGGGCCCGAGCGCCGGCTCACGCTGCTGGCGCTGCGGCTGGCCGTGCTGGAGAAGGCGGCCAGCGGGCTGGGCGCGCTGGGGTTCATCTGGGCCACCGTCGTGCTCCTCGGCGGCTTCGCCATCACGCTGGAGCGCGTCGACTTCTGGTGCGTCACCGTCATCCTCCTCGTCGAGGGCGCGCGCATCTTCAGCCGCAGCCACGAGCTGGAGTGGCAGCACCAGGCCACGTGGTCGCTCTCGCTTGGGGTTGCCGCCGCAGGGAGGTCCAGCGTCCGCCTCGTCGCGCGATCCTTCCGCTTCGTCTTCCGCAAGGGCGCTGCCTGCGGGAGCAGGAGCGGCAAGGCGACCGGCGGAGCCGCCATCCCGGCAGCGGCGTCCTGCAGTAGCCACGTCGGCCGCAGCGGCGGATGCGGATGGGCCTGGACCTGGACCACCACCTGGCCGAGCTGGAGCTGGAGCTTCTTGTCGGGCCACGTCGGCCGGCTCTTCTACTGGCTGCAGCTGGCGTCCGCGACGGCGTGCGTGGCGCTCTCCGGGGTGCGCCTCGCAAGGCAGGACTTCGGGGAGGCCGTGGACGCGCGGACGAACCGTCGCTCCGCGCTCGACATCTTCTACGGCCTGGCGCTGGCAGAGGCGCTCCTCTTCCTCGCCGAGAAGGCGGCGTGGGAGTGGGAGGTGAGCCACGGCCGTCTCCTGGAGCGCGTCGCGCACGAGTGCCGCCTCGCGGGCGCGCCGGGGCTCCTCGCCATCCGCCGCTTCTTCTACGACGCCTACTCGCGGTGCGTCGAGGGGAGCATCTTCGACGGCCTCCGCATGGACCTCGTGTCCTTCGCCGAGGAGCTCATCGTGGGCGGGTCCCACGACGAGCAGCGGATTGGCGTCGGCATCCTCGTCAACGTAGCCGCCGCGGACACCTCGCGGCTCGGGGACGCCGCGCTGCGCCGCGTCGGCACGTCCCCCGCCGTCGTGGAGCGGCTCGTGGAGATGCTCAGCTGGACTGGCCCCGCCGAGCGCGGCGCGCGGGCGTCCGCGGCGCTCGTCGTGTCCAAGCTCGCCAGCAAGAAGCGGAACGCGCTCCGCGTCGCCGGGGTGCCCGGCGCCATCGAGTCCGTGTCGTCGCTGCTCTACACCGCCGACGAGGAGTGCAACCTCCTCGGCCTCCTCATCATCAAGAAGCTCGCGCGCGACCATGACAACTGCAGCAAGATCGGCACCGCCCGCGGCCTGCTCGACAAGATCATCGACTTCTCCTCCATTGCAGTCGGCGCCGCGTCGCCGCCATCGTCCCCGCCAGCCGCCACGTTGGTCATGGCCCCCGCGCGCGCCAAGGCCGTGCAGCGGTCGCTGCAGGTGATCAAGATGCTCGCCGAGACTACGGGCAGCACCGGGAAGGAGCTCCGGCGCGAGGTGGCGGAGATCGTGTTCACGGTGAGCAACATCCGTGCCGTGCTCCGGCACGCGCCCGCCGCGCACGTTGGGCTGCGTCGGCTCGGCGCCGAGGTGCTGACGCGCCTCGCCATGGACGCGGACGCGCGCGAGCGGATCGGCAGCACAGGCGGGGTGATCGCGCTCCTGCTCGACATGTTCCTCCGGCCCGTAGGCTCCTCCGACGAGGCTGCTGACACCGCTGCGCGCGTCGAGGCCGGCGAGGCGCTCGCCATGCTGGCCCTGGAGAGCCCGCGCAACTGCGAGCGCATCCTCAGAGCCGGCGGCAGCAGCTCGAGCTCGGCCTCCACATCCACATCCACCACCACCGTGGACAGCCTCGTCGACGCCCTCGAGGACGCCGCCATCGGCGTCGGAGCGGGCAGGATCCTGACGAACCTCTGCGCGTACACCGGCGGGAGCAGCGAGTGGTTCCCGCAGCTCCGCCGCGCGACGCGCGGCGCGGCCACGGTGCTCCGGGACGTGGCCACCGTCGATGAGTCAAAGGCGCTGGAGGTGTCGCTGGGCTTGGCGGCTCAGCTGGTGAGGCTGATGGGCCCGCACGAGCTGGCCTACCACCTCGTCAACGCCGAGGTCACCGAGGCGGACCTGGTCGGCCGGCTGGTCAGCGTGCTGGCGACGTACGCCTGCCCTTCGATCAAGGCGCCGCGGATCCGGAGGTTCACGGTCGAGCTCGTCATCGCGCTGCTGAGGCTGAGGACGCCGACGGCGAGAGAGGTCGCCGAGGCGATGGCCGCGGCGGGGATGGGCGCGGAGCTGCGGCGCGTGGCGGAGACGACGTCGGAGCTGGAGTGCTTCCACGTGTTCTCCGGCAGCGCTGGGGTGAGCAGGCACGCCGTCGGGCTCGCCACGCTCGTCGACACGGCGCTGGAGCTCATGGGCACCGTCGCCGATGCCGAGCCCCACGTGTGAAAACTGACAAGAGTGCGTGCGCGTGACGGTGTGTTGCTGTTGCGTACGGGCAAGAAGCTGAGGAACTTGTTGAGAGTGTGTACAGAGATTCAAATGCGCAAAAAAGTACTATTTCATTCATTCATTCATTTGTTTTTTTTGCATGTAATTACGTGTCTAATACTCTAATGACTGGATTAATAAAGTACTCTTGTTCCTGCTTATCATTTTTTTTTTGGTGTGCAAGTGTCACGTTTCTTTTGCGTTAATTCTGTTTCTGCGTGAACATGAAGCTGAAGCGGGTGGAGACGCAGAGTTTTGCAAGACGTGCAAGGAACAGAAAAGGGACGTACTAAGATTCAGATGACATGAGGATGGTTCATTAAATTTAAATACACCAAATTATTATTTAAAGAAAGGGGAAGGGGATTGGTGCAGCGGGTGCAAACCACTTCTGTGTTGTGAGATCTCTGAGACTTTTTTTTTCTACTTCTATATATGTGGATGTAAGAACTAGTCGCTAGAGCAATTGTGTTGCTGCTTGCTAGTTGGGTAGTCTAAAATTGGAACTAGTTTGATCATTGAACTGAGAACTGAGAATCTTATCGTCAATTTTGTGTGACATACCCAGAGTTGTTTACTATTTTTCAGATCACCCTAGAGCTTTATGCTTCTTTGTATTGAGGTAGAGAAAAGTTTTAATACAATACGCCTTAGTGGCACCCTAGGATGTCGCAAGAACTTTACATGGATGCTCAGACCCTCCCTAGTGTATGTCACACATTTGACATAATTCAAAATTCGAAATGCAGCGCCGGCTAGGAGGCCTATGCCCGGACTACTGAGTGGCGCCAACGCTGCTTGCACGCACCTAGAGTTCTTTACTTCTTCTATGTCATTAATTATATGCAATCATAAATGTTATTATATCTTGTTCATTTGCATCGTTGCTTATATGCCAATTTCATTGCTAAAATATTGTTGTCCTGATTCGGGTGTGACATTTGACCCTTATATATAGGGTGTTATGGGGGATGAGTGTGATAAAGTCAGTGTTGTCGAGGGCGGGTTTTTGTTGTAAAAAAAATCGGTAAGGACCATCTTTACCGAAATACGTTGGGGATGTATAGATGACGTGTGGCCCATGAGATAACTGATTTACCATGCGTATGCTACAAATGCTATTGTGACCCATCTATCAGCTGCACCGTCCGCACGGCGTCCTGATAGGAATGGTCTTCAGTCTTCACCGATTTTTTTTCCTTTTAGTCCACCATTATGCCATTCGAGCTATTGCCATCCCTACCTTGCTCACTAACAAATAAATAATACTAGGAAAAGTGCCCGTCCGTTGCAACGGGATTTATATCTTGTGCCATTTGTTTACGCTTCAAAATCAGAGTCTGTATGTAGGTTTGACGTGTGCTATCTAACTCGTATGATAAGTCTCGTGAGTTCGAGACTATTAAATTATTATGATTTTAATCTCTTATCTAGAAAGGAGCAACGACTTATAATTTGCAATGGAAAGATTATTAGTATATAGTGTTCTAACCATATAAATCCAATGCTACCTATTTTAGTTTCTAACGTGGCTCCCTCCTTGAAGAAAAGAGAAAAGAATCCCCACTTTATATATATGTAATATTTAATTGGCAAAATTTCTGAATTCATTTTCCTTTCTGCTGCTTTTTTATTTCTTCTTTCCTTGCAACTTTTATGGAGGAGTAGAAGCATTTTAGAAAAAAATAGCATCTCAGAAGTAAAAATGAGAAAACATTATACCTTTTTTTTACCTAATTTTTTATTTTTCTCTTTTGTTTCTTCTTTGTCCTGAGCAATGTGTCAGGCGTCCAAATGTGTTACCTCTATGGGAGTTCAATTAGCTCCTTGTTAATGCAGTGAGGCAGAAAATCAAGGTGAATTTCTTGTTCTCCTATTTATTCTGTCCGTGCAGCATTGCTCGCCTGCATTTTATTGTGCTACTGTTCTATTTATTGTTGCAATACAAATAAATATTTTTTATCAAAACTATATAGATATTGTAAAATTTTCACCTCAAAACTTAATCTATAAACAAACATTATAATTGTTGAAAAGTAGGGTTATGCACCAAGACTTGTCTTAGGCACGACCAGACAACGAAAGTTAGAGCATCTCCAAGAGTTATGCATATTTGGTTTGACAATTGGTGTTATTTGCCAACTCTCCAAATGATTTAGCAAAGGAAAATAAACTTCATCTCCAAGAGTTATGCATTTTTGCTTTGGCAAAATCTAAAAATAGTAGACCCACCAATTTTTTCCCGATTTTCTTTCCACTCCCGCGCGTGCATGCGCGCGCTTTGTTTCGCGGGGCGGTGAAGCGCGACAACGTGTCCACAAAATTCGGGATTGCAGAATTGCCAAGCCAACATGCCTATGCAAAAATGCCAAGTTTGGTCCATCAAATGCCAAGTTATGCAAAATGCAAAACTCAAATGCAAAACTGTTGGAGAGCACTTTTTAAGCTTTTTGGCAAATTTCAAGAATGCAAAGTCCAATTGCATAACTGTTGGATATGCTCTTAGCGTAGGTTAGGGGGACACTAACGACGAGAAAATCTCGTACGTATTCGAACCTATATGCATGCAACATACACAAGAATGATTTAATACACCTATAGACAAAAAGCACCACCTAACAAGAATCATAACATATATGGATATATCACAATTTTTTGAAACCAACTAAACTCATTCGGAATTTTTCTGATTTTTCTACGATTTTTTGCAGAATTTTATAAGATTTTTGACATTTTGCATCAAGAACCCTGATCTATTTCAAAAATTATTAAGGTCCTTCACCTTTTCTTTGTTTCTTACACATTTACATCTGGAACCCTGTATTTCTCTCTATATTATATTTCTCGCTCCTCTCTCTATTAGACAACGTAACTTAATTACCGTAGGTGTAAGCTTCGATTTCGTATAGGCCGGAGCGGATAGTTTTCTTGGCGGACTGAAATTTTGGCCCTTTATTAATAGGTATAGAAAAGCAATGTCCAAAGTTAGTTAAATTAAAAAAATATAAAATGAGTTGTTCAAGTGACCATGCAACAGATTGTATTTATTGTTGCAACGAACTAGCATGTTCGCTACAACATAAAAGAAAGAAAAGATGGCTAATGCTGGGTAGATTTTTTCAGAAAAAAATTGAAACACAAAAGCAAAAAAGATAGAATATGTCCAACGGTATGTAGATTCTGTTTTCTCTACAGCTAAAACATTTATAATCCAATCGTTCACAGGCGAGGTGAAACTCGTCCGGCTCCCCTCGCACCCGCACTGCTCACCCAGCGACTCCCTCGATACCTGTGCCCACCACGCTCGGCTCCCAGTCAAAGTGTCAAACCACGCGCCGCGCGAGTCCCAATACGCCTCTTCGCTGAATGCTTGGGGTCCCCGTCGCCCCGTCTCGCTGAATCCTTGGCCGCCCCGTCATCGATCCGGAGGTGCTTGCCCGGACCAATCAGGAGCTTTCCTGTCTCTCCAATAGGCAGCCCGTGGCCTCGTGCCTGTCCTTATCCGCTCTACTCCGCTCCCCGTTTACTAACGCGCAGGACGCAGCACGTCCTCCTCCGCTCGCAGCACACCACCTCTCCCGTTGCAACCCCTGGACCACCGCCGCCGCCGCCCGCCCCCGCCGCAGGACCCGGGTAGCGCGCCGCCGCCGGACGGTGCCCGGTGATTTTCCTCTCCCGTTGCAACGCCCTGGGCCGCCGCCACCGCCGCCCGCGCATGCCCTGCGCCCCTGCCCCAGCCAGCGCGCCGCCGCCGGACCGTGGCCGGCCGCCGTGCGAAGCCTCGGGCCTCGGGCCTCGGCCCAAACCCTAGGCCTCGCTCATCGTTTTCGGTCCTGTCCTGCCCGGCTGGACAGCCAGGGGCAGGCGGCGAGGTGCGGCCGCATCCCGTCGAGCAGCAGCAGCCGGAGGACGCCTCGCACGTCCAGCTCGCCGTCGCACTCTGCAGCTGCTCCAAGGTTCCTCGACATCGGCTAGCGCGCCGAGAACGGCCGCCCTGACGCGTCCAACAACAAGTGGCACTGGCAGCCGTCGCGCTGCCATCTCCCCAGGTTCGGTTCCATTGCTTCGATCTGCTGCTTTCTTCTTCTTTCTTGCTTCAGTCGTTCCATGTCCGCCATCTCTAGAATATGGAGATTGATTTGCTAAGCTTGTCAGAGCGGAAGAAGCGTGCTTGGGCATACTCCTATCTCCGTGCATTTTCATTTTGTTGAATCTTGAGCCAGTCTAAATTTGGTGCTGGGAGGCAAATATGGCATGCATCTGTTATCTGAATAAAAGTTTCAGGATACATCCCTAGAGGCTCTTACTGAATTTTTTCTCTCAAAAAGTACAATCCACATAGCCAAATATGATTGCTTTCCACTATAAGTGTTGCAACCAAGGCTTCTGCAACAGCCCAATCAATTCCTTCCACTCCATGTTAGATGTTTTTGTAGTTTATTATTAAAAGATTTTATAGTTTATTGTAACCATGTTGCTGGAAATTGGAAGGTGAAATGCAAGTTGATACTATAATTTTTGCTGATATGCTCTGCCCTGGTTTATCCAATGCCCTGGTGCATCAATTTGTGTTGCTGCTTATTTGGACTGTAAGAGCACGCAGCATGAAGTGATGGGCGTGCTGCTTTGCTGTGGGGAGCCTCATGCTTCTTGGCTATATTTAGATAATGCTTCTTGGCTATATTTAGATAATGTTTGATCAAGGGTGTAACCTGTACACACTCATTTGAATTTTCTGTAGCACTATCAGTACTGAAAATTGTAGCCTGTACACACCGTTTACTTCAGTACTTACTACTTTTCTTATTCACACTAGATATTTGCATCTTGATGCTTTCCAATATTCTCAGTATAGTAGAAAGATATTTAAGTTGTCCCTTTTCTTTTAAGTTAATAATATGACTGGTCTTATTATTTGCCAAATTTATAGAAAAAGGCACATCCATGAATAGAACTCACTAATCAGCAATGCACGAGATACACAAGGTTGACTACAATCCAGAAACAAACGTGTTCATTTATCCATTCTCTAAAGCAACGAGCTCAAGTGCTCTGTTAGCACTGCCGTCCAGTCCACTGGACTAGAGCTTGTTACGATCACTTGATAATTAATAACTGAATCAAGTTCAGGAAAGGGAAACAGAGGGGAATCGGAGTAAGGCAGGCAAGCAAAGCATAGGCTGGTGTTCACAAGAGTTCTTCTTGCAGGAGAAGCAAGTTTCTTACAATGCAATTCATTAGATACCGCGACTCAGTTCAGTGTTTCATAGAGAAGGGAATTATTTATGATACATCTGTCAAACTTTGATCCCATTGCAGTGTTTTTTAGGAGGGAATTAACTCAATAGACTAATTCATTTATTTACCATGTTCCTCTTGTGTTCAGCTAATGTACTATTGGTTAAAATATTATCTTCTTTTCATTTGCAGGTGCTCGTCCATACCTCATCTCCGTTAGTGAGTACGCACCGCCAGGATCGCAAGTTCATCGCCCACACCGCCCTGGATCCCATTGTGCCAAGTCAATTTGTTTAGGAAATTTCTACAGATAGGTAAATCCACAACCACGTAAATCCAATTTGTCGGCACTGCTTTCTTTAACTGCTGCAATCTGATCTCTGAATGTTTTTGTTGCTCATCAAGACTAAACTATACTTCACATCTAAAAAGGGCATGACTGTCAGGTGCCACTTCTTCCCTCCATTGGATTGCTGAGGCGACGAACACCAAGCTTTGCTCTAGGCAAAGGATTCTCACTAATTCAGGTTTCTTCTCTTCTCTAGATGCACATAATCTTTGCTCTGGGCAAGCACCTTCTGTTTACTTCCACTTGAACATGTGACCTGCTACTACATTCACTTGTGAATTGTCGCCTCTTCTCAATCTGAACCACACATCCACCTGTATCTTCCTCTATACTTCTTGCATATACAACCACTTACCTCTTGCTTGTCATGGCAATTGAGGAACTCACCCTTCTACTGCATATTGGTCTCCCATCTGCTACTCTGAACATCAACAACATACTTCTTAACTCAATTTGGTAAACTGACAAACTTATCGGCACACATATCAACCAAAGAAAGATTAAACTACTCATTTGATTGTCTTGGATAATACTTGCCCTATTGATACTAAGCCAGCACATACATTCAGAACATGGTAGCATTCACTGTAGCTTCTCGCCTACTCACCTGCTACTGCAACTGTCGAAATCACTTCACACAAACGTCCCTTGTGGCGTAGAGGGAGTTGGGGCTGCAGCATGTCATGCTCGGTTGCTCGCCCTCGCCGTCGCCGTTGCCTACTGCCTGCCACTTAAACATTGCTCTAGGTCGACCCCACAACATTTTTTTCCACGGGAGGACACTTTAGCCTGGCATGATCGAGGCAGGGCTTGGAGGACACTCAATTTTGGGTCGACACTCCAGAATACAATATTATTACATACTACTATAGAGTATAAAATAATGAAACCTTATAAAGGCAAACTCATACATGAAACCTGAATCTTGAAATCACCTGGTACAAATTGGTAAAGACAAGATAGCTCTTCTGATGGATGAAAAAAATTACACAGAGACATTGAGTGTAGAATATTGATAATATTATTGTATTCCTTTGCAGTGTATGTAGTGGATGAAGTTGATATTTTCAAAAAGTGATCACGTTGAAAGATTTTCCCCTCTTCGATAGACAGATAGCAAGCTGAACACTTGATTTGAATAATGATTTTCATTATGTGCTTTAAGTGTGAATTGTAATTTATATTAACTATGCACTATTTCTATTATAGATTCATACGATGGAAAATCATTCTCGTGCACCGCTGGGGGACAAGACTAACACTGCCAACGAAGGTAATATAATATCATATCAAATATTACATGGCAAATAATATGTGTATATGTTCACTTATATATTCAAACTTAACTGCAGTTGATGCTAAAGAACATAAGAGGGAAAGGGATAGAGCTCGATGGCATTCAATGTCTCAGGAAAAAAAGAATACAATTAATAAGAGACGTCGCGAATCCTATCATCAAAGAAATAAGCAACAGGTTATTCAAACTACTACCAACGGTAAGTGTCCTAACATATTGAGACTGCCATGTAATGATGAGTTAACATTTTTTTCATGTACATATATATATTATGAATGAGTAAACATTTTGCAGATGATATCACTACATCAAATAAGGAGAACGTGGATCCTGTTGGAATAGATGACTGGCTCCACAAGAATGATTCATATCGAACCCAAACTATTGTTGATGAGAGCGTGTCCACTCAATTATCATGTAATTATTGAAGATTCTAAAAAATTTAGGAGTTTCATAATTATCATGCTATACGACTTAATAAATGCATTTATTTATATGACTACATTGATAGATGAGCCACAAATGGAGACTATAGCGAATGAGAACACAATTGGTTTCACTAATACCCCTACTCCCCATGGTGGTAAAACATCAACGCAAAGTACATCACGAAGAAAATACTTTAGTGAGAGGTACAAAAATATGACACCTGAACAAAGGGAAGCAAGGCGTGGGAGCCAAAGGTTGCATAATAGTAAACCCAAGCGAAAGGAGGCAATGAAAATATCTGACAAAAAATTTAGAGAGATGCGGGAGCACACCTTACACCCAGATTCTATCGCCATGGAGAACCCGTTATTTAGTCCTAAGCTTGTGTGGCCCACTGAGGAGGCATTTGGAGCTCATGGATCCATGGCAAAATCTTACGATAGGGTCGTCCCAGATTTCTCTGATCCAACACTTATCTATATTCCTCCACTTCATAAGGAGCTCGATGATGAAGGATGTGATCGGTTATCGCCTCGCCGTATGACAAAAATATCACATGTTCCATTTGGAGAAAGACACGCTTTGCTAAGTCGTCGTAACATGATGTTTGAGAGTCGCATTGGCTCAAACACAAGTGTATCTAATAAAGAGGGTGACTGCATGGCTGAAGACAGAGTGGATGCTAACACACCCTTGCCCCAATCAGCCGTGACAAACAACGGTATATATTGATGTCTCATTATCACATTTAGGTGAGCTATATACCATGTTATATCTAACCGATCTGTGGTCATTTTGTGATTATAGAAAGGGCAGGACCCAACCTTCCGACTACATCAACCACATCAACGACACCACTATTCGATGATTGTGAATGCATGGAGGAGAAACACCTAAATGATAACACACCGTTGCCTCAATCAGTCCTAACCAACAATGGTAAATATTGATGCCTCATTATCTTATTTATTAGGTGGCCTATATATATATCATATTATATATAACTCAACCATGGTCATTACATGATTCTCAGAAAGGAGTGTACCAAGCTCTCAGCCTAGGCTAGCAACACCAACGACACCACTATTTGATGAAAGTGGTAATTTACACTATTTTCTAACATTCTATGAACTATATATGTATATATGAATTGCTCTATTTATTTTTACCCATAGTTCTATCAACTCATGTATCTTCTGGCTCCCACAGATGATGATGACGGAGATATATTTGAAGAGGATGAGGAAGAGGGTGAGGGGTACCTGTTTGCTGGGCAAGGTATTTGTGGGAAATACCAAATTTCACCTTAATCTTCCATGACTTTATCTAAACTACTATTGCTGCATAAATGCCATTTTAGATGAAGAAGATGATGACATTGTCCAAGATAATGATAATGAGGAAGATATGGCTTCTGCCCTTGAAGTACCTGACCAATATGATGAGGTGTATAGTAACATGCCTATAGATACCCATATGCTAAAACCCGTCGCAAATTGCATCCCTGCGGTGCGAAAAGGTTTGAGCATGAACCACGTGGGTTGTTGTCGAGATGGAAAGATTAAGCTTAGTGAACTGGACGCACTCGATGAGCTTATGCGCCTTTGGTCCAAAGAATGATCCGATGCTAAGCACTTTCATGACAACATTAGGTTTTTCAATGGTCATTTCTCTTTCACTTCTCTTTATTGTCGCCTCGATAGCGCTACTGCAAGCATGAAAAATAGTGGCATATACACCTTTCGTGCACACGGCCAGATCTATCACAACATACGGTCATTTGGCAGAGAAGATGGTAAGGAGCGAAGACATCTTGAGCTTTACTTCTACGATAATGACCCAAGCCTTGAGCACCGCTATGAACGATGTCGTAAAGAGAAGTACCAAAAAGACAAGGAAGTCATTGAGAGGCTTGTGGCCATCCTTCAAGGCAACCCATACTCACAGAAGCTTAGGAGTTTGGGCCAGGCTGAAGACCTCGAGGACTATCATGTCACACTCAACATTGACCAAAGGCTGGACCAGAGAACATACAACACGCCAATAGCTGATGAGGTGGCTGCTGTTTGGATTGAGGGAAGCGAACTTCTTGGTCAGTTTCAGAATAGTGTTGTCTTGCATGGGAAAGATAGAAGCAGACAGGGCATCCGCTCATATCATGGATGTTATGATGCTCTTTCATACCCTTTATTCTTCCCTAAAGGCGAGCTTGGGTGGCACATGGATATTCCCAAAAAGGATGTTACTATGGAAGAAGTCATTAAGTATCGTGCCTTCCTGAAGGCTCAAAGTGGGTCAGAAGACGAAACAGGTTTGTTATTCTTCTTATTTAAATATTTTACATACATGTACTTCGGTGGTTATTATATAATAACTAATTAATGGCTAATTTTTGTAGACTTCCCCGGTAGACTATGTGTGTCTCGTGCGTGACTACTACGCTACAAGTTTCGATGCGTCCGGGAATATTTAACCCCATATTATACGGCAAGCGTCTATTCCAAAGAAGCGATTGACACATACGTCAAGATCGAGAGCTCTCGATTAGATTATATACGCAACCATCAGGATGATATTAGGGCCGACCTCTACCAAGGATTGGTTGATAGCCTACATGCTGGTGAAGGAAGAGCAGAAGCTATTGGAAAGCGGACAGTGATGCCTTCATCATTTATCGGAGGCCCGCGTGACATGAGGAGGCGGTACATGGACGCCATGGCTCTGGTACGGAGGTTCGGTAAACCGGACATCTTCCTTACTATGACATGTAACCCAAACCGGGATGAGATCAAGCGTGAACTCTACGCCGGCCAAGCTCCACAGATCGTCCGCATCTCATTGTTCGGGTCTTTAGAGCAAAACTACAAGAGCTAAAGGATAGGCTACTAAAGAAGGATATCCTTGGAAAGGTTCGAGCACATGTATATGTTGTGGAATTCCAAAAGAGGGGTTTGCCGCATGCACATTTTTTGCTTATCATGGATAGAAAGTACAAGATCACGTGCCCGTAACAATATGATCGCCTCATCTCGCCCGAGCTCCCGACAAGAAGAAGTACCCGGACTTGTACAAGATGGTCACCAAACATATGATGCATGGCCCTTGTGGAGTGCTTAATCATGATTGCCCATGTACAAAGGGTCGGGATTCATGTAAGAACCGTTATCCTCGACCTTCGCGACGTCACAATACAGGGCAAAGATTCATATCCAGTTTACCGACGGCGTGAAGATGGTCAAAAAGAAAAGGTTCGTGGCCATGAGCTTGACAATAGATGGGTTGTGCCATACAACCCATATCTCCTCCGTCTTTTCAACTGCCACATCAATGTTGAGGCATGTGGGAGCATCAAGGCAGTCAAGTATCTATTTAAGTACATTTACAAGGGTCATGACCGTGCATCTGTGGCTGTGACAGAGGCTAACAAGGAGGACAGTGAAGGGAACATTGATGAGATCAAGCAATATAGAGATGCTAGATGGGTAACCCCTCCAGAAGCTTTATGGAGGATATACGGTTTTGATTTGAGCGAGAGGTCTCCTTCTGTGTTGTCCTTACAACTCCATCTTCCAAATATGCACATGGTGTCATTTCACCGCCGTGATAGGATTCAACGAGTGCTTGATCGCCCGGGTATTGAAGAGTCGATGCTTACGATACTTCAACATGAACAAGACATCCGAACATGCCCGTGGTATATTGTACCGTGACTTCCCTGAGTTCTATTCGTGGAAGGCACAGGGTAAGGTATGGATTAGAAGGAAGCAAAAGAAACTTAGACAGATTGGAAGAATCGTGGCTGCCAATCCAGCTGAGGGGGAGCGCTACTATCTTAGGGTTCTCCTAAACCATGTGCCAGGTGCAACCTCCTTTGAGTCTCTAAGGACCGTTGATGGCAACATTCTATCGACCTTTCGTGAAGCTGCAGAAAGAAGGGGGCTAATTGAAGAGGACAATACAGTGGATGAGAGTCTTGCTGAGGTAACCAACTGGATGATGCCATATGCATTGCGAAGGCTCTTTGCAACAATTTTGGTGTTTTGTGAGCCCAGCAATGTGTTTGGACTATGGGAGAAATACAAAGATGCAATGTCGGAGGACTATAAGCGCAATAATCAATCCACCTTCATGGTGGAGCAGATGGTCCTCATTGATATTCGTGCATTGCTACAATCAATTGGGAAGAAAAAAATAAGTGAATACCCACTTCCTCATATTGACGACACATATGATGCCTTTTGTGATATTCCAAGAGAGATTTTTGAGGAGGCCAACATTGAGGCCAACAAGGATGATGTGGCTCTATCAAACACCCTTAACGAGGAGCAACGAGCTGCTTATGATGAGATTATGTCCTCGGTTGATACCGAACAAGGGGGTGTCTTCTTTGTGGATGGTCCTGGTGGGACTGGCAAGACTTATCTATACAGAGCACTTCTTGCTACTATACGTAGTCAAAAAAAGATTGCTGTGGCAACAGCTACATCTGGTGTTGCAGCATCAATAATGCCTGGTGGTAGAACCGCCCACTCGCGCCTCAAGGTTCCTCTCACCCTTGATGATGGGAGCACCTGCACCTTCACGAAACAGTGTGGTACTGGCAAGCTACTTCGTACTGCATCCCTTATTATTTGGGATGAGGTGACAATGATGAAGAGGCAAGGTGTCGAGGCGCTAGACAAAAGTCTACGTGATTTAATGGACCGACCTGAACTACCATTCGGAGGAAAGACCATGGTGTTCGGTGGAGATTTCAGACAGGTTCTTCCTGTTGTTCGGAGGGGGTCAAGGGCTCAGGTGGTCGGTGCCTCGCTACGGATGTCATACCTTTGGGATTCCATGCGACATCTAAAACTGGTGCGCAACATGAGGGCAAAGAGTGACCCATGGTTTGCAGAATACCTGCTGCGTGTCGGTGGAGGTTCTGAGGAGGCAAATGGCGATGATGAAATTCGACTTCCTCGTGATATATGCATACCGCACACCGGGGAAGATAGTGACCTTGATACTCTAATTGATTGCATATTCCCTAACCTCAATGCAAATATGTCAAGCAAAGATTATATCAACTCTCGAGCGATATTATCAACGCGGAATGACTGTGTTGATATGATTAATATGAAGATGATAAGTCGTTTCCATGGGAATGAGGTGGTGTACCATAGCTTTGACCGTGCGGTGGATGATCCACACAACTACTATCCTGAGGAATTCCTTAACACTTTGACACCTAATGGTCTACCGCCACATGTATTAAAGCTAAAGATTGGTTGTCCGGTCATATTGCTTAGGAACATTGACCCTGCAAATGGACTTTGTAATGGTACCAGGCTTATCATTCGGGGATTTCAAAAGAATACCATAGACGCAGAAATTGTGTTGGGACAACATGTTGGAAAGAGGGTTTTTCTGCCTCGCATACCCTTATGCCCATCAGATGAGGAGATGTTCCCTTTCCAATTTAAGAGAAAACAGTTCCCTATTCGGCTTAGCTTCGCAATGACAATTAACAAGGCACAGGGGCAGACTATCCCTAATGTCGGGGTATACTTGCCGGAACCAGTGTTCTCGCACGGACAGTTGTATGTAGCGCTATCAAGAGCCACATCAAGATCTAACATTAGGATCCTGGCCGTGCCACTGACTGAGAAGGGCGTGAGCAAGGGGAACAGGAAGAAGAATCCAACAAAGGATATATTCACAAAGAATATCGTATATACAGAGATTCTAACTTCCTAAGAGAGGTAATACATCACATGTTGATACATTTTTTTGATAATAATAATCAATTGTATTTTAACTTTGAAAATTAACAAACACTTATATGCAGGATACTTCTAATTCCAGCTTCAACTGCAAGAAGTCAGATGTCAAATCTTGGAAACTTGAAAATCTTCTAGATCATCTTTGGTTGCTAACCGGTGCAAGCCAGTTGCCAACTAGAAAATCATCTGTACATGTTAGATTTACATTTCAAGAACAACGCCATGTTTATGTGCATGCGACACCGTGATCTATGTAACCATGTTAATTTCATAAACTTTGATTGTTTAGATTAAATGTCACTTTAATATTGTTATATTTTTATAATATTATTATCTTATCATGCGATCCATGTGTTCTTATACAAAGTTTGCCAACCCGTTGCAACGCACGGGCATTTACCTAGTAATTTATAAAATGCTGGCTGTGGGGTTCGAACCCACGCGCACGTGTGTGCAGACGATCTTAAGTCGTCCCCCTTAACCACTCGGGCAAACCAGCAAATGACAGAATTTGTTTGATCATCATTTGTTAAATTTATTTATTACAGGATACAAGCACCCAAAAGAAAATGAGAAGAAACCTGAGACGTTGGAGCCCAGCGGATTTACTGCCAATCATCTTTTCTGTACCATAGTGAAGAGGCATGGAGCTCTTAGCTGTGCATCTGGAGCACATGTTGGATCAAATATCACACAAGACACATGGATGCCAATTTGCTAAACATAAAGCAGCGAGGCAAGGGAATCATGGCATCCAGGCTAGGGTCTGCATGAGAGAGGAGGGAAGCAAGGATCCATTCATATGGGAGAAGAGTGAAAGCAAATGGTTTAAATATATGAAAAAAAAATGCCGCACTAACATGCCACATCAGCATGAAACACGCATGTGTCTAGCTCTGACATGGACCTATGTGCATTTAACTAAGTATAAAATATGCCAAACAAACTATTTGCTGACCCCAAACTGAGATATTGATGTATTATTGCCATCCAGCATGACATATACTTATTTGCAATTTGCAGATACAAACATAAATTTGGTCGGTCACTTTCATGAACATGTGATCTTTATTTATCGTTAAATATTTCTCAAGTAAATAATGTGGACACACCTTTTTTTCTTGCGATGAACCATGGAGCTTAAACCCTTGTGCTGCTTTTGCTGCTATTTTAATCTTCCTATTCTAGCGGATCAACAACTTTAAAGGAGGTGTACTATCTATGGTACTATCATAAATATTCTCTCTCCATCAGTTTTGGTATCTTATAGATGTTGCTTAATCTAAACTCTGTCACAGTTTAATATTTAAATGTTGGATTGATTTAGATTAAATTTTTCAGCGGGAGCAACCTTCGTGAAATTCTCTCCTTCTTTATCTTATGGTTTATGTGTGGTAAATATTTGGTTGTAGGAATTTTACAATTTTGTATTGTTGCTATTTTTCTCTGTGTAATACATATAACTGATTGGTTCCACAAGATAATACTATTAGACAATAAAAAGAGAAAATTCCTTACGTGACACTAAAAACTCACTCTTCCCTCAAATCTTCCTCATGTGGCACCTCTTCCCTCACCTATTTGAGCCACTTCTTGACCTATGCGGCTATACATGTTCATGTATATCAACAATTGTTTGAAGAACATATGAAAAAAAACTGTCCATGCAAAAAAGGTTTCGATTTATTCGGACTACATTTTCAAGGCTCTAGAGTTGGAGTCCCATGTTTTCCCTTTTCCTTACTTGAAGTTTTTTGGAAATGAGAAATTTGAATTGGTATATTGTCTTGAGTTCAATGTGAGCTTTCAGAAAATTAAGTACCTTCTTGAAACTTCAGAACATCAGTCAACATATTGTATTTTTAGTAGTTGTAGTCTCCAAGTTTTAAATACACAAGTATGAAGGAAAGTACTACGATGAGACACCATGTGATGCAATATAAATTCAGAAAAATGAGAGATGAACAAGGACATACGAGATACTAGAGCTTCATCCTCCCATCACATCTTCAATCAGAAAGACCTTCACCTTCTTGCATACCCAAAAATGTTTGGTTGCATTCCTGACCTTTCTTTTCCTTATAGTATTAGAGAAATCATGCTTAAAGTCATTCTTCTTGACCTACAAAGGAGAAAAATGCTCATCAGTTAAACACACACGGCACATAACAAGCATATGATGCATGAGTACTATATGTGCACATTTAATCCTAATGCTACTTATTGGAAGACATCTACTTAAAAATATTTTGCTATGGAAACAACAAGATGGTGAACTCACTATGTATAGCTTACCTCTAACGCTCTTGCCCTAGCTTTGCCGATAACTCATGCATGGTGCCCACCCTAGCCATGTAGGCCACTCTCACGATGCTAACCCTATCCGCGTCGGCCATGCGAGCAATGCTTGCTCTAGCCATGCTAGTAAAAAGCATGGTTCCACTACAACGACTTGAAAAGACTTTATTGACACCTTTGGCCTCAACATTTGTGATGAGTTGCCTTCATCGCCTTGTTCGAGGGGCTACATCTTTAACTCGTTTGACCTCGAGGTCTACATCACCTTCCTCGACCACTTCAGCTCAAAGGGCTCATCAACAACTTCAGTCTGGACATCTACATTTGTTGTTATGGCTACTACTATGACTACATCAACTACAACAAGCACAATTGACTATATTTGCTCGCAATCCCCATCCAAGAGGAGCTAGGGGAGCATATTGGAGGGCCTGACGTTCTAGAGAGTGAAGTCTTTTGTTCAATGCTCATGAGAGAGGATTTGGAGGCTTCACAGCAACCTTTGGCTACGACTACTTTGAGTACATCAACAACTACGACGACTACACGCGTTCGTGAAGTGATAGTGTGTCTCTAATTGAAGCCTTAGACGCAAGAAGATCCTGAAGCTGAAGATCTACATGACGAGAACATCCTAAAGAAAAAGTTCTACAAATGAGAAGGTCGGAGAGGAAATATATATGCATGTTAAGAAGGTCCTGCAGGCAAAGACCTTCATGCCGAGTGAAGTTAACAATACATGTCATCTAAGTAGCACCTAGCAGACCTAGGTTTGACTCCTCGTGGGTGCAAATTTAAACGGGTTGCATTATTAAAAAAATAAAAAATAGGCTAGGGTTTCCCTTGTTGACTTTGGTAAAAAACCAATACATGTCATAGAAGCAGTCGAGGAAGGCAAAGCCCAAATTTGAAGATACCATAGAGATTGACATTGAGGCACCTGGAGTTAGTAGCTTCTTGAGTTAGCACTTGTATAGACTAGAATCGTGCGTGTGTGCTATTTTCTTCATGCCTTTTGTCCCATGGGATTTTCAGGATGGTTTTAGTGACGCACAACATAGGTTTCGAAGGGCGATCCTTGTGACCAGGGTTCAAGTTCTATTTGCGTCATGTCTAGTATGAGCATCTATTAGGTCATGTTATATCACCCGTACCCGATAGTTGAGGGGCTACTGTGTTGTGGGAGCCTATAAGATAAATGCGCAATCTTCGCTTAGAAGAGGCCCAACTAGTAGCTAGTGTAGTTTCATGTGCAATCCAACTCCACCAAGGGGCCACCTGTAAGTAGCCATTGCCTATATAAAGGCCTATGGAACCTCATGTCCTACTCATTTCCACTTCTCCAAACCTAGTGTGTCCCTCCCCACCGTTGAGCTCTCTCATCCTCTCCCTCTCTCCTATTCAAAACATAGTATTAAACATTCAACATATCAATAAAGATACTATTACGATCAACACTCAATAATCAATAGTTTAAAAATTATTTAATGGTTTATTATATCATTTATTGGCTTCTTATCCTTGCTGCTCTCCTCCACTTCTCATCCTCCTCCACTTCTTCTCCTCCTCCTCCAAACTTCTTCTCCTTCTGCTCCCCACCGACCAAGCAAATAACTTTTTATCCTCCACCGCTTTCTTATCCTTTCTACTCTCCTCCAGCTTCTTCTCCACTTCCATCTCCTTATGGATCCCCGCTCTCCACCAGCCAAGCAAAGAACTTCTTCTTCTCCACCGCCTTCTCCTTCCTTGCGGATCCCCACAAAACAAGCTAACTTTGAATATCTAACTTCAATGTAGCACAACTATGCAGAGAAAAAAATTCAAAAGTTTCTACTAAACAAAGACTTGACCTTAGAATCTAGATCTCTACTAAACAAAGACTTGACCTTAGGATCCAAATTTGACATGTATAAGAAGTAGTACACAAAAATGTGGTTAATTCGTGAGCACAGCCATGCAGAGAAAGAGTTTTCTCCACTATCTCCTTCACCGCCTTTTCCCTCCTTATGGATCTCTATGCAAAGAACTATTCTTCTCCCTCGCCTTCTGCTCCACTTTTTTCTTGTGACTCCCCACAATCCAAGCTACCTTGGGATATCTATTATCAATGTAGATAAATAGAAGATTAACTAGAGCTTGCTGGATGATCTTGTCTCCCTCAGTTGTGTAGCGGTCAGCGGCCATCAATGGCATGTGGTGCACGAGCGTGGCGGCGGCGCGGCTAGCTCCTTCTCATCGCGGATGCAAGAACCCTTGTGATGGCCATACTTAGATGCGGTGGTTAGGTGGTGGACTATGTTAGGGTTTGTTGCTTCCCCACCGTCATGGAGCAGGATTTGGTGGGAGGGTTGGGGTTTTGGGGAGGAGGAGTTGGTAGTGGTGAGATTAAAAAGTAGTCTAAGGGAGGAAGACGAAGAGGAGTGCTACTAGAAGAAGAGAGAGAAGGGAGAGTGGGAGCGCTAGGGGATTTACATTTTGCACATGATGCATTTTTGAATTCACACGCTTGATTGGTAACGACCTGGGCAGGACGGTCGGAAGTTTAATTTCGGTTGCATGAGCCTGGGGCCTATGTTGTGTGGTTTGTGTGCAATAGGCGCACCTGTAGGGAGGAGAGGGGGTGGGGGACCATGGTATGAGCAAGTGCTTTGTTTTTTTGTCTTCGCTCAAAAGATCATGCCCGCTAAGGCCTCAGTGTTGATCTCTCAAATCTTATTCCTTCCCATTATAGAACACACTAGAAGGCATCTATCACTATAATAATAAGTCCATTTTTCATTATTACGAACATCTTATGATGGATTCACAGTTATCACAATGTTATCAATAAAATTAGTGTCACAAAAAAAATCATATGTACTACCATTTAAAACTATAATTTGTTTGACCATATCTTCTGTTGTGGCTTGATATATTTACTAATAAAAGTTCTTCAACGGCTTTTAAATTTGGTTCTGTTTGCAGACTCAAGTATGAATGCACTCAAGTGCAGATATGTTACATGTTTTATGTTTGTCACTATAGAATGGTCACAACAACCTGGTACTAGTATGACAACGTTGTATTTTTCCACTAATAAAAATTAAATTTGTGAACATGTGCCAAATCTTTACCTTGGTTTGTCACTGCTATGAAGCCTTGTGCGGAAAAACTGGTTTGTCACTGATTATTATTGAAATAGTGAGATTAGGCTAGCCATAAACCTGTGCTTTGACATGGGGCAGGCAATGGATTTTTTTCACCTCGGCAGACGGACAAACACACCCATGAGTGTTGGCGTTTCTTAGCGTATGGAGCCAAATCCGCAAGCGCACGGAAATCACCGTTATAGCACTTCACCCGGTGAGTAATCGGGTATCGTATTTCTTTTACGAAGAACGGCTTGTGAGTTAATTCTAAACAGAGGTTGCCCAGAGATGGAGTAGGATAGCTTAGGTAGTGAGGTTTTCTAAGGGTAAAGTCCTAGGAGATGGCTAAACTCGATGCTATACTTCTTACTTCGGGCACCGGATCGCACCTGGTCTGCCAGGTGATGCCGTCCTGAGGCTCTACGTCGTAATCGGACGTGGGGGATTACAAGGGACGGACAGGGCTGTCACCACCTGCCGCCTACCACCTCAACCGTGGGCTACGAAGCAAACGAAGGTAGGTCCTAGCCTAGACACCACGTCTATGCCAGTTGCTACAACTCTAGTGGTGGCCAGGAGCTCCCGTCTCTATCAGGGGTCCTCTTACTAGAGCTTCCGCCACGGGGAAGAACGACGAACCCGCAAGAAGATAACAAGCAAGAATAACTTACTCAAAGGTATTACTAAAAGATAAACACGATGTCTTAAGTAGCAAGACGCCGTAGAGGTACAAGCGAGGAGGGAGTCGACAAGTCCGGCACTCCGCCCCGTGGAAGACTAGCTTCCCGAGAGATCTCTTGGAGAGATGCTCTACTCTTGCTCCTCTCTCACTCCTTACTTCTATTCTAGCTAGGCTAGGTACAGTGGCTCTACTCTCTCTATTGTACACTTGTAGAATGGAGGTGTGGTGAAGAGTGAGAACTGAAATGAATAATGAATTCTATTTTGAAGGAGGAGGCTTGCCCATGCTTATATAGGAGTGGGATGGTCGGTTTCCGCAGGGCAAATGTCAAAAACACCCCCGAACCGACCATCAGGGGTGGTAACCAAACCGACCAACCAAAGCTGGGCCTGGGCCGCGCTCCAGTGGGCGCGCGTGCCTGGCTGGGCCCCGCCGGTCCTCAGCTTTGGTCGGTTGTCTCTTTGTTTGGCCTCTGGTTGGCCCATGCTGGTGTTTCTGGTTGGCTTGGCCCCGAATTGGATTTTTCCTCCTTTTTCTCTTGTTTTCTTGGACCAAAAATAAAAGGCATTTTTGTACAAGTGTTTTTTTCATGTCTTGGTCCATTTTGAGTGTTTTTTAGTTATGTCCTGCAAAACAAATAATCTACACCACACTGTGGAAATAGTTAGAGTAGAGCTCTATTCTAGGTGAAAGTTGGTGTTGCCTAGGCTAAAGTTGACGGGGTTAGAAACGAGTTAAGGACCGCCAACAACTCCCCCACACTTAGCTCTTTGCTCGTCCTCGAGTAAAGGATGAAGAACTAGGTGGTTGTATTCTCCCAAGAGTTGACCTGCATACAGATTATTCCGAGCTTTTTTCTGCATTTGTGAACATTCATGGTGGCTACCAAGTTATCTTATAGCTATTGAAGGAGGAATAGCTTGAAATCAAGTCAACTCACACTACCCATGCTTTGAGACTTGGGGTTTTTAGTATTTTTGCAAAGATAGCCTTAGCTCCTCATGTGATACTCTCAAGTCGCTCTTTTTTCAAGTGGCTAGTCCTATCTAGGTGTTCTTGATCATCCTACCACTAAAGGCTGATATGTGGAGTTTTGGGTATGGATGATTGTTGGCATTTCTTAGCGCGATTATCAAAACTAGACTTAGAGCCTAATCCTGATAACAGTGCCAGAAACGCTAAATGACTTTACTCGGCATATTTACTAGAAGCTGGTTCTAGCAACTACGCGAGTGTTGCCAAGAGATAGATCACATCCTATTAGAATAAATATCCGCAAGCGCACGGATCTATCGTTGCAGCATTTCACCTAAAAGTATTCAGGGTATCGTTATTTATAATTTCCCAAAGGAAGGCATGGGGTAGTTAAGTAATCTAGCATGGGTATGAATACAATATCTAGCATGAGGAGAAACCGACCAATGTGCTATACAGGGGTAAGCATACGGTAGTTGGGATAGTGGACACACACTTAGAGCAACCTCAAAGGAATAAAGGAAAAATAAAGAATAAAGAATAATCTACGCGGAGCAGGCAGGTCCTATATAGTCATTGCTAGAACAACTAATTCCACATGTTATACAAGTCAAGACTCGACTATAGACTAGGAATTTGGGGAGACCGCGGCAACTGGTCTGCCAGTCGATGGCGGCATTTACGAACTCCTACTCAACATGCGAACGTGGGGGATTACAAGGGATGGACAGGGCTGTCACCACCTGCCGCCTACCACCTCAACCGTGGCATGCCGACATATCCGAAGGTTCCCTCGCACCCGGACACCACGTCCGCATACTAAGGAGCTACCTACGTCCCCCTAGGACTCCCACCCTACGGATGGACGAGCTAGAACATAGGCAAGCCCGAAGGCACAACGAACCGCTATTCCTCTCCTACAATCTAATCTAAACAAGTAAAACATATGAACGATGAAGAACCATGTAGAACACGATGAACAACTCTCACAAGAACTATGGCCTAGTTCTTGATCATCGAATATATCGTGTACTAGACTATACTCTAGTTCATATGCATGACTATATAAATGTAATGAGAACTTGACTAAGGAAGAATGCTCCATAGATTTATACCAAAGATGTAGCTTTTCCTCCTGGAGACAAGCTCTCCAAGTAGCTTTGCCTAGCTCCAAATGACTAACACTAATGCTAAAGAACAAGTGTGAGGTGTAGAGATGGCTCCAAATGGTGTGTGTGAAGGTGGGGGCCTCTCCTCTTCATTTATAGCCCCCAGAAGGCGGTTCGGGGGTAGTGGTGTAAAATCACCAGCAAAACCGTCATCCCTCAGATGGAAGGAGGCGAACCGCCTTGGCCGGGCCCACCTGGCGGCAGGGTGGGCGCGCGCGCGCCCCAGGCGCGCCCGCGCCTGGTTGGCGCCGCCCCCTGACCGCCTTTGGCAGGTGGGCCTGGGCCGCCATCTGGGTCTTGTCCATGCTGGTGCTTTTGGCCCATTTCGACCCCAGGTGGCTGGCCCTTGTTCTCTTGCTCTTTTGCGCCTTCTGAAAAGCGCCTTTTTATTCTGAAAATTCCTGCACTTGGTATACATTCTGCAAAACAATATTTTCTTCAAGCACAGGTGGAACTAGGTCAATAGTAAAGATATATGTGAAATAAAATATTTATTTCCCCCATAATGACCTATAGTTGGCGGGTAAAAATCTGAGTTAAGGACCGCCAACAATGATGAACAGATTCCAATGTCAAGCCAGCTGGATTTCATGAAGAGAAGGCCATATCCCTAGATGATGCAAGTGCAAGTGTAGAAAATATTTGTGGACTCCTGATCATGTTTCTCTCTTGATGAAAAAAGCAAGAAGGTATGGACTCGAAGAACAATTCTAAAACTTGCTTTATTTCTTTCCTCTTTTTGTTTCTTTTTTTTATCTCAAGACCTTGGAAAAAAAATTCTTCCTTATTCACGAACTAAGCTTCTTTTTGTAGGATTTTTCTAATAACAGTCCATACCTTTCTTGAATGAATGATGGAGAGAGAGATGCATGACTTGTTGACAGGAGAATTTTGGTGGAAAGAGGGAGAAAACGTGGAATATATGTGCTCAATTCTCAGTGTAAGAAATGAGCGTTTTTGGTGGAAAGGTGGGTGCACATGGTGCGCGACTTTCAATGTGAGAGTTGGCATATTTATTTGGCGGGCGAATGCTGTGCGCGGCTCTCAGTGTGAGAGTCGGCATGTTTATTTGGTGGGTGAATGCAATGATCTTGGGGATAAGGCCATCTCTAGCAAGAATCTCAAGACATGACATCGCTAAAAGTGGCTAAAACAGGTTTTGCATAAGTGTAAGCGTAGATATTTGGCTCTGGTAGGACATAGCGCTTTATCACACAAGGAGCAATTGCTAAAAAGTTTTGAATTTTTGCATAAAAATACCCAAGTCCATTGCATGAGTTGGTAAGTATCATATCATTCTACTATATCTCACCTGCCAACAACTTAGATTAAACATGGGGTCCCTATTGCACAGGTTGTTCACACAATCAAGATAGCAAGGAATAAAAAGTATGCAACTCGTTCTCGATTGGTGAAAAAAAGAGATGGATTTTGCAACATTTTTAGTTTTATATGTTTTATTTTCAGCAAAAAAGAGAATTAACAGGGAGTGAGAAGGTGCGCAAACTTGTATTTTTTTGTCGTGTCGAAAATCTTTGCGCGTCAAGGAGCAAGGTGCCTCCCCCACACTTGTTTTTGTACCTGTCTTTTTCTTTAAATGCATACAAAAACAAGTGGAGAAAAGACACAATATATATATATATATATATATATATATATATATATATATATATATATATATATGTGTATCGGAAATACTGTGCTACCACCGGGGGTAGCTGCCTCCCACGGGTGACCGCTGCCCTCCTTTATTTCCGGGCAGGCAATACACGGTTTCACGTACGGACACTAAAGTTCCTTTCCCATTCGAGCTAGGCACGTGGTGTATAAAATAACAACCGAGGACACTGTGGACCACCATATTCGTCGTTTGGCGCCATCGCTTTTCGCAGCCACCTCCGACGCGGGACCAGCCACATTTTCGCCGTGGTCCATTGTTCCGTGCTCCTTTTTTCAGCGATTCTCTTTTTGTGTCTCCAGATGACCCCGGCTTGCCGCCGCGCCCGTGCACAATTATTTTTTTTATGTCGCAGTCCGTCGGAGATACACGCGGATGGTCAGTTTTTATATGATGATGGTGTTTCTTGGTGTACCGTTGCGCTATTGAACACAAAGCTCTCACACAAGCAGTGTCTTCCGGCACTTCGGGACGCTCGTTCGCTCCTTTCCCCATGAATGTTTTCATTTTTGTAAGTTAGCAAGCGGTGTTTTTTTCCAAACAAACCTGCGATCGGCCTGTGTTATGTAGACGTGTTGTTCTGCAGCGAAGGTACGTGTTTCACCAGGGTTATGTGGTGTCCGAGGGGAACAAAAAAACGTCGAAAATGATGGTGCCCCGTCAAGGTATACCCACCTCCCAATAGTACTACATGCCTCCGCCACGTCATCTCTATAGAGGCTACTTGTTTTTTTCTGCGGTACGTCATTCCCCCTTTGTTTTTTTTTGAAGGGTCCCCCTTTGTTATCATAACATCACATGTACCATATACTGTTCGAGCGTTGTGTTCGTGCGTCAATCTGACCAGTACAAACCAAAAGAAAACACGAGAGCTATAGAGGCCCAGCCCAGCAGCGAACATGAAATCGGGCCAAATGGACAAACGACGTGAGCTACAAAGGCCCATCCCAACATTAACCATGAAATCGGGCGAAATGGACAAACCGGGCCCAATAAAAGCAGTTTGCGTTTGTCGGATGGACTCTGGTTCCTTTTTTTTTTGGAGGGGGGCTCCGTTTTTTTTCTGACGTAGACTAGTCGCATTTGTGGCGTTCAATCTAACTTATTTTTTATCACCCGTACCCATGAGCTTGATGGGCCGGCTGGTAATCTGCCATGCAATGTTTCATCATACAGCCAAGAGTACAACGTCTTATGGGCTTTTTTTGGCAGAGAATCCCGCCCAATGAACATACAAGTTTGATCAAAGAGCCCATACAAGTTTTTTTTTTTTGTAATTACACAATAGACCGCAAACTAAGAAGGTATTAAAAAACATCACTACAGTTGGCACCGCCTATTGACAGTCTGCGGCATGAAGAAGAGTTAGGAACTAATCGTCTGAATGTATAACGACATCATCGCAGATATTTTGTCTTCAAGTTGCTTGGGACGGAATACCATTGGGCCGCTGTTTACGGCGTTCTTCTTGATAGTGGCTGCATACAGTATGATCGGGTGCTTCGAGGTAATCCACAGCCCAAACAGAGTGGACACCAGCTCTGTTGTTCGGGGTACCCTTGTCTCCGCTATGAAACGCACGTCCTCCCACCTAGGGGCTTCGGCTGTCAGATTGCACGCATATTTCATATATAAGCACTCCAACAAATCATGTCCATGAAAACAATACTAAAAAAAAACACAGTATCCATTACACCATACATCGTTGAGTCAGGGGAGGCTTTGGGGGTTCTGGCTCTCTCTCCAGTCCACCTCTGGCATAGAGTTTCAACGTAAACTCGAGAGGACCGACACGCTCGAACATGCCAATGTCGCCTTGAGAAACACCTTCCCCATCCACCAGATCCGACCACCCGTTCTGAAGAACCAAGCTATCCAAATATGACTCCATCCACACCCTGTACGCTACCCCGCTTGGGCCAACTATTGTGAACCACCGATTTTCCAGGCAGTTTGCCTCAATGGTGAAACCCATAGGCAAAAACTGAAACAAAAGTCGCCAGTAGTTACCACGGGAGTTGGAAAACACAGAAAATAGGCCTTTGAAATCATTTTTTCACAGGGGGGGTGACCTACCATCATGTCTGCGATGTTCCCAACGAACATCTTCAAGAACGAGGCACCCACACCGTTCTTGAACCTTCTAGAGTCAAGCGTCCGGACGTCGGCCGCCGTCACTTTCTTCCCACACCTACGCTGTCATGCCGGGTCGATTGGGAATAGAAGTAAACACACAACTAAATTAGACGGTTGTCATCAGAAACGAAGAATACGACCACCATAGTTTACTAAACAATGTAGAGCACTCGCCCGCTTCTTCGTAGTCGTTGTAGATCCGCCGCTACCAGGCTGGTTGGACGACTGCCCGTCCATGGGAGCAGCCATGGAGATGGGGCGCGGGGATGAGCCGTAGTGGACGAATCCCTGAGCCATCTCCATCATCCCACGGCCCGGGGCAAGACGGCAGCGATGAATCTGGGAGGGTGTGGGATGAGGGGAGGAGGTGACGGTGTGTGTGGGTTGGGGGGGGGGGACTTGTTGAGACCGGCGCGCACTCTACCACCGACGCCCCTTTATGGCCGTGGAGAGCGCACGCAGGACAGAAGCAGGGCAGAAGCAGAGGGGCAGCCCCCTGTAGTTTTTCAATGCCCCAGCGTTGGCACAGTTTCATTTCGGACGGGCCTCGAGAACTTTTTTTTCCCAGCATAAAGACGAAAACAGAGCAGGTCCATGTCGCTGGCACACATTCTCCTGTATGCTGACATAATCACAGTTAACATCACAGTTATTCGTGCGTACGTGGTGCAACGCATCGATCCATTGTAATGATACCACGGACTTTTCCCCCTGCCAAATTTTTTTCCACACAGTAGGCTGGGCTCCGAGCGACCCATGACCTTTTTTTTTTCGTGCACCAACGAAGAGAACACATGAAAGTTTTTTTAATAGCACGATTGTTTTTTAATTCGTTCAGGCGATAGTCTATTTTATTTCTCATACGAACAACACAAGACTCCATGAACAACGACGCATTTTTCAAAAATATTTTATTCGGCAACACCAATGGTAACCAAACATCCATAGTTTGGACTGCACACTACCCATCTAAAAACTGCATCGATCAATTACACAGCCCGCACAACATCTCATTGCCCAATTGGCATTGTAAAAAATCAGCAAAGACACTCATAAACGGATAAACAACTGGAGGTTTCAGTCAAATGAACGTTTAATCCAACACCCTCAATACAGTAGCACGGAACTGCTGGGGAGCCAGCGGTCGTCCAAGATAATACAGCTACTTGTGTCAGAACAGCTAAAGTAAGACAAGTCAAGCCCGGCGCGATCCAGCCGTGGTACAATTAGTTGCTGGTATACCCACCCAAAAAAACTTTTTGTTGGCACCAGGACTGGCCCTCTATTTCTCACTGCAGCTGATCCCTGGGCCCTGTCATCGAACTGCTACCCAGAACCTTACGTCCAGCAAGAGCAGCAGCAAGTGCTATCGGAGCCGCTTTGTTACACGACATGTGAACCAGCCTGTACACCGTCTTCCGGCGCGTCCATGTAGGACAGAGCTGCAACGAAGGAACAAGACGAGCTGGTTATCTAACTTTGACATTCATCGCCCACTAGCTTTACAATTCGCACATAGACAACGTCAGAATGATGACACATGAGCGGAACATACCTGATTGTCAGTGTCACAGACGTAATCATCGTTGAATCCTATCATGCTTTCCAGCAACAGATCAAGAGAAAGATCCCACTGTATAGCCGATTCCATATCCTTAGGAACAAACAGCCACCCTTTCCATTCCCCAGCACCGATGCAACTGTCGCCCCTCATCAGTCGCAAGCATCGCAGACACTCCTGGATTAGCACATAAGCGTTCTTTAGGTGCTGGGCCACCTCATCAGCCATGAGGCTCGTCATAGAGGGGTCCAGAACAGTAACCACCCTGCTTTCAATCTCAATTGCGTAGCAGCACCATCTCCCATGCACGCGGGCTGGCACCATCACCTGATGCACAGAGGCAAAGAACATACACAGACAGCGCTAATTTTTAGTCATCGTTATGAATTTGAAAATACAGTCATTCAAGCATCAGAGGAAAATATGCACCAGAGTAGCAGAATTGAGTTGGCATGGCGGAATCAGGCTGCAGAACTGATTGAAAGACCCATCAACGTTGTACCCTCCCGACAGCACTGCTGTCTACAAATGGAAAAAAAAACACAAGTTTTGCTGTAATCAAACACAACCGGAACCATGAACAAAATAAAATTTTTGTTTTGGTTTTCATGTGGAAACCTACGCCCCAATTCGCATCCAAATAGTGTCTCGGCTTCGCCATCCGCCCACCCCGAATCGGTCACTTTCTAAACCACGAAGAGAGAGGATAACAGCATCAAACCGCTCAACAGAAAACTGCGAACTATTGATGAAATCCTTGAAATCTTTTCCGGTGAACACGTGGGGGAACTGATCACCGCAATCGAACCACGGCCTGTACAATATTTATAAGCAGTGAGAGTTATCCTAAAACACGCGTGGGAAACAAAGCATTTTTGTCGTGTGAGTATCTTACTTAGACAGAGCGTCGTCCCTTGCTTCCCACGTTAGCCATTTGCCGAAGTCCCAGACCGCTTCTCTCTTCGGATTAGGGTATCTGTTGGTGGAGCAGATGGGATTCGCGCAAGGGGCGCGAACGGTGATTGCAGTAGACGAACCTCCAAGTTTGCTGCGATATTTCTCACTGCAAGTAACCCCAATTGCGTCCACCTTCAGATCAAGGGATTGGGGCATCACGATGCGCCCACTGACATTGTGACGATCTGCAAATACGTTCAAAGTCAGAGGCAACAAAATTCCAAAGCGAAGATAGTGTCTAACGAGCACACGCATTGTTTTTCAAAATCATATCATGGACACACTAACCGATTCGTGCATGGTCACACCCTCTAGCTGCGCCAACGCTGTTAGCTGCGCTCAGCAGGATATCATCCGGGATGAGCCCGCCTATTTTCATCATCAGCGCTGCGTCGCTGCAAGCTTCACCAGCAATCGTGTGGAGAACATCTCTCATTTTGACATATTCATCCTGGATCCCTTTCAACTTACAAACCATATTTTCCATAGCACTGAGGTCGACCAATGATATTGGATTAGCCGCCGCCCCATCAGCACATTCAACTTTCCCAGGAGTGTTCTGCTTGCATACCGAAAACAGAGGACAGTATAAAAGATCCGTCACACCAAAGCTGATTGGCTGTTTGAAAGCTGAACCAAGGATCACGGAAATTGAGATCGTTAAGAAACGTGGGCAACGGAAAGCTTACAAGAGCATGGTCATCAGTCTGTATCTCATCATCTCGCGACGCGCCCCCAACCACGTCTACCTCGACTGTAGCCTACGAAAGGAAGGAAATTCGTCGATTGAGCGATACAGGGGAGGAAAATAAAATGCAAACATCATCTTGCATTACATATCTTTATGGACCATCACAGCAGTTCACTGGTAATTTACCGTTGCCGCAGCCAACTGCGCATCGGAGACCGGACCATCAAATGCATTGGCCAGTTGACGAGCTTCACCAGATCCTCCAACATACGGCACCATGGCCATACCGGAAGGCCTGCTGTGGTTGCTCGAACTGTCAACGACGTCCTGCAGTGTTGACGGTGGCCTGGAAAGCCCCTCCATCTCTGCGAGATCCTGAAAATCCCGACGAACTGTTAACGGTGAAGTACAACGGCGCATTTTAAAAAGAATGGTCAGCAAAAAATGCGTGAATAAACGGTTTTCGTGTTGGCGGGGGGGGGGGAGGAACTGTAGGTATTTCGGGATTTGAGGATCAACTTCAACTGGACGAGCTGCACAATCGAGGGCGAAGAAAGGCGCTCCCCACGGGTTGCCGATATGATCCATACCTCCGATGTGATCCATATCGCCGACATGATCCATATCCTCTGCTTCTGGTTCATCTTCTAGCCCGTCCAGCTCCAGCATCCATCCATTATCACCTCCCCAAAAACCTCCGTCCTGAGGAAGAAGATGAACTAGATGAAGAGCCGCGGTATGGGGGAATACAAAGGTCTGTATCTTTTTTGCACACGGCCTACCTGACCCACTCCCTCCATTGCTGGTTCCCCGTGCTCGCCGGGGAAGTACACACGAATTCAATGTGAAAGATTCGGCTGCGGGCGTTTAAACCTTTGACGGCCTGGTTTGCTCTTCTATTTAAACGACCTACTTCGGGCGGCAACAGGCTTATACGGCCTGATGGTAGTTTCCTCGTCGCCCCACGCCGATCTCCTTTTGATCTTGGCGCCAAAACGGCATTTTTCTCCCTCCCCCTTCTGCCCGGGCCAGCCACGAGTCTGTGAAATGGGACCCATCTGATCCATTTGTAGTTTGGAGCTTCTCATCGGTCGGGGGAAACACTGGCAACGTTTTGGCATATCTTGTTTTTTGCACAGGCCGCAGTGCACCACGGACTGAGCCACGCCGCGCCCAGCAACACGGTCCGCGACAACATTTTTACGCAGGGATCCTTTGCAGGCTTCGTCAGGCAGCTAGAACGGACGTATTCGCTGTCGTTTGGACAGTAGAAGCAGGAAGCGTGCCTGCGCCCCATCGACGATGGCCCGCAAGCACAGCAATCCCGGACACTTTTGCGTCTGCCCTCTGAGACAGCAGATGCTCCCAACTATTATTTGTTTAAGGCACGCAAGCCGCAGCGACACTACAGTGTACGTGCGACAGAACATAAATTATTTTATACACACAAGCCAAGGAAGCGACACGATCTCCATTCACTTTTCAACCAGCTCAAAGTTGACCGGACCCCTAGCTGCTGTCCCGGAGCCAACGGATCCTTGAACCCCGTCCATCATGCGCAGCACATAATTCCCAGAGCTGCGGCTTTGTACCCACGTGCTGGAATAAAGCCTAGAAACCTACAGCCGAAAAATTCACCCGAGCAGACCGGCAATTGTGTTTCTTACCGCGCTCTTTCTACGCGGATGCAAGTACGGGGGTCTTCACGGGGGGGGGTGTCTTCTGCGCGCCTGCGCCTTGTGCCCCGTAAAGACCGTGTGAAAATTATTTTGCTCCGCGTCACGATTACGCAATTCTTTTTCCATTTCCCGATTGAGGGTCCTACATTCACGGTCACGTCGAGACTGTTTCTATTATTAATGGCCTCCATTTTTTTTATGTGATTTCTTCGTTTGAACAAAAAATCATTTTTTCGATTGTTTGCACATGTTTCAGTAAGGGGTAATCGATCCCATCCGATACAATATATCGCGAGGAGTTCGTTCATTCACGCTAGCTACTTTTCATTTGCGCAAACGTTGAGTACAATACTGATTGCAATACAGGGGCCTGAAAATGTTTCTCAGTTTCCGACCACAGGTTTCGTCACGGCCCTTGCATTTTTTGGACAGTTTAATATTTACCATAATACTTGGAGTTTCAAGTATTGTTCTGAATCACTCACTTTTTGGTTCATTCCCACACGAGATTCCGGAATGTTTTGTGTTTTTTTTTATATCGAACTATACGGTCTCAAAAACACCGAGACCCCATACATGGGCCGCGGGCTTTTTTTTCACTTTTTTTCCGGGATTTTATTTTTTCCAAAAAATCAACGGAGTGTCTAGTGTGATGCCTCTTAATTCATATAGCACGCGTAATGAAAACTGAAATCACAGAAATTTATTATACGCGACCAAATTTTTTAAAGGATTCCAGTTCGAACAACAAAAACAGTAGTACAACATAAGCATTAAAGGTACATAATCATCAAAGCGAAACAAAGTCTCTAAGTCGCCGCAAAGTGGTCTGCATCAATTGTCTCGTATATTTCACCGACTTCGTGCAGTTGGCGGAGAGCAACCCTGCGTTTGGAAACAGACGATTAAGTACAATTATTAGTCCAATATAACACTTTAATGAACGATTAACTACACAAAAAATGGCGTCTACCTAACATCAGTCTCCCCAATACCAATGGCATCGGCAATGGCGGCCACACTAACCCCCACCATGTCACCCCCGAAGGAAAAACAAAATAATTTTAAAATAGCCCAATTTTTTTTATTTCTTTTTTGTTACTAACTCTTTTTTCCCGCGAACGATTGCAGCTAGTACGTCGCAGCGTATTGTTGTCATCTCGGTATCCCGTAGAATTTTTTTGCAATCACAAACCGGGCCGTTATTTCTCAAATCCAAAATCATTTTTTCCTTGAAGAGTCAAACCACAAACCCACATACGTGGGAAATAGTCAATACCTCCTGCGTGAAAACTACATCACTCGGTGTCTTCCCCACGTCTGAATCGACTGGTGGATGGGCCTCTTGATCAAGCCTCGTTACCACATCAGCGCATTCCACGGTATCAGTAGGATCCAGCAGCCCGCTGTCCGGCCCATCCGAAACCTCAATTGTCTGTGTTTTGGTAAGGTTCAGATTATTTCCGATGTCCTAGTACATTTTTCTTTAAAGCTTGATCATTCATCAACTTTTTCAAAGTTTTTGGCAAACCAACCCTAGACAATCATCATTTTTTACTTGCTTTCTATATCACCCGCACAATGTAGAAAATATTTTTTTATAAATCTAGTGTACAAAAAAACTTAGTTGGGTTTTTATTTTTTTGTAATACGCCATCACCGTTTGTACCTCATTGGGTCGGTATAAATCCAGTTTGGAGACAGTCACAGCCACGGCCCGGCAGTGGTCCGCAAATAGAACACAATATGCTTGAGAACCAAGTATAAAAATTGTAACGATTATTTTTTCTTCGTTGCATCAACAGAACCTCTACGGCCGGCCCATATTCGAATCAATCGGTGCCACTTCCGAGCCCTAAGCAACTAGCCTTCAAATAAAAGGTCAACTTTAATGAGGAAGCCCATTTCTGTAGCCAACATCTAAAAAGCCCAATAAAGCCAGTTTCAGTTCTGAGACTCACAATTCTCCTCGTCCCGAGTAAGCTGGTTAGGATAGTATCTAGGAAATGGGCCGTGATACTATTGAAGTCCACGACTTTACTGTTAAAAAAATTGTATGTCATGAGTCAAAACTACAATACAGCGACAAATTCAAAAAAAAATTAAACAAGATAAAGGAACTGTTACCTTGCCGAAAATGCTTGCAAGGAAAGCCGACCCCACGACCACTTGGCTTCCCAACGACGTCCGCGTAGCACCCATTGCTGTTAGAATCAAGGATAACAATTTTCTTGTTGTCGTGAGGCCATCCATAAATAACATGCTCATAGAAAATAGAAGTTTCGCATAATTAAGTTAAAATTACCACACATCACCCATTCCAATCGGCGTCGCTCCGGGATGGGGAACCTAAAAAAATCAAGTATTTAATATGCGATTTCTTATTTTTATGTGGGGACTACCGTAATGCAAAACACGGAACAATGTACGAAGCATTCACACGATCTTACCAATACTCCACGGAAATGCAGCCGGTACCATCGTCTATGATGAAATGAGAATTGAGTTCATAGTTCTTGACATCAAGCACTCGGCCAATCAAACAGACCTGTACAAAACAAGAAGAATAACCCATTAGACCGCCGCCGCAGCTTCTACACAACCCAAAAAAACACCAATGTCTCCACCAACTAACCGTTATCGACCCTGTAAAGTATTGCCTAGTCGGTTCGGGAGATTTGTAGTCGTCAGTTAATAACTTCACGGTCAACGGGATCAGCGCCCTTGAGTCGTTCGGGTCCATACGGCCGGGGGGCTGGTATTTTTTGAGCAGTGGGGATGATGTTGTGGCTTTCGATTTTGTTTTCCCAGTCACTCGCGCGGCCCTCCCCGTGCATCAGTTTTCTGGGGTTTTCACGGTCTTTGGCCTCGTAGCTTTATAATGGAGCCTCCGGTCCAGCTATCCACTACGTGCCATATCGATCCATGAGCGCGTACTGACGTCACACGAAGTTACATTGGACAGTAAACATTTTTTTGTGGAAGCAACCTTTTATTTGTTGCGCATAAGTTACGTTTGGCAGGAATTATTTTTTGGAGGAACAACCTGCACCCCACAAATCGGGGTCCACATCGTGTATATTCGTCTCGTCCTGGTCCTCGCGCCCGCAAATTAAAGTGGCCAGGGGAGACCACGGCGAACATGTTCTTGTCTTTTTCTGTGAGATCCTTGCGTTGGTTCGTGCACAACAAAGCAACCCATGCATGCAGATGATCGTGTATCCATGCGGGTAAGCAAAATACTTTGAAACTTTTGGAAATACTTTTGCAAGATCATATTTTTTGCCCGGAAAATAATGTTTTCTTTCTCACATCACCGTGGTAAATTGATTTTTAATGGTATCTTGGTATTTTTTTTATCATGGCATGCATATCTCCCATAATTGTCAAAGCGCTCGTATCGGAACCGTTGAATTTATTCATAGATAACTAATTCATGAACACAGGTACAACGGATTGATAAGACTCCATATTTTTTCCACTCCAAATGGCTTCTAAACACCATTGATAAGATTACATGTTACCAAACCCATGAACCAACAATCATGTTTGGTCAAGGGTCTTGTATATCAACACGATACTAAGTAAAAGCTTCCGGTAAAACCGCGATGTTGCCGTTGATATGCAGCGCATCCGAGAGCAGCTCTTCCCGACCAATGGTGGATTCGCCAACCTACGATCCCAAGAAAACCACCAGTAATTTTTCTCTATTTTGCATGGCTACATCATTGTTGACACATTGGGAAAAACACACAAGTACCTGATCCAGCCGGGCAGAGTGGCTGACACCGTCATATGTGCGTATGAATTGTATAGCGAGCACACCACTGTCGTGCCTGTTTGGGGGGAGAAAAAACGTTCGCTTTTTCAATATTTATTGTCCACGTAAACATATCATGTATAGTTCTTATCAGTATGAAAGAAACAAACCAGGGTACAGTAGCGCCCGAGCCCCCCCGAGGGCAGCACTGGAGTAAAACTTTCGTCCAGTTAGACCAATCCACCACCCAACCGTCAAAAAACGTGTTTATGCATCTTTGCATAGCTTCATTAAGCACATCAATGCATTTTGAATGGATCGACCAGTCAGCGATTCCATTCGAGCGATTCACCTGGAAACCAGGGGCATATGCGATTATCTGTTTCCTTTTTACGTCCCGGAAAAACCCGTCCGAGTTACCCGCTACAATGCCCGCCAAAAGTATCTCGTGATAAAAAAACACACGTGAATACGAATGCAATCATGATCTATGGTTACTTAACGCAAACACTACAATAATAACAAACACATGGGCACGTTACTATTGTAAAATAGTGCTTACCAGTTGGCATTGCGAGATATCGTACACGATATGGGCCCTGGTAAATTGCTGCTGAATTGTCTTGGAGTTGAGGTAATCACCCCCGCCTAACACAGTGGTCTGTATGTGTGAGATAAACGAATAAAAAACTACGTTAGACCTAAAAACAATTTTTGTAATAAAATACAACCAATTGGTGTATTAGTTGATAGGCACATCAACGATTACCGCGAAGTCGGACTCCATGATGTGCCGCCAAGCTTTTTTGTGACTGGCAAATTCGTATTGGCTTATGGACCTGATGACAGCATCACACGTCATGCCATCTATATGGCCACCGGGACCGGTTGTCTCACCAATTCAGAACCTGTGACCCTCAAAGTTTTGGGGACGTGGTGCTCAACCCATGCCCTGCATTGGAATGTGTTGGAAAACAAAACACAACGCAATTTTTCTGTTAACTTCCACGTAGGAAAAGACTCACACCATATTTTTTGTAATTGCAAAAGTGAACCCATTAGTTTGTCACGGGTGAAACGAAACTCACCCGGCCAGACCAACGTCACAGGTCATTGCCCGTTTGTACAAGTCACTCGACTGGCCAAAATCCCTCCTCGGCGGACCATCTATAGCCTTCCACGTCGGCTTGGCGATTGTTGAAGGGTTCACTACTCGCTTCACATGCAGGGGTTCTTCTTCCTTGTCCACGTAGTAGTCCTTGTTCAAATCTATGGTGTCAATCGCGCGCTTAGCAGCTGCAAAATGGCTCGTAAAATTACCAATGTCAGCCAGCGGCTGACGCTCGGCTTGTTGTCTTCGCGCTTTCCTCTTCGGACTATGAGACGGCGAACCGTTTTCATACGTGTTCTCCTGGCAGCCCTTTACTTTAGATTGCACCACGGCCTTTTTCTTCTTCCCCAAGTTATTGCCACCCACCGATTGTGGACACACTGTTCCTGTGTGTGCATTCAAAAGAAAGACAAAATCACTTTTTTAACCCATGCACCAGGATCCCCGTTCGTCATAGGTAACATGTACATACCTTCGTCAGGGCTGCATAATGGTGGTGGCGTCACCATACTGCAATGTTTCGGATTCTCAATTGACGTAGGCGTAGCAACACCACTTGACAAGGTAGGACGTCGCGAAATACTAGGGCGGTTCAGCTGCATGATCAGATCGTCGGTCTCTTGTTCAATGGCCACCCTTGCTGCCGTCAGGTGCTTGAGGCATTTTGCTTTGTAAGCTTTGACAACAACCCTAGTGTAAACGTCGATCTGGTTTTGGACAAACACGGAATTATTGTATTAGCGGAAAAAAAAATGAAAGCTAAAATAGAAAAAAAAAAATCAAACCTCGCTGTTGCTTTGTCGGTAGACGAAGGACTATCTCGTCGCGCCCTTATTCAAATCAGGAGTATTCTCGGGTTTGAGATCCCCGTCGATTCAATTGACCTTTCACGGTGGCCACCCTTTTGTACACCACGAAGCTGCCGGGCGAGGCTTCTAAAAAAACAAAAAATGGTGGATTCTTTAGGGCATTTACGTGGGAAACTTTACGGCAAATAATGGGAGTACGAACCTTGCCACCCCAAAAACTCTCGTAGGCGGGCCACCTTTCAATCCTATGCAATCAGCAGACACCAGCCTCGAAATCACCTCGTGTGTAAACTCTGCTAGCCGTGGCTCCTTCAGATTACGCACGGAAAGCGACCCATAATCCATGTTGTCCAGATAAAATACCTGCCACACGAAGATAATACATTTCTCTGTTTAACCCACGCTCAAAAAAAAAGACCCAGTTCTAACAGTATATATAAAAATCACACACATACCACGAGGAAAAGCATGCAGCCAGCCGGCGGGCAAGGAACAAGTTTTTTCATGGTATCCGCTTGCGCCCCCCGGCACATGCTAATGACGTCTTCAAAGATGCACCTCGACCAGTCGTAACGCATGCACTCGTTTACGACTTTCAAAGCTGGAAGAAAATTTTGGGACTCGAAATGCGTTGATCTCATAGGATCAGAGATTATGCCCATAACGTAAACTACGTATGCAGTTTTGAAGGCTTCAGGTTCTAACTGAAAACCTGCTTGCACGGAACTTTTGAGCAACATCTCAGCAGCTGCGAAACATGATGAACCACCCTCAACCACACCTATTCTTTTTTGGATACCCTCGAGCGTACTGCCTTTCTTATCCAGAGTATGGTGCCATGGCACTAACCCGCAATCAGGCACGCCAAACACTCGCTTGACATCCTGCGGATACATCCGGATACTACCGCCGTGGACTAAATTTATGCTTTGTTTATGACAGTCAACTCGGCCTAGTAACCAAATGCAGAAAGCTTTGTCAAATTTGACACCAGTGCAAACCCTAGCAAACAATCCAAAACCGGTGCTATCGGCCAACACCAGCTGCTCCGCACTGAATTTTGAAATGATCTCGTGCATTTCGACGAACATCTCCGGATTCCCAAAGGTGTACCCTCTCCCCCGGCTATCATCTCGTGCACAATGCACACTTGGTGCAACACAGTCTCGTTGGCTCCTCTTCCCGTGCCCGCTCCATACCAGCGTGCGTTCTGGAATGCGGCTCATTGCCTGCATGCAGTTCATAAAATGAAGCCCAAAACAAAAATGATGGATGTGTTAATACGTGCGGTCAAAATCAGGAACAATGCAAACATCAACGGAAAGTTTGGCCTACCGATATGCTAGTGGCTTTCACCACAAAACCGGCGCTTGTGTTGATAAGGACAGGGCGTCGAAAAACTGAATCCGAATGAAAGAATATTTTGATACCACTTGGAGCAGCCTACACCACTCTTCAAGCAAACGGCATGCTACTCGGCGGATTGCTTATAAATGGAGATTGCAAATATGTGGTGCCCCCCCACAACGCACCGACGTCATCTATAATTTGAAAATTCAAAAAGATTCCATCATAGATGCGACAAAATAACTTCCAGCTCGTGCGTCACGGCGTAGCAAAACACCGCCCTGACAGATGGACCACGCCGGGCGTACGTTCCCCCAAGCCACCTTTCATTCTACAGACCCAAGGACGGCTGTCTAAATTTACGCACGCGATACTGGCGGGGAAATCGACAATATTATTCCACTGCATCATTGAAACGAACACACACAAAAGGTACATAACCCATGCATGAAATACAAAATAATCCACCACAGCCATAAAAATTACACACCGATTGTTTTCCAAAACCAAATTTTTTAGAAACACACAGAATCACAATAATAAAGCCCAACACACAAACTGGCTCATCAGCGGCATGAAATCTTTCGGGGGTTACACATGTTGGCGTTCAGTTTTGGAATACGACCCAAAGCATAATGATGCCCACGATAACAATAAGGATGCGGAGATGGTTGACAAGTTCTGCAAAAGCATTAGCGTTGTTTGCACGGCCTACACCAGCTGCTTCAAGAGGCATCTCGTCTTCCCGCCACCAGAATGCACACGCAGTCGACGGGTCCATCTGTCACCATTTGGGTTTTAGACGGCCATATTTCCAAAATCTCCCCCCAAGAATATTGAGCCAAAGAGCTTTAAAAAAAAAGACTATTGCGCCAGAGGTCGTGGTCTTACCAAGTGCCTTTGGACACTTGACGAAAACTCGATTCATATTCTTCTTCGTACCCGAGCGCCATCTAGCAGCCCTCAGGCCACAATTGCATCGCCTGTCTGATAAACCAAGGAAAGAGCCCCTCGGGGCTGCTTGGTGGCCATACATGTTTCTGATAGCTAGTGGTGCGTTTCAAGGAATGACCAGCACACTGCACAAAATGGCTCTATTTATACGGGAAACCGGCAGCTGCCACAGTAGCCATTATGTCGCGGAGCAGGCGTACGCACAAGTACAGTTCAAAGCCACACACGATTCTAGCCGTTGCAGGGTAACAAACGGTAATAAATAGTACAAAAGAGAACTTGCATTTCTTTTCATCCCCTAACGGTAAGAAACGCTACAAGGCGCACGTTGCATAAAAAGGTAAGATACACGGAGATTCCCGACATAATCTCCTACATGGTGCATTACAGACGACTCGTACCAAGAAACAAAAAAAAAAAACCCGGGATCTCAAAGCGTGCTGCGAAGACGTTTGCTTGGTTTTCACTTTGATGGCGAGTACGTCGACTTTCGGCCACATGTGCGCTGGTAGTGCCCTTCCTCCCCACAATTATGACACTTACGCGGCTGCACAATCTTGTCCTCCACTACGTTACTTGGGCACTTGTCAGCATAGTGATCAACTGACCTGCAAATGCGACACTTCTCCGGCTTCAGCTTCTTTGTAGAACGTGTCGCTGGCCTAGCAGGAACGGGGCTCACCACACCCCGGCCACCACCGCCTTTTTGAGCATCGGCAGCAGTCGCGTTGCGCTTCCTTGTAGTGCTTTCGATAGGAGATTTCAGCCTGCTCTCCTTGGGCCTCCCACGCGACTTCACTCTCGGTGGTGCCGCTGCGCCCACCAAATCATCAAGGGGAGCTCCGACACCAGCGCTTGCCGACCCGTCCATTTGCACTTCATCACGGACCTCTTCGTCAGTGCAAGGAGCCAGGACGGTGATCGAACCAACTGCTTCTTTGGCTTGGCCTATCAACTCCAAACCCAACTCAAATGCATGGCGAGAGCCGGTGCAAGCATTAACGAGTTCCATGGCAGCCGACTGCAAGATTGTGCGCATAGATTCACTGGACATAAACCCGTTAACACTTGTGGACCCAAGATCGCTGCCAAATCCATTGCTTGCATCCCTAGTCCACCTTTCCAACACCAGTCCACCCGGGACCCTATCGACACCGGTGTGCACCAGCAGCTGCCACAAAACAACGGGAACACCCAAAATTAATATGGGAAACGCACGAACATGATCGACGTATAAACATGTCACATACCTTGAGGATGTGCCTGCAAGGGATACCAGTGTGTTCAAACATCTTACATTCGCAGTAATAACTCGTGAGGTCCGGACTAACCCCCACTTTGTACTCGGTTTTCCCATGATCAGCACCGTTGCTCAACAAAACGACCCTGTAAATGCCTTCGTCGTCGCAGTCAAGACACGTAAACATGCCCGACTTGTAGAGTTCTCTTGAAAACCTCTCGTACATGGCTCTGGTGTAGATGACAGAAGCGTCCTTCTCTATAGGCACACCTACCCTCAGCTGCCTCGCCACCTGCGCAGTTATGTGTAGGTTTCTCACCGGCATGAATTAACAATGAGAAGTTTTCCAAAGTGAAACTGTTCAGGTACAGATCAAACCTGTTTTGTTGCATGTTCCTCCTTATCCTCATCCGCCATCCTGTCCGCAATCATGCGGTTGTACTGTTTCACAAACAAGTGCATTGTTGCAGACCTTGAAATGTAAGTCTTGAGCATGTGGTTGGCGCTCTCGCTACGTTGCGTGCTAGTCATATCGGCACAGAAAGTGTCTGTGAAGTATGGCTTAGCCCACATAGCTCGGTTAAAGTAAGCTCTCCTCAAAAAATCGTTGCCCTCTAACCCATATCTCTCCACCATCTCTGTCCACCTATCCTCAAACTCTACGGACGAAACTACTTCATCCAGTAGCTCATGGAGGGCACGTTTGAACCCGCTGTTCTTGGAGTACAGAGGCCCAAGCGACTCTTTTGCACGGCGAAGTACGTGCCACTTGCACCATCGGTGACGCGTATCTGGCAGTTCCGATGTTATGGCAGCCCTCATCGCTTGGCATTGATCTACGATGTAAACGACCAGTCAATCATTCGTAACAAATCTATAGAAACAGACAAAATAGAAGGGTACCAAACTTCAATCGCTATTTTTTATATATTTTACCTGTAAGCATCGTTGTCGGTGCAGATCCCATAACTTCCACAAATGTCCTGAAGGCCCAACGGAATGCGTCTGTGGTCTCTTCAGTCAACAGTACTGCCCCAAAAATAACACTTTGGAAGTGATTGTTGACTCCAACAAACAGTCCGAATGGGAGGTTATACAGGTTCGTTCTATACGTGGTGTCAAATGTAACGACATCACCAAACGTGCTGTATTTTACCCTAGCGCTACCGTGGCACCATAACAGAGACCTGACCCTCCGTTCATCATCTAAGTCAACATGCACAGCCAAACCCGGGTCACTCTTCTTCATATCAGCAAACAAAGTAATCGTTTTTTCCATGTCTCCTTCTATGGACTCTTGTGCTAACCTACCACAAAGTGCTCGAATCGATTGCCTACGGAAAGGTACATACTCGCCAGCCCCATGCATTGTACCAACTATTGAACACACCCGCGACACCTGTACGTTGTTGTTCCTAAGGTTACGAATAAGTTCTCTAGTACCCTCATCTATCCTGTTATGGGAGTTCCATTGCTTACGTTCGCCAACGGACTCAGACAAAGGATGATTGTGTTCGTCAACAAATTTTTTGATATACCAGTTATCGGTATCAGTACGGAGCAAACGAATCATGGCCGGGCAGCCGGTTCTTATAGTCCTAGAGCCAACAGAGTCGTTCCCCTGCACGCCATGAAGAGTGGAAGAGTGTATAGAATCGCGCAAAAACAACGGTTTCCCGTTTAGTGATAAATTCAATGATGAATGTTAACTGTGCCTAGCAAGTAATATATTATCTGGCACGCGCATACTATATCCTGCTTAGTGCGCTTGCCTTCCTTGTTGTCCCGGCTACGCCCATAACGTACTCCAAAACCGCGTTCCCATGAGTACATGTTGTAGAACTCGTACCCCTCCTCTGCAGAGTTAAATTCCTCGCCGACCTCAGGCATGAAAATGCGCTGGCCAGGCCGATCGCCCGCTTGCCTAATCGCGCGCTCGATGGCCCCGTAGTTCCATATGTAAGGGAGCCGAACTCCGCTGCGAGGAAAACGAAAAATCAGAGATCGGAACGATGACATTCGAAGCGGCAAGCCGTTAAAGATCCTCCCCAACTGGAAATGCATACCTCGCATGTTGTTGTTCATCGCCCATCCCGGTGCACAGCAAAGGGTTCTTGAGCAGCTATCTGCTAATCGCAAAGGGGGCGAAGCTGCGGATTCGTGTGCTACTGGTTTGTGAAGCGCTGCGCGATCTTGCTTTCACCTACAGAACCCGCACCCAAGTTTCCTATTTATTTGCCTCCTCCGAAACAAGGCCCATAGGGCAAGGCACAACATGATGTGCATGTCATATGCACAGTACCATGCAGTACGCGACAAAAGCAGGGAACAGCGCCATGCAAGATTTCTGATTTTCGGACGTCGAAAAGTTTGCTTACGGGCGCCCCACAAGACACAGAGCCTGTCAGATGCGACTTGTGACTTGGGCTGTGTGAATAACAAGGCTTAAATATAATACGTACGAGCGCCGTTTTGGCATTATGTTGTGTTATTTTTGTCCACTTACATTTGCACAGTGGTACGTTGCCCCCACGTGGAAAACCCGTACGCACAATGGAAAATTCCACCAGTGCACCGCAAACCCACCCCACGTCCAATACCCTCGCCCCACACACATCGCAAACAAATTTCTTGTCTCCACCATCGGCTGCAATTGGTATAATTTACGTCATAAACATAACAATTAACAGCACGTCTTCGTTGCAAATAAAGTGGATACATATATTACCATCTCATAGTACAATGAAAAAAATGTACACTACAATACCCGTGCAAAAAATGGGTTACTTTCGCAGTCTATAGTATACACAAACAAACAGTGCTATGAGGAGGTTGCCGACTTCGAACACAGCACAAAATCAATTTGCGCGGGTTGGTGATGAGTAACCATACCCGCTGAATAACATTGATCCGAAAAGTCCCGACTGAATCCATCCAAAAAAATGACTACCACGAACGCTAATCTCCGTCACCAGGGTTGGTGCTACAAGCCCTTGCATATCGTCCTAGTCTGCAGCAACCTTGAAACTTTGTTTCGCCGACCGAGCTCGTCAGAACCACACCATGCCCAGCGAAAGCCCTTTTATACAGGCATTGAGGAAATGATTTGCTAGCGCGTGTCCACATCGGTTGCACCCATTGAGGAAATGATTTTTGAGGCTGTTCAAGGTAGTCTTGGCAGGTGCACAGAAAATTACCACCTCAAAAACTCCGATTTGATCAGTTCCACTACCCACACGGTCCTCTATTCGCTTATCACGGGCACAGTAGCATTTGTAGGAAAACAAACGTGCACATGCGGTCAAAGCTAGTTTTTGACCCGGTTTAGGAATCTCTACGATGGAGCACCATTAGTAAATTTTTTGAGGTACACGTCTCTTTTGTCGGCAAGGTGACCCCATTGAACACAATTATAAAGTTTTTTTAAGAAAAAAAAATGCGGAAGACCAGCTCAAGGTCGCTAGATGGCCAAGCCGTCAGCAGCACATAGCAGTGTGAGTAAGACAAAATCAACCTCACCCAAACGACTCAAGATGGGCGCACACGGCCAGTCTGATCACACAGCGGCAGTGGCACTGCGGGCATTATGTTGGTCGCAAACAAGTTCACTCGATTTTGCTTCATGAAATTGCTGCAAATCAAAAAACTCGTTTCTGTATGTGTCTAGCCTGAGACCGTTGTCGCTAGTCACGACGCAAACAACAATGCAGGAGAAAAAACATTTACATTTGTCGCTCACGGTCCACGTAACCCATGTACCACGCCTTTTTTACTGGGCCGGCCCAATAAACGTCGACGGATCGAATCCATTAGGAGTTAAAGGCACAAAGCACACTACGTCCATTTTATTTTATTTCACAAAACTCTTCCACACGTACATAAAGGAGAAAAAACAAAATACAAAAAGTTCACAAAGATGCAACTTGATAGCTACCGACAATTGGCTCCCCGTCAGACATACTATCAGTTCCGTAGCAAATCTATTTCCAGGTCAAACTCGCTCTCCCTCTTAGTAAATATAAACGCTAGGATGGATCCTGCAGCTATACCATTGGCATTTGCGAAAGCAGACCATCCCCGGGTGAAAGCCGCCCTCCCATCCTTGCCAATAGAGAGCTTCAGTACATTGTCAACTTCACCCTCGCACACCAGATAGAAAACCTCCTTCTTTTTGTTGCCACCAAGAAAGGGTATAACATTTTCAGTCGTGAATGACTTCGGTAGTCGCTGCGAGTAAACAACAAATTTTAATGTACATAATTTTTTCATTACAAGAATATGATCCAAAAAAAGAAAGATACTACACGCACCATCCTATTCGTCGAGACAGATGTGCCATCCACCCTGCCGACGTAAATGCCAAGTTCGGCATCTCCCATCCAAGTCCTTCAGCAACATACTCCACCATCCAATCATCAAGGTCCACATTTTTCCCGACCACAAACTTAGACCGCCACGCGTCCAACAAGGTGGATCCCCCCGGAGATGGTCCTGTAATCGTCACACACAAAAATATTTTTCAGAAACATCACAAACCAACATTTTTGCGGGTCGCGGGGGGGTAATGAAGACGATGCATGCAAGACTTACCTGTGGTAAACTGTCCGGAACTGAAAATGTCAGCCCCCGACATGGAGCTGTTCTGGTTAGCAATCGTTGTTTGCGAAGAATTGCCTATTAGGTTATGATAACGTTAGAAGACAAGAATAAAAAAATCAACGCGATAACCAGCCCAAAAAACAATGGATCAATTACCCGTCACCGCCCGGTACATTGAAAGGTTGCAATCCACACCCTCATCCAAACGCGCACCCATACCTTGGACAACGGCCCCGCACCCGTTTCATGAGAGTCCTTCCCGTATAAGGAAAACCGGTTAACAAATAATCGAAGTGATTTTCCGTCTGCAAGATTTGTTTTTCATATTTATCCAAAACGGCATAGTGTACAACCAACTGCAAGTGCGCCATCATCCACGGAGATCTCTGCCTCCCGGCCACGGGGAAGTCTTGCGACATTTCTACCCCGGCACCATCATCCTCTGTGGATCATTGCATAGATTACGTCAAAAGAAAATAATTGAGTGAAACCGCGCCAGGCTCCGCTAAAAATTTTTTTGCGGTTCGCACTTGGTCCGACACTCACCTTGTTTCACACCCTCACGGAAGACCCAAACGATTATTTTGTCCACTCCTCTTATGTCGAATAACATGTAGTCGCCGACCGTAGCAGATGTGCGAGACAGGAATTCCGTCCACCCTTTGGTGAGGTGAATCCTCCCAGATATCTGCTCTACTTCACAGCAGTAGACCCCTGCGTCGTTGTCCAGGAGCTTAACGTACTTTTCGAAATGCAGCAGGTATTTTGCCGCGATCTCATCGGGGACAACCTGCGGGAGAGAGTTTGCACGTCTCAACATCAGTAAAATGATACATTTTTCTCAGTCAGCAAATTATGTGGATAGGTACAGAATGGTTCCAATTACCAAAGAAGAAACCATTGACTCCTCCATCACGCAACACACCCTCGTCCCGCCTTGCTCAGCAACACAACGCCCGCGGGGCATCTGCTTCACAGCATGATCGACCTGCGCGGTTGGAGTGAAAGTTTCATATGGCAAACCATTTCTAGATCATCGCTAGTACGAAGAAAACGAAAGTACGACTCACCCTTGATTGACCCAGACCCATGACTCCTCAGGCAGAGTGAGCACCAAACAGTTTATGGAGTGTTTCCACTATTTTGTTTTCAACGGCAATGATCTAGGCAGGAACGACCTCCTTGCTCGGCCAGCGTGTTGCTTCGTATAAAAAGGCAACGCACGCACCAGGCCGCGGCACCCAGACTCAACTTTTACGCACTTCAAATGCGAAATTACGGGTCAGCTGACACGTGCCCTACCATATATATGGGCAACGTACTACAACGATACATGCAAGGCACATGCTGGGCTACAAAATAATTTAACCATTCACGGCTCAAAATTATTTCTGACAAAGCAGCAGCACCCCCACACTGATAAAGAGGTCGCCACTGTGATCGGTTTGTCGGACGTGTAAAGAAAAAGGACACACCGAATCCAGCGTTGCCAGCAATGCCAAACGTCATCAACAATAATTCACACGAATTGAAGGCCATCCCAACTGTTCCAGACGCCAAACAACTGCACGCCGAAAAATCCTCGATTATTCGGCCCCCTCGCCTTTGGTATCCACCATTAAAAAACTCTTTTTTCCTAATTCGGGACAATGAGTGTCTGCACGTCAGTTATCTAAAAGGAAAAACAAAAAAAAAAAAGAAGTCAGAGTCATAAAATTAGGACGGGAACGCACCGCAGTTCACATCTACCATCACAGCGTATAGATTTGTTCCGTGTAGGAAAAAGCATGTACGCCACTTTAAGTTTTTCATTCGATTCTTCGCACGGATATTGTAGTACAGGTCGGGAAGCATCTTTATTTTCATGAGAAGCGAACTACAAAAAAAACTCATGCAATCCGGGCGCTGGGAGACGATTGCCTGGACCACGAGACGGGGACAATCTCAAGTTGTGGGCCTCCATCGGCCCAAAAATCATATGAACCGAAAAAACCTCGTTGTTTTTATGATGACTGTTCCGAACGAATGTCTTTCAAAACTAAACTTTATTCTCAACCAACCATGGCACAATACACATACGAGTAGCTGGTACACCGAAAACGGAACATACATAGTGCGCAGTTGTTGGTACAATTCGAACTAAACACCACCGGCAGCCGGCTGTGGGCAAACTACACAAAGACATCTCACGGGCAAATAAGCTGAAGACCACAATTAAACACACGACTCTATAGAAACCAATTCGACGCATGGATCCGTTAAGGGTCAGAAGTCGTAAACGATTATTCTGAGTCCGCGAGTCCCCCATTCGAAACGGAACACCACGTCAGCGCCTTCTTCAATTGAGTGTGCGTGAAGGAAATTGGAAACTCCATCTTTCAGGGTGATCGTGCCTTCTCCCATGATCGCCTTGAACTTTACTCGGTAAGGATCATCACTGCCGTTTATAAACATCATTACTTCCGCCGGGCACCCACGGTCCATCAGTGTTGGCACAATGTAGTCCATGCCGTATTCCCTCCGCATAGCCTACAATGCGACATAATAACTTGTCAAAACCTCATTCTTATTCTGTTTTTACCGTTCAAGGACACCTACAAACAAAAATAAACGGGTGCACAAACTCTGTCGTCCTCAGACGGATGCAACGTACCAAAAAATTCGAGCCAACGTTGACAGCATTTATCTTAGTATAGTACAGGGGGGCCTCCAAATCGTAAGTGCTGTTAATGTTGTTGAAGAAGTCCCACATCACATCGCTGACACGCCTCCCGGTTTCATTGTACACAGGTGGTATTGCACGGGGCCCTGAATACTTATTTTATCAGCAAGTAAAAACACAAAAGCATTTTTGAAAAAAAAAATTGATAGTTGGATATATCAAATAGCTTACGGTCCAGCTCTATCGGCCGACTTTGGGACCCCAAAACTCCAACGTTTGCATCACTCCCACCACCAATAACTAAATGGTAGATCATTGACAAACGTTAACGTAAGAGTTACACAAGAACAGAAAAAGGGAAAAAATTGTAGATGACCGCTTCGGATTAATCTGTCTTGATAAAAAAATACTTACTGTCTAAACAGCCTGCCGGTGCGCACGCAGTCAACTTGTTTCGATTTTGTGGCAGCTTTTCACTCCCGCAAATGGCCTCGAACACATGAATCTCCCATGTGTTTGCTGCATGGTGAACAAACATAATCTGATCACCGCATCGGCAATCAAATTGCTTGAGTAGCACATGCCAACCAGTAGTGAGATGGTACATGTTGCCTGTGATTTGCAGAACTACGCGGAAAGTACGACCAACGCAATCCTGCATGTACACACAGCTCCCTGCCCACAAATGGCAGGCGTGTACAATTGCAGCTGGTACGAGCTGGGAGGCGGGGTTGTGAGGGAAATCGATCAGAAACAGCTAAATGGCTGACCCAATAAATCTTGGAGGGGCAACAAAGAACATGAAAACTCACCATGCTATGCATGTCGTTTTCACCGAGACGGACGAGCTGGTACTTGGGAACCGATACACCCCAGGAAGCACACCCACCCTGACAAATTAAGAAATCAAAAGGTCATGTGTGAACACACAAGCAACCACAGTTTTCTAAGAAACTTCTTGTAGACACCTCAGACCGGACCATCTGGTGCTCCCTTACCGTCGAGCAGGTTGCTCCCATGGCTACTACTTCGCTTCTAACAATTGGACTTTTACTCGGGGTACTCCCTTCAACAATGTGCTCCGATGAGCGGAGTGCTTGGAGGTTTTTATAGGCAGCTGACTGCGTACTGTTTAATACACGACAAGATGCGGGGCCCGGTTGTCGTCTGTGTATGTCAGTACCGCAACCCCACTACACCCCTCCCACAGCTCTCCAACGCCATATAAAATTCACATGAACCCTCTGCAAACGTGTACAACACGGTTGTAAAGATCGGTTACACAGCGTCACACACCGCACGTGCACTGTGCGACGCAGGTGTATCTTCCTCGACGCAATTCCAAACGAATCCAACAGTGCGAGGCCGGATAAAGGGCACTAGTTTACTTCGCGGGAAATACTGTTACATTTCGTGGTGCGTTAAGCTTTGACAAACAAGAACTCATGATACTGTCATAGTAAATGACCTTTTAGCCTTTTGTACATACAATGGATGTACTCAGCCTTTATCACATATCTACGGTGTTCACCTGAAATGAAGAAAGCCAAAGTCTTGTAAATAGACTAGGGGAAACTAAAGCAAACGATACAGATGCTTCCACCCTCTATTGGAAATCTCCAGAGCTATCATCTCTATTACCTTTGCTATTTGGTAACAAAGGCATCATTCGAGTCGCACCGCATGGTAATGTGCTCGGACGCGTAACCAATATGCTCTACTGAAAGACAACCTGCCAAAAAAAGAGTTAGTTTTCATTTTATTGAAATCACGTCTTTCCGGCATCGCCAAAAAACCAACAAAAATACAACCATCCCAAACCCAAAAGAGGATTTTGGTTCTGTTATTTTGGTTCATAAGCCAGCTACCACACGTGCCCAGCATCATCCTGTCACCTCATGCGTATGATTTAAGTCAGGTTGCCATGAAGTTGTAACGTGACCCGCCACCACTGGCGTCTAACGCCCCGTCTAAATTCCATGTTGTACCTACATTTGCATTCCATACAACCACAGAGACGGTTATACCTTTGTCCGCATGTTTCGGTTGGCACTAGATCTTTTGGTAGCACCTATTACCGTAACGACGGGTGGGAGATCCCGTTATTTGGGTTGTTTTTTTTCTTCAGAGTCTTGTAAATAGACTAGGGGAAACTAAAGCAAACGATACAGATGCTTCCACCTTCTATTGGAGATCTCCAGAGCCATCAGCTCTATTACCTTTGCTATTTGGTAACGAAGGCATCATTCGAGCCGCACCGCATGGTGATGTGCTCGGAAGCGTAACTAATACGCTCTGCTGAAAGACAATCTGCAAATAAAAAAGTTAGTTTTCATTTTATTGAAATCACGTCTTTCCGGCATCGCCAAAAAACCAACAAAAATACAACCATCCCAAACCCAAAAGAGGATTTTGGTTCTGTTATTTTGGTTCATAAGCCAGCTACCACACGTGCCCAGCATCATCCTGTCACCTCATGCGTATGATTTAAGTCAGGTTGCCATGAAGTTGTAATGTGACCCGCCACCACTAGCGTCTAACGCCCCGTCTAAATTCCATGTTGTACCTACATTTGCATTCCATACAACCACAGAGACGGTTATACCTTTGTCCGCATGTTTCGGTTGGCACTAGATCTTCTGGTAGTACCTATTACCGTAACGACGGGTGGGAGATCCCGTTAGTTGGGCTGCACGGCTTGCAACTCCCCCCACCACCCCACCCCACACCCCCACCCCACTCGACATCCACCAAAACTCGATGGTATGTGTTGATATACAGTGTAAACGAGTTATACAAAAAAAAAGGTACCATGAGTTTACACCCGACATCAGACACATTGCATATTTTATAGAAACCAAATGCAACGTAGCATAAAGTCGCCATGATGTTGTGATGTGACCCGCCACCACTAGCGTCTAACGCCCGTCTAAATCCCATGTTGTATCTGCATTGGCATTTCATACATCCACAGAGACGGTTGTTTCCCCACACACACAAAAGTGTCCAAAACAGATACTCTCCTGTTACCAAAAAGAGTATCCTTTAGGATACTTTATCAACGCCCATCAGTACTCCTCTATGCCAACGTAACCAGTAACATCTTCCCCCCGCATTTTTCGGTGGGCACAAGACTTTCTTGGTACCACCTATTGTTGTAACGACGGATGGGAGACCCCGTAATTGTTGGTTGTTTCTTTCCTTCAAAGTCAATGAGGCTGCACAACCTGCTATTCCTCTGCGAACAAACTTATCTGGAGATCCCGTGCACAAGTACATCGATTGGGGGTGGGGGGGGGGATGAGATTTTATCGCAGAGGCGGGAGTGGTTCACATTATTAGAAGTTTTTCCCCATGGTCGAGCGACCGTTGCGCCTACTTGTGAACCATCATGTATAATACACGACGCCAAAAATATACACCAATCGCAATTTCCTGATTCCGTAAAAATTGTTCAGTATTCTTCACCCCTTTTGTAATTACAAGAACATACGGTCATCTACTGGTGCCGATCTCGGACTACGTCGATGCCTCACACGTAGCGCTGATCGACGTCATCAGATCGTCACCTACCGTGGCATAGATCGCTTCTGTTCTCAGTCGCCAAACAGCACGATGTCATTCATACGTCATCCGCGCATGGCACATGTGCCCTGACCAGTCTGCCCCGCTGCTAGGAATTATTCAACGGCGAAATGCATACATTCCGATGCGGTCAGCAGGCGGATGCATCATAGGAGACCCCCGTTCGCCCCCCAAACCCGTGAATCTGTATTAAAACTGGCGCGACGCCTGTCTTCCACATGCAGGGGCAGCACGCACAGGTAGCACCACCGATACTATGCGTTATTTGTCACGTTGTTTGCGCAGGTAATAATAGTTCCAGTCTGCATGTCTGGCATATGGGAATAAGGAACGCATCGAGACTTCTTACAGTAAGTACTGGATGCTCCGACAGATTATTTTGGATTTTCTTATAATGCATACATCACGAACTTTAAGGAAAAGTAAAACTCTTGAAGCTGGATGTTTCACTATAGACTAACCCGGCACAAACATAAAGTTTTGACTCATTGCATCGACACTTCTCCGACACAAAAAAAAATATTATCGCTAACACAAATAGACATAAGTGCGGAAATTAAAACTGTGAACAAGGATACACAATAAACTCTTAGCGGTACTAGCCGATAACGATTACGAAACAAAAAACACATCTCTAGACAGTTTTTTGCGACAAGACTAAGGGTTTCAGGGCATGCCGCCGACGGTCTACGTGCTCGACGTCGACGGCGGTACCAAGGTGAGATCTGTTGTACAGGACTGTGCCATGTCACCGTGCGACGACACACTGCACTGCGTCCGGTCGCGCCATGCACTGTCGTCGACGGAGTGCATGGTGATCATGGAGCCGACGGATCGCCCACCATGCAACGCCCTGGACCTGTTGAGAACCTGCATGATGTGGTCCGCAGCCTCCTTCGGCGACAGCGCATGCTGCCATGTGCGTTGGCTAACCATGGAGACATCGGAGCCAACCACTGGCAAGCCGGCGCCCTGTGGCCGGACTGTGTCGGCGACGCTTTGCCTTGGACGAATCTTACGCTTAGCTCCGCCGACTGGGACGTTGCGTACCGACCCGCCAATTGTCCAGCGGCGCCGGCACGCTTTGCAGTTGTACCGCGGCTGCGTGACATTGTAGTTGTTGTAGTGGCTGAACTTTGTGTCGGTGGAGAGGCACCGGGGGCAACGGACGTGCGGCCAGTTCGGACCATAGTCTGGCCGTTCCCCCGGTCCTTCGTTCAGCGTCGACGACGGCGGCGGTGAGGTTGTTGTGGCCACTGCCGTCGGCACCTCCCCTCCATTGCTGGCGCGCCTAAGGGGCGGCACGTAACGTACAACGCCGCCAGCGGTCCAGTAGCGGCGGCAGGCCTTGCACCGGTGACGGGGCTGAGATCGATTGTAGTTGTTGTAGTATGAAAACTTGGTGTCGCATGAATTGCAACGGGGGCAAGGGATTAGAATCGGATCTAATGGCCTCAGACCATGGCGCAATGATCTCTCCGCACGACGGGAGGACTGGCGGCGCGCCGGTAAAGTTATTGATGCAGGTTTTAGGTGTGTGGGTTGTGTGGGGGGCGAGACCGTTGCTAGGGTCAGGGTAAGAGGATCCTGAAGAGCAGAGAGCAACTTCCTCGAATGGTCCATGCGCGCGGCCGAGCAAAGGATATCGAGCAGGAGCGTTGTCTTAGTAGTGGAAGGGAGCGGAACGCGGAGAGGCAGAAGCCTTCGTCTTTTTTTTATTTTTATAGACGGAGATCGCTGTCATCAGCAGACTGCGGCTCAAATTGCGGGGAGGCGTTCGTGATGTGATTTTTGCGGCTGCCCCGACAAGTGACCGTTACGGCAAACCAAAACGTTGATATCATCTGATTAGCTAGTAAGCTTATCTAGTTTTCATACACTTTGAAAATTCTATCCCCCCTGAATTTCAACGCAATCTGCAATGTAAATACAAATTTTGCATTTTCTTTGTGTTTGTTGCCATCCCACGAGTGCAAACTTATTATGTGTTTACAAAAAAAAAATTATCTTTGTCGAAAAAAAAATTTGACGGGGAACTACTGCATGTGTATTTGTCGAAAAAAAACTGTCGTCAACCAGGTGCAAATTGACTGCCATAATGGGCCGGGAACAACGTAAACCTGTACAAAATAAAAAAAAACTAAAAATGGGCCGTAAATTAAACGTTCTACAAGATCGAATGAACCAAAACGTAAAAGAATAGCAAATATTTGTAAAACGGCCCACCAAAAGCCCACTAAGGGTCGCGCGACATCACGTGTAACAGGTGTGCCCTCAGTTGCCCGACAACACAACAGAATCGGTCCCCCCTACCAAATTGTGGGCCGAATACTTGGACCACCAATTCCCAAATTAGTGGTAGACAAGCATGTACCTAGCGCTGCGGTATGCCATAACAGGGGAGCAGCAAAACAGACGCCATTCATGCCACGCGTCACCTAACGAGGCTAGGCGCAGCTACCACCCCGGGGGGGCAGCTACCCCCGGTGATAGAAATTTCACTCTAATATATGTATATATATATATATATATGTGTGTATATATATATATATATGTATATATATATATATAATAAATATTTCATTGATAATCAAAGCTTGATACAATAGGCACACTTAGTGAATTTAAAATTGAAAGGAAAATGATTGGAAAGGAAAAGCATATGCGTGCCTAGCTGTTCCTGAGGACTCTACTGCGGTGGGTTGCGCGCAGCTTACTAGAGACGAGGTTCTTCGAGGGCGTGCATGACTCCGTGCTTACGAGCTATTTCTTGTAACTCCTCAAACATTTCTACATGATAGGAGTTAATTTCATCCTGGAGTTGGACTTCATAAGTTCGCCCTTCCGCCAACCTTCCCCTAAGGTGGCGAATGTAACTAGAAATCTCCTTGATTTTCCTATTCAACTCTGTTCTAGTAGGTTCTTTCTTCTTCGGGGGATCCTCTCCAAAGATGCCGTCAAGCTGCCCTTGGATAGGTGGGTCACACATGAGGCGAGGAACACATGGGTAGCGACCCCCGGATTTACTAAACAATCCTTTCCCCTGCTTCCATTTGGCAGTTTCGTTCCCCCTATGGTGTAGGAGAAACTTGGGGCCTTGAATGACGAAGATCCCGCTGACGTGGCCTTGTAGCGCTTACTTGGGTAGACATCGCCACCCTTTGCTGCCCTTCAATGGAGTTGTATCGGCGACTACCTGGGTTTCCTCATTTCTCCTCTCTAGGAACTTTCTGGCGAAGGAGAGAGCTTTCTCCTTGTTGAACCCAGCATTGGTGGGAACTAAGGCCATGGCTAAGGCCAGAAATGCTGCTAAAAAGTGAGAGAGAGAGGTAGAAGACAAGGCTTGTCTTGGTGTGAAGAGAATGAGAGGTGGAGGGTGGTATTTATAGGTGAAATAGAGCCATCCTCGCATCTCTTGCGCATCAGGATCAGAATCACCAGGATCATCAGTATCATCACAGCGCAGGAAGGAGATGGGCGAAAATTGGGCGTCAGAGGGCGCCGACCCGGTATGCGCGCGGTTTTCTTCCATTTCCGTGATCTTTGTCGATTTTCGAATTTGTTGGTAATTTTGATTGCCTTGGCGCAAAAATTGGAATTTGATTGAAAATCTAGAATATTTTTGATATTTTGATCATAAAATATTTTTGTGTGGGAAAAATCCTAGAAAAAATTCAGAGAGAAGCTAGAGGGTTCCCACACAAAATATACATATAAAAATATTTTTTTAGATAAACACAAGAAAGATAGAATAAATAAAAGTCATGCCTTGAATTAAATCAAGGAATTATCCGGCATGACAATCTATTCTATCAATTTCTTGGTTTAACCTTGCACGATAAGAAGGCTCAAGGAAAGGTTTTAAGCGGTGACCATTTACCTTAAAGATGTTACCTTCGTCGTCCTGAATCGTGATTGCGCCATGAAACGATGTGTCGACGACGGTATATGGTCCCTTCCACTTGCTCTTAAGCTTTCCTTCACCGAATAATTTCACCTTGGAGTTGAACAACAGGACCTTATCGCCCTGCTGAAACTCCTTGGTCTTTATCCGGTTGTCGTGCCATCTCTTCGTTCGCTCTTTGTAGAGCTTGGCACTATGGTACGCCTTCTCCTGCCATTCCTCAAGCTTAGAGATTTGCCTCTGGCGGTTTCTTCTGGCTAGCTTGAGGTCCATGTTCCAATTTTTAATTGCCCAGTAGGCTCGATGCTCGAGTTCTACTGGCAAATGGCAGCTTTTTCCATATACAAGTTGGAACGGTGACATGCCAATGGGGGTTTTGTAAGCAGTCCTGTATGCCCAGAGTGCATCAGGAAGCTTACTTTTCCATCCTTTCTCCATGTCATTGACCGTCTTCTGTAGGATGTTCTTGATCTATTTGTTTGAGGTCTCAGCTTGGCCACTGGTTTGTGGGTGGTATGGCGTGGTGATGTTGTGCTTGGCCCCCGGCTCCCTCAAGAATGCTCTGAAGGTTCGATCAACGAAATGTGATCCTCCATCGCTTATCACCATGCGTGGTGTGCCAAAGCGAGGGAAGATTATTTCATGGAACATCCTTCGGGCATGTTTGGTGTCAGCTGCGCATGGCATGGCCTCCACCCACTTGGAGACATAGTCGACAGCAACAAGGATGTACTCGCAGTCTTGGGACTTCTAGAAGGGCCCCATGAAGTCAATGCCCCACACATCAAATAATTTTTATTTGAAGGTTGAAGTGAAGGGGCATTGCGTTGCGAGCTGTGATGCCACCCTAGACTGGCACTTCCGACACCTCCGAATAAATTCTTTGGTGTCAGCATACATCGTCGGCCAGAAGAATCCACACTGCCAGATTTTTGCTTGAGTGCGGAATACTCCATAGTGGCCTCCGTATGGTGCCGAGTGACAGCTTTCAATGATCTGCATCCCTTCTGCTGTCGGCACACACCTCCTTAGTATGCCGTCCGAGCACACTCGGTACAGGTACGGGTCATCCCACAGATGACGACGGCTCTCAACCTCCAGCTTTTCCTGCTCTCTCCAGGTGGTACATGTCCTGCAACCATGTAATTCACAATGTTTGCATACCAGGGGTTGGAGTCCGTCACTGCCAATAGCATGTCGTCGTGGAGGAAGTCATTGATGGGCAAATCCTGCATGTTAGTGACTTGCAATCGTGACAAATGATCTGCTACGGTATTTTCTACTCCTTTCTTATCTTTTATTTCTAGATCGAATTCTTGGAGCAAAAGAATCCGAGCGGATCAAGCGTGGTTTCGCGTCTTTCTTAGTGAGCAAGAATTTCAAAGCGGCATGATCTGTGTAAATGATCACTTTTGCGCCCACTAAGTGAGACCGAAACTTGTCGATAGCGAATACTACAGCAAGAAGCTCTTTTTCTGTTGTGGCATAATTGAGCTGAGCTCCTGTCAGCATCTTGCTGGCATAAGCTATCGCATGATGCTTCTTATCTTTGGTTTGGCCTAAGACCGCACCAACAGCATAATCGCTTGCATCACACATGATCTCAAAAGGTAGAGACCAATCGGGAGGTTGGATGATAGGTGCAGAGATGAGTGCTTGCTTGAGAGTGTTAAATGCTTTCAAGCACTCATCGGTAAACTCAAAAGGGGCATCCTTAGCTAACAGGTTCGTGAGGGGTCTAGAGATTTGTGAAAAATCTTTGATAAATCTTTTATAGAACCCTGCATGACCTAAGAAGCTACGGATTCCTTTTACGTTCACCGGGGGAGGTAGTTGCTCGATAACCTCTATCTTAGCCTTATCCACCTCGATTCCCCTCTCGGACACTAAGTGTCCCAGGACAATGCCCTCTCGGACCATGAAATGGCACTTTTCCCAATTAAGTACCAAATCTTTGTCCGACACCTTTGCAAGACCACTGTCTAAATTTTTAAGACAATGATCGAAAGTTTTCCATAGACGGTGAAATCGTCCATGAAAACTTCCATGATTTCTTCGATCATGTCCGAAAAGATAGACATCATGCACCGTTGAAATGACGCGGGTGCATTACACAACTCGAACGACATCCTACGGTACGCGTACATTCCGTAGGGGCATGTGAAGGTCGTTTTGCTTTGATCATCCAGATGGATGGGAATCTGATGATATCCCGAATACCCATCAAGGAAGCAAAAGAAGGAGTGTTTCGCTAACTGTTCCAACATTTCATCAATGAAGGGTAGTGGAAAGTGATCCTTCTTTATTGCCTTGTTAAGTTTTCGGTAATCAATGCACATTCGCCAACCGGTGACAGTTCGTTGAGGTATAAGTTCATTTTTAGCGTTCTCAATGGCTTGTCATTCCTCCTTTTGGGAACCACTTGGGGCTAACCCAATCACTTGTGTGGTATGGGATAAATTATCCCGGCGTGAAAAGTTTCGGGACTTCCTTTTCACGACTTCCCGCATCGCATTGTTCGGCCCTCTGCCGAGGTTCCCATGAAGGTACACTAGCTGGTTCTATGGGAATGCGATGGGTACAGAGCGTTGGACTTATCCCTTTAAGATCGTCTAGACAATACCCAAAGACTGACTTATGTTTTTCTAGGACTACGATGAGTTTGGTTGTCTCTTCGTCACTAAGTTGGTCACTTATTATGACAGGAGTTTGTGTGTCACCGTTCAAGAAAACATATCGTAAGCCTTTGGGTAGGGGTTTAAGCTCAGCTGGAGGTCTAGGCGGTTTCTCCCCTATAGGGAGGCCAACTGTCTCCCCGAACTCGTCTTTTTCTTCTATAAAGAACTCGGCATCTTTATCTAAAGACGACTCGGGTGACTCAAACATGTCAACCGCTAGAACCTCTATGGGCACACTAGGGGGAGATTCGGCCACTGAGTTCCTGGCTCTAGTGACTTGAATGGGGAATGTTTCTCTCCCTAGTTTCATGTTGATTTCCCCTGTTTTTGACGAATTGTCAAAGAGTGGTTCCAGAGGGTGCCCAATGAGTATGTCGAATTCCTGGATGTCAAAGACAAGAAAGTCCAGGGACATTTCGACATCTCCATGGTGGAGTGTCACGTTATGTACAATCCCTAGTCCTTTTTGAATGGAATCTGGCATTCTTAAGGACCGTGTTGTTGGAGTAAATGACTCCATTCCTAGGCATGTGGATGCATAGGAATGGGACATTAAATTCGCCCCAACTGTGGGATTATACAAAGCGTCCACCCAATTCCGCTGAATTTTGCAACGGCGGGTAGAAGATGGAGCGCGAATCTGAATTACTTCAGACGAGATCTCACCTTCTGCCACCCACTCCATGCTCATAACAAAAGTCAACTCTCTAACTGACTCCTTGAGAAAAAGTTCATCAAGGGGCTCGCTAGGAGCGATGGGAATTGGTGGTCTTATGCGACATCCATATTGCGAGGTATTTCCTAAATTTTCGAAAAGTTCATCCTCGAAGACCGGAAGATCCATGGGTTCTTCCGTCTTAGGTTCTGGTTCGGGAGAGGGTCTCTCTATGGATTGGGAAGGTTCGGCTGATGCCGAAGAGACATCCTCTTTTATTGGCTTGGGTTCTACACGGATAGGTTCTAAAGGAGGAGTATTCTCCTGGATGCGATCCAAGAGAGCCTACCCCTCTTCGGTGGTTTTGTGCTGGAACGACCCTCCGGCAGTTACATCGAGCAATAGGGCAGAATTTCTGTCTAATCCTAACCAAAAGTGTTGTAGGAGTACATGGTTAGGAATGGACAGGTCTGGGCCTGATCGTGTTAGGATCAAAAAGCGTTCCTAGGCTGCACCTATGGTTTCGTTCTCTTTTTGTTGGAAGTTGAGCACCTCCTGTCGTAGCACGAGAAATAGGGTAGAATGTGAAGCAGAAATGCTTACGCAATTCTTCCCAATCTCCGTTTACTTTTCCTACGTTTTGGGTGTACCATTGCTTTGCCTTTTCATGGAGAGAAAAGGGAAACAATTTCCACCGCAATGTATCTTGTGACATGCCCGCAATGGTCAAGCACGCACAGAGTTGCTCAAACTCCCGTAGGTGATCATATGGGTTTTCATATTCCAAACAAAGGCTTGGTCCCGAACCATGGCTATGAAGCCAGGGCGGAGCTCATACTCGAAAGCTGTGATAGGCTTCGAGGATTGGGGTGTTTGAATGAGCTCGCCCTTCGGAGCGGATAGGTTGTAAATGGTTGGTTGCTCCATGGATATTTTTGTTTTCTAAAATAAAAACAAAAGAAGTGGAGCAAAGGTAGGTCAAGGTACATGAGCAATCTAGGTTCGGAGCTAACTGCGACAACCGTTCCCCGGCAACGGCGCCAGAAATGCTTGTTGGCGTTTCTTAGCGTATGCAGCCAAATCCGCAAGCGCACGGAAATCACCGTTATAGCACTTCACCCGGTGAGTAATCGGGTATCGTATTTCTTTCACGAAGAACGGCTTGTGAGTTAATTCTAAACAGAGGTTGCCCAGAGATGGAGTAGGATAGCTTAGGTAGTGAGGTTTTCTAAGGGTAAAGTCCTAGGAGATGGCTAAACTCGATGCTATACTTCTTACTTGGGCGCCGGATCGCACAGTGTCGCCGGTGATGCGGCCTAAGGCTCTACGTCGTAACCGGACGTGGGGATTACAAGGACGGACGGGGCCCCCACCACTGCCGCCTACCACCTCAACCGTGGGCTACGAAGCAAACGAAGGTAGGTCCTAGCCTAGACACCACGTCTATGCCAGTTGCTACAACTCTAGCGGTGGCCAGGAGCTCCCGTCTCTATCAGGGGTCCTCTTACTAGAGCTTCCGCCACGGGGACGAATGACGAACCCGTAAGAAGATAACAAGCAAGAATAACTTACTCAAAGGTATTACCGAAAGATAAGCACGATGTCTTACTTCAAGTAGCAAGACGCCGTAGAGGTACAAGCGAGGAGGAGCCGACAAGTCCGGCACTCCGCCCGTGGAAGACTAGCTTCCCAAGAGATCTCTTGGAGAGATGCTCTACTCTTGCTCCTCTCTCACTCCTTACTTCTATTCTAGCTAGGCTAGGTACAGTGGCTCTACTCTCTCTATTGTACACTTGTAGAATGGAGGTGTGGTGAAGAGTGAGAATTGAAATAAATAATGAATTCTGTTTTGAAGGAGGAGGCTTGCCCATGCTTATATAGGAGTGGGATGGTCGGTTTCCGCAGGGCAAATGTCGAAAACACCCCCGAACCGACCATCAGGGGCGATAACCAAACCGACCAACCAAAGCTGGGCCTGGGCCGCGCTCCAGTGGGCGCGCGCGCGCCCCAGGCGCGCGCGCCTGTCTGGGCCCCGCCGGTCCTCAGCTTTGGTCGGTTGTCTCTTTGTTGGGCCTCTGGTTGGCCCATGCTGGTGTTTCTGGTTGGCTTGGCCCCGAATTGGATTTTTCCTCCTTTTTCTCTTGTTTTCTTGGACCAAAAATAAAAGGCATTTTTGTACAAGTGTTTTTCTTCATGTCTTGGTCCATTTTGAGTGTTTTTCAGTTATGTCCTGCAAAACAAATAATCTGCACCACACTGTGGAAATAGTTAGAGTAGAGCTCTATTCTAGGTGAAAGTTGGTGTTGCCTAGGCTAAAGTTGGCGGGGTTAGAAATGAGTTAAGGACCGCCAACAGTGAGCGCTCGAGGATAAATATATATAAATTCCCCACGGTGAACGCTCCAGCGGGGTTTGAACCCACCACCTCAGGCAGGGTGCCAACCAAATGTCCTGACCAACTAGTCCGTGGACGTGGTGGCACAATGTTATCGGCAAAATTAGCGTCACAAAAAAATCATATGTACTACTATTTGAAACTATAATTTATTTGACCACATCTTTTGTTGTGACTTGATTTATTTACTAATAAAAGTTCTTTAACAATGGCTTTCAAATTTGGTTCTGTTTGCATGACCCAGTGCAAATATGTTACTTGTTTATATTTGTCACTATAGAATGGTCACAACAACCTGGTAGTACGACAACGTTGTGTTTTCTTACCAATAAAAACTAAATTTGTGAACATGTGCTAAATCTTTACCGTTGGTTTGTCACTGCTATGAAGCCTTGTGCGGACAAACCGGTTTGTCACTAATTACTATTGAAATATATAGTGACACCATCATGATTCATCATGGTCTAATGGTCACAAAAACCTAATTGATGATAATGATAACGATTGTCCTAGAGAACTAAAGATTGAACCTCAACGCAAACAAAACTTCCCTCAACTACAACACCCTCCAAATGACTAGGTACAAGGTATATATAGCCCCAACATAAGCAACTATTCACTGGACCCTTGTGACACTTTCATAGTAAGCACCGGATATTTCTAGTGGGCATATCAAAGAAATTCGGTGCCCCTACCATGTCAACTAGCCATTGAGTCGATTGTTACCAGACAATTCTGATGCATTGGTCTAGGCATTTGTGCTATACTAAAAACACATATGTGTCCACTAGAAAAGATCTGGTGCTAGTTCCGCTGCCCTTCTAAGTTGATTTTACTCGCATTGTTTTTCCATGTTTCACTTCTTGATGTCTTGATCTTCTTATTTGTATTCTAGGGTCTCCGATACTTCCACTTGAACTTCATTTGAGGTGTTGATTCCCTCATCTTCACCTTTAGCCTAGCTCCTTGCATCTGTCGATATTTCTGAACACTTGATATACTAGCAAACATGGTTAGCCCCATTGATTATGTTGTTATCAACCATCAAAAGCATTAAGCTCTTGCCAAGGTACACATTTCTTACATTTGGGAGTGTACCTATTTTCTAACTAGGTCCATTATCATGGTGATGTTTGTTGCTGATTGTACTTGACCAAGACTAGCAACATAGACTCGGATAGGGGGGAGGGGGATTTGGTGACTTTGATTTGGTGGTACTTATTACGGAGTAGGTCCAACTTCTAGGCTTGGAGAAAAATCCTAGGTCTAACTTTAGTAGTTTGTTTCTGGTAATTGCTTGCTTTCTTATAAAAGGCATTTTCTAGAGTTTAAGAATCTTATCCACTACATGGTACTTGGGGTGCTCCACAACTAGGCGTGTGGCTCGATCCAACTACTCAGTAGGCCCAAGCACGACAAAAGGTACATAGAAACCAAACTCCATCTATTGTATCCGGTTAGGAAACCTACTTGTGAATTGATTAGAACTCCATTTGTACCCCTACCACTCATATTATATAAGGAGGGGTAGGAAACCCCTTATCCACATCTCTCGAATAGATCCACAACCTATAAACATAGTATCCTCAACTCTGCAATTGGCGACAAACGCATGATACAAAAGGCATAAATATATGTTCCATGTGCCTTCAGAAAACATGCACACCACATATTTTTAACAAAAAGTTTGCAAATGAAAAATATATTTTTAGTGGAAAATAAAAAAATATATACAATAAATAAAAGAAAATATGAAGGGGCGTCGAGCCTCAAGGCAATGGGACATGTTTGGGCTGTGCGACCCAACGTTGAACTTTTTTTAAAAAAAAATGTTGAACGTTTGGTAGCAAAAGTGTCCGTACGTTGCAACGGGTTATTGTTTGTTCTTAACCAGTTAACAACGTATCTTCCTCACCCTCATAGTTATGCTATATTTGAATTCACCAACCACAATATGTATCGACACCCTCCACGACAACATTTATTTACCCTCAAATCTTAAAACTTACGTTGTATCTCCATTGCACATGCCAGCAGCTTTATCGATGGCGGCTTGATATTTGTCATTTTTGCTTAGTTGTACAACAAATTTGCCTCTCCCTATGCATGGTCATGATGAAGGGACTTAGCTTGTTTATCCACAAAAGCTAATGTTAACAAAAAAAAGCTTGTGCTCACGGTGTTGGTACAAAATTTTATATTTTATTGATTTTTTTAACTACAACACACAAAACATGGTCTGCTGGCTAAAAACTAATAATATTTTTGCACACTTCCTCTAGTCTAATCACCTGAAACCTCTCCGACTATCAGGAAGATGGTCCATGAAGAAGATGAACAGGAGGCTGCATCATCAGGGGCATTGGGTATTTGATCCAATGGCCGAGATGGTCGCCTAAAAAACAATCTAAATTTCAAGCGCCTACATTATATCAATTCCCATAGTCTTATGACTGCATTGTATTGTATTTATAAATGCTTGGTTAAGAATAAAAATAATAACCCATTACAATGCACATGGATACTTTTGCTAACTTTAATTAAATTACTATCTAATCGCACAAATCAGATCCTCCAAAATCCGCTAGAGCCGGACTCCTTTTTTATTTTTGGAACATATGAGCCGGACTCTTGTTTTTTTCTCGAAAAACGCAAAATACTTGCGCTTCTTCTTCATTAAGAAGAAGAATGCAACATGCAATGCAATACAACAGAACCGGGGTGGATACAGGATTTTATTCTGTTTGAATTTTTAATTTTGTTTTGCGGGTTACCTGGTGACCGAGACGGAGCGTCAGAGAGGCAGAAAAAAAATTTTATGGCAGAAATTACAGAAATTTTTATTTTTGGACCAAATGTTGGGCCTTCTGCGCTTCCAACTCTCACACAGCAGGAATCCAGAAAAGCATCCTACTCGGCCCATCTAGTCGTCTTCCTCCGACCTCGTCTCCTTCCCTGCACCGTCCTCCTCCAGATCGCGGTGCCATGGCGATGCGCTCTTTGGTCAGCAAGTTGAAGGCCCTCACGCCCGCCGCTGCCCGCAAGGTTTATTCCCCGTCCCCCTAGGTTTCGATCAGTTGCATTCAACACTCGCGGCATGCGTACATGATGCTCTGTGATTGATGTCAGTACAACTGATTAATCTCCGAATTGCTCACCGTCCTGCGAAATCAGATAACCTATATATTCGCCAAGATGTATATATGTTTGGCGATTATTAGTAGCTCTGATGGCTGATTAATGCTTAACTGAATTGGGCTGGTCTGGTCGCAATTGTCACTGATTTCACTCCAGGCCTTGTTATTATTTGTATATATGGCGATTAAGGACAATTTCTGCTAGCTGTATTAGACCTTGTTTGGATATGTGGACATTTGGCTAGGAGGGTAAATGAAGCAATTTGTTTGTCAGCTACTGAGCAATATTTTGTCAACTAATCAAATTCAAACTATGAGTTTATTTGCTCAAGCCCTTTCTCGATCTTTTGTTCCTGATATTACACGGCATTTTCTAGAGGTACCTGATGCAGCATTGAAGATGTACACAAGCAATTATTATATAAAACCATCAGGCCTGCATTCCTTTTCTTCCCACCTACTGTTTCAGTCAAGTGATTTGTTTGAGCTGTGTTGTGCAACGATGTTATCTCTCTTGCCCCTGATGCCTACAGCCATACAGGGGACTAAAAGGGCATAAGAGAGTTTATTGAAACATATAGCATATATAAGCGTCAATGTATGATTGATTTATTGTTCATGATATAAGAGGGATCTGATGTTTCTTTTTACCATCGAGCTGTAGGATATTCTGTACCCAAGAAATTATATCGATCCTGCCAAATTTGATTCTCTCGAAGAGCTGAATAAAGCCCTCCCGGCATTGCTGGAAAAGAAATTCAAGTACGAGCTTTACTGGTCATTTCTGGCATCTGATGTTCTGAATTGTCATTGATTTAAACTTGAAGCAGTCCTAATCCATGCATTATTTTTTTCCTCAATCCTTTTTTGAAGGGCTGACAGGGAGGCCTTTAAGAGGTATTGGAAACCCTATAATAGGGTTACATATGTGACTGCTGGTGCTGCTGTTGGTGTTTCTATATGGTTCGCTTTATGGTTTATTGATCCTCTTCTTAAGGATGACTAGGCATCGTGGGGAGCACCAATGACACTCATATCCAGTTTGACTATCAAAGGGTTTTGTGTTATGTATGCTCTCTGGTTCGTTTTGCAAGACTGCAGTGCTGACTACCAGTTGTTTTGTGGGATATATACTTATGTATGACAGAAATAATGAACCATCTGGTCCACGATGGATCAACTCATAAGAATGACTTGGCTGTGACTGTGAGCTGCGATAGTAGACATTTGTATCCATGAGTCGATGTGAAGTATGGTTGTGGTGAATGGTCATATGTCCATAATTATGGTTGTGGTAAATGGTCATATTTTCCATATGATTCAGTACATGTTTATATATGGTTGAAAGTGTGATTATTACTACAATGCTCTGGTTTGTCGAATTGGAATTGTTAATACTAACTGTAAGAGTGGAGCCACGTATTAATTTTTGCGAATTGGAACTGTGGTGGCGGAGTTTGATCCTGGCGTACATGAATTATTCAAGTTTTTTCTTTTGTTTTTTCCAATAATCTATATTTATATCTATGGCTATATCTATATAGTTTTCTATAAAGCTAAACCTCAGTAAATGTTTTCTCTCTTCGTAACAGGTGTTCACTTTATTTTCCACTAAGTTGTCTCACTGACTTGCAACCTTTCATGTAATCCATGTTATTCTTTATTAATTAAACATGTCCACGTCCTGATCTCGATTATGTGCAATACTATTAATCTTTAATTTATTAACACAAATTCATGTATATATGATATTAGTTTCATTACCTTTTCTACTATAATGTGATCAAATATGCTATTGGAATTTTCTATTTGCTTATTGATTTTTTACTAGATACAATATAATAAAGTAACATACAAGTCAAATTCATATATACACACACAATATACATAATATCATATAAATGCTATATGTAAAATATATTTATTTTTATGAAATTTTCGTGACAAAGCGCGGGTATGCTTCTAGTTCTTAGCATTCAGCAGATCTGGGTTCGACTCCTCGTGGGAGCGACTTAAAAAGGTCTAAAAAAGGTGGAGGTTTCCTCTACTGTCTTCGGTAAAAAAAAAAAATCACTAATAGTAGGACTAGATACATTTTCATTGAAAATCGAACATGACCGAACAAATCAAATCGAACAATCAGATAAAACTGCTTGCCCAACCCTAACTAACAGGGTTTCACCCGAAGAAGGTTTCTGAGATCTTTGTGCACAATTCGTGGTTCATTTTGAACATATATTTTTAAAAAAAGTCATAAATTTATGCTTTTAGGAAGAGACTTGTTAATTGTATGATTCCTGTGGAGCTTTTTTCTTAGTATAGAACATAGAAACCATCCTATATTTCTATGAAATTATTTTTGAAAAACTGCAAAGATTTTTATTTTGAATGAATTTGATTGGCAAAGAAATCTATGTGTGTAATGAATTTTGTTTTGATTAACCTATGTTTGTAAGTGTGTTTCTGAGTCAATGGTAATTTTAGTTTTGCTACTTTGTGCAGGTTTTGGAGTCTCAATGTGCAAAGGCTAAGGGAGGAAGAAGAGGGGTTCCATGGTGCATTCGCTATGAAGCTGAAGGAAGGTTTGCAGAACCCTCTACAAGTAAGTCTGGAGGGTGCAGAACCTTTATTTTGCTATGAACCGGTTGTGTTAATTTTTTAGTGGTCATGTTAGTGTCGATTCTAGTTATAACGAGTACTCTTCATTGTGGACATGATGAATGGTGTAATGATTGTATCTGAATGGTGTGTGTTTAGTAAGTTGCTAAGGCCCCTCTAAATTATTAGTAAATACAATGTGAAAACCGGATGAAATTCTGTTTACTCTCCATTGATCGTTTGATGCGACAGTGGTGAATAATGTATGACCGGTCAGCTCATTTATTTGCTGAAGCAGCAATGACGACCCACTGCACACAATCGGTTCATTTTGCAAGGCGATTGTGATCATGGTCATAAGCCAGGCGGGTGTTGCTCCAATCCGATAGAAACAATGACATGATCATGGACGGATCATAAGCAAAAATGGCGGTGTAGTGCATACCCACACAGTCAGCTTGTGTTCCAATGCAACGCAAATAAGTACCTGATCATGGACGGGTGATAAGAGTCTACCCTACACAGGCGGTCCATGTTGCAACGCATTAGAAGTAAGGACTCACCACAGATGGATCATAAGCCAATGCAACTGTGTCAATTGACAACATACATGGGTCGATGCTCCAAATGCGACTGAGTAAAGACTCATCATAGATGGATCATAAGATGGTCCCGCAGTATTGGTGCATGCCACAGATGGTCAAGAAACACGCATAGACGGTTCGCGAAACCAACATTGATGGCTATGAGCATCACTACCGAGTGCTCATTGACTGTTGCGACTTCAGTCTGTGAAGGGGGTACGAGCCAAGAGTGAAGTGTCAATCTATAGTAGTGTCATGCCTTATTCGAGGGGCTATAACTTTAACTCGTTTGACATCAAGGTCTACTTCACCTTCCTCGACCACTTCGGCTCAAGGGGCTCATAAACAACTTCGATATTGACATCCACTTTTGCTACTATGGCTACTACTATGACTACATCAACTACACAAGCGCAACTAAATATTTGCTCACAAGCACTATCCAAGAGGAGTCAGGGGAGCATATATATAGGAGGGCCTAACACTCTAGAGGGTGAAGTATTTTGTTCGGCGCTCATAAGAGAGCACTTGGAGGCTTCATGCGATCAGTTCGAGTACATTGATGACTACGATGACTACATGCATGCATTCATGAAGTGAAGGTGTGTTTCCAAGTGAATCCTTAGGCGAAAGAAGATCCAAAGGCGAAGATCTGCATGCTGAGAAAGTTATCCAGAGACAAAGCTCTACACTTTGAGAAGGTCCTACAGGAAATACCTGCATGCTGAGAACAGACAAAGATCTACATGTCGAGTGAAAGCTAACAATCTATGTCACAGAAGCGGTCGAGGAAGGCAAAGCCCAAATATGAAGATACCGCGGTGTTCGACATTGAGGCACTTGGAGTTAGTGGCTTCCTGAGTTAGCACTTGTATATACTACAATCTTGTGTGTGCTATTTTCTTCATGCCCTTTTTTCTCATGGGGTTTGGATGGTTTTAGTGAGGCGCACATGCGTAGCTCGTGACCAGGGTTTGAGTTTTATCCGTGCCTTGTCTAATATGAGCATCTATTAAGTCATGTTATATCATCCATACCCAATAGTTAAGGGGCTACTATGTTGTGGGAGCCTATGAAATTAATGGGCAATCTCCGCTTAGAAGAGGCCCAACTAGTAGCTAGTGTAGTGTCATGTGCAATCCAACTCCATCAAGGGGACTTGTAAGTAGCAGTTGCCTATATAAGTGCCCAAGGGAGATTCATCTCCAAATCATTTCCACTTGTCCAAACCAAGTGTGTCTCTCTCCCCACTGTTGAGCTCTCTCATCCTCTCCCTCTATCCTATTCAAAACAAATTATTTAACATTTCATCATATCAATAAACATATTATTATGATGAACACTCAATAATCACACTTTAATAATTACCTAATGGTTTATTATATCATTTATTAAGTAAACAAACTATAGGGAGAGAAAACATTAGAGTTCTATGGACTAAAGGTAATATCTACCTTGGTTACAATTAAAATGCTAAAAATATATCATGATTAAACTAAATAGCAATGTTTAATGGAGCTAAAATCGATATGGATAACAAAAGATATATCAGAAATCACTATGAACTTTTCAGTGATCGGTAGTCTTCTTCGTATAGTGATGAGCAGACTTCTTCAAAAGGTTATATGCTAGCCAAATCCCAAGAATCACTCCAGTAATAAGGACGGCTAAAAAAATCACAAACACACCAACGAGAGTTTGCAGCAATTCCTACTAAGCAAAGATTTCATCTTATGGTCTAAATCAGACCTGTGCATAAGAATTAGTAACAAATAGAAATTCCATTAATTGGTTGAAGTGTTGCAGCGCGAATGGTGAGAGAACAACATTCTTTTTAGAAAATGGGTGAGAGAACAACATAGCGATGCACAAAAATAACTCAGCTGTGTTCACTAAAATATTGAATGACGAGCTTATCAGCTCTCCTCAAAATTTTTCAGCCGGAGACTCAAGATCTGATATAATGTTTTCTAAAACTACTCTCAAAAGCTATTCTGCACCCACCACACAATACTACTACTTCTACACGGCACAGCACGAGACACAAAAGTCTCAGCATTTCCCTCCATCCCATCTGGTATTTGCAGCGTTTTTGTTTTCTCCTCATTCTGGCTTGTGATGGATTCGTGGTTGTCACAATGTTATCAGTAAAATTAATGTCACAAAAAAAATCATATGTACTACTATTTGAAACTATAATCATACAGGGCATCTTTTGTTGTGGCTTGATTTATTTACTAATAAAAGTTCTTCAATGATGGCTTTTAAATTTGGTTCTCACCAATAAAAAATTGGTTCTATTTGCACGACCCAAGTATGAATGTACTCCAGTGTAGGTATGTTACGTGTTTATATTTGTCACTATAGAATGGTCACAACAATCTGGTACTAGTATGACATTGTTGTATTTTCTCACCAATAAAAATTAAATTTGTGAACATGTACTACAATCTTTATCGCTGGTTTGTCACTGCTATGAAGCCTTGTGCAGACAAACCGGTTAGTTTGTCACTCTGGTTACTATTGAAATAGTGACACCATCATGATTCATCATGATCTAATGGTCACAAAAACCTAATTGATGATAATGATATTGGTTGTCCTAGAGAACTAAAGGTTGAACCTCAACGCAAGCAAAACTTCCCTCAACTACAACACCCTCCAAATGACTAGGTACAAGGTACATATAATCCCAACATAAGAAACTATTCACTAGCCCCTTGACACTTTCATAGTAAGCACCAAATATTTGTAGTGGCCATTGAGTCAATCTACTGCATTCATTAAATGGTTTCTCCGGTGCCTCACCAGACAATTCTGATGCATTGGCCTAGGCATTTGTGTTACCCTAAATACATATATGTGTCCACTAGAAAAGCTCTGGTGCTAGTTCCAGCGCCCCTTCTAAGTTGATTTTCCTCACATCGTTTTTCCAGGTTTCACTTCTTGATGTTTTGATCTTCTTATTTGTATTCTAGGGTCTCCGATACTTACACTTGAACTTCATTTGAGGTGTTGATTCCCTCATCTTCACCTTTAGCCTAGCTCAAGTCCATCCTTGCATCCATCGATATTTCTAAACACTTGATATACTAGCAAACATGGTTAGCCCCATTGTTTATGTTGTTATCAACCACCATCACTAAGCTCTTGCCAAGGTAGATATTTCTTACATTTGGGAGTGTACATATTTTTCTAGCTAACTCCATTATCATGGTGAAGTTTGTTGCATTTTTTAATTGACCAAGACTAGCGGCATAGACTCGGATGGGGTGGGTGGGGATTTGGTGACTTTGACTTGGTGGTACTTATTAGGTCCAATTCCTAGGCTTGGAGAGAAATCACTAGGTCTAAGTTTAGTGGTTTGTTTCTGGTAGTTGCTCGCTTTCTTATAAAGACAACGTCTAGAGTTTAAGAATCTTATCCACTACATGGTACTTAGGTGCCCCCCAACTAGGAGAGGGTGGCTCGATTCTACTCAAGAGGCCCAACCTGGAATACCCTCATCTACTTGGTAGGCAAGCATGACAAAAGGTATACACATGGAAACCAACTCCATCTGTTGTAACTCGGCTAGGAAACCTACTTGTGAATCGATTAGAACTCCATTTGTACCCTACCACTCAAACTATATAAGGAGGGGTAGGAAACCCCTTATCGACACTCCCGAATAGATCCACAACAATCCCCAACTCTGCAACCGGCGCCAACACATGATACATAAAGCAATACGACACCCATGATACACCAGACATAGGGTACTTGTATCTAAACTAGTATATAAATCTATGTTCCATGTCCCTTCAAAAAACATGCACAAACACATATTTTTTTAGCAAAACGTATTAAACAACATGAAGGGGCGTCGGGGGCCTCGAGGCAAGGGCGCGACTGCCGATCGAACGTTCGATCATCGAACGCCCAGCGCTACAGGGCCCGGCCCATCTCCCCTTCCTCCACGCGACACCACCGCGCGCGCGCGGCGCCCACCCCACTGACACGTACACACACGGGCGCCACACACCCTCCCGCTCGGCGCCTCCGCCACACACGGACGGTCTCCATCCCCGACAACACCCCGTCACCACGGCGCCGCCGCCGCCCGACATGGCCTCCCATGCTTCGAAAACAAAATCAAAAACTGAAACAAGTCAAAAATTGAAAATGAAACAAAGGGGCATGAATAACTGAAACATTCAAAAAATGAAAATGAAACAAAAGGGCATGAATAACTGAAACCCCGATCTGCATCGCATGAACCCCAAAACATTGAATAAATTGAAAAAAATAGAAACAAACTTAAAAGAACACACTGAAACATACATGTTTTGATACCGCAACATCATAACCGAGAACTCAAAACAAATAGCAAACGGTTGAAACAAAATGAAAACAAAAAAGAAACAAAAAAAATACCATAACTGAAACAAAGAATAAACAAGAAATGAAACAAAACTTAGGATGTACAGAAACATCATGAACAAAAACATTTGAAACACAAAACTAAGAAACAAAGAAAAAGAAACAATAGCGAAATATCATCGAAACAAAAAAGCAACCAACAATGAAACATCATGAAAAACTGAGAGAAACTAACATGCTTCGTCCGGAGGCGAAACATCTGCTACAAACCCGCTGAAACAACCAATGAAAAGGTAAGCAACATCTAGCACAGAGCAAAAAACACATGAGGAAGCGGAGGAGGAGGAGAGGACACCTACCTCCCGGATCCACCGCCGGCCGCTCCTCCGCCGGATCTCGGGAGCATACGACGAGATAAGAGGAGGAGCGAGTCACCCCAAATCCGGCGACGGCGGGGAGCACAAGGAGGGAGCGTGCGCGCGAGAGCGGCTGGGCGCGCGGAGAGAAGGGAGCGAGGAGCTCCCTCACCGGAACCCTAGCGGATCCGGCGAGGGTCGGCTCGGTCGGCCGGATCCGGCGCCTGCGGGGCCCGATCTGCTGTCCTTATGGCCGGATCCGGCCACACTGTGCCCGCGGGCGCGGTGGAGTGCCTCCGCCCCTCCTACTCCGACGACGACGATGGTGCTGGCGGTGGCTCCGGCGAATCCAAGGTCGGCGACGCAGCGCAGAGGGCGCTCGCGAGGAGGAGAGAAGGAGGGAGGGAGGGAGGGAGGGCGGCTCGCCGGCCGCCGATGACGCAAGGGAGCAGGAGGGGAGCGCACGCGGGCGGCGGCCAAGTGGGGAGTGGAGTGGGAGTGACTGGGGAATGGGAGTAGGGATGCTGGAGAGTGGAGACGGCTCGATACACACGAGGCTTACACACACGAGCCGCGGCCGCCCTCCCCCCACGCGCGTGTCGGTCCACTGGGCCCGTGCCCTGGCCCACGAAGGAGCGTTCGCCTCGTCGAACGTATAATATGCAGCATTACCGTCGAGGCAATGGGCTAACGTATGGGGCTAACGTATGGGCTGCCGGCCCAACGTTGAACTCTTGGTGCGTTAAGATGTAGGCTGTTGGGCCTTCTGCGCTTCAAGTCGTCTTCCTCCGACCTCGTCCCGCAGCCGCAGCAGCAACGCAGCAGCCAGCAGCAGCGTCAGCGGCACGGCTCCTCCCTCCCAGCCATTCCCCGGTGGGAAGGGCCATGTCCGGCGGCGGGTGCAGCGTACGCGCCATCTGGATCCTCACGCCCAGCGACACCGTAGCCTTCTCCAGGTACCCATCCGAGCTTTCCCCCGTCGCCGTCAGGATTTGGCCCCTCTGATCCCACGGGGCTCACCTCGTCCTCCCTTGCGCCAGGCGGTTCGCGGTGGTGGAGAAGCGGTGGCGCGCCGCGTGGGAGGCGGAGGAACGCGACGGAGAGGGGGACCGGAGGGGCGCCGGGGCGGCGCCGACGCCGCTGCTGCCCGCCGACCACGAGGTCGCTGCCGCGTTCGCCGAGCGCCGGAGAAGGTTCGCCCTGTCTGTCTCGTGGTCCTTGAGCTAGCTTTCTGTGCTGTGGATGTTGAAATACCAGTTACTGGATCTTTTTTTTTGAAGCCAGTTACTGGATTTTACTTGTGAGTAGAAGTGAATTGGGACATTATTCAGAGTTTCTAATTAATGATAAAATGATACGACTTTTTTTTTTGTCTGAAAACACTACAATCTGAAAGCTCCTAATGCGTGTATAGCAGCAAACAAATACTCCTTCTGTTCCAATTGGTAGGCCATTTTGGCTTTTCTAGATACACAACCTTTAATATGTATCTAGACATATCATATATCTCGGTGTATAGCAAAAGTTCTGACCTAGAAAAGCCAAAACGATTTATAATTTGGGACAAAGGGTGCTAGGTAGCTACTGTTCTGACAAGAATTGCTATTACTTATCGGCATTTTATTCTCTGAAACTGTAGGCCTGTGTTACTGTGGCATAATTCAGAAATTCTGTTGGGTGTGAGAACAGATGTGATACATATTTGACAGACATTTGTCGCACTGCAGGGAGGGCACAGCACGCGGTTCAGGCATCCGTACAAACGTATCATCCGTGGGACTGGATTCTTGGGTTGATGATCCAATTACCCGCCACATTATCTCGCTACGCATGGATAAAGAGGAAGGGGATGGCTTTATGCTGTGGCCTGTGGTTCTGCAAAAGCGTGGAGGGTATTATGTCCTCGTGTTGCCTCTGGTGGATCCTCAGCCATTTAGAGCATATGAGAATCTCTTGAAAAGGTCTGATTGTGGGAGTTCGGCCAAGGAGAACGGCAATCTTTCTTCTATCCTGTTCAATCTTCCATGCATAACAGGGTAATGTAAGTTTGCTTACCTACTATATTTTTCATGTTCTTCTTTGTTGAAGTTTCATTCTGTTGACCATCAACCAACCAAAAAAACTTGTGCAAGATTTTTTTAGAAACAGAGAGCATAGCCCCTGATCCCCTTTAAGATTTTTTTGGAAGTGATATAATGACATCTTTAACATTTAACTAACAATTATGATCGTTAGATGAAAATTTCGATATGTAGTTCAACACCAGCAACCTAACTAGCTTGCATGCTTGCACTTTATGTTCAATGTAGGGCATTTATGGTTGCTCATGTTGTTGGGGACATAATCACTGGTGATTTTGCTGAACCTGAGGTGATCGTTAGCTCTGGGCCGTCTGTTGGTGGACTCTTGGATTCATTGACTGGAAGTATAGGCATTTCAGCACGAGCGAAGCCTATTGCCGCACCTGTTGCAGCACCAACTGCATCACTCTCTTCTCCTGTTGGTGCTGCTCAATCAGACTCCTTAAAAGGTGGTGTAAGGCCTTTTGACAAGGATTTACTGCGGAACTTCATCATTGGTGCAATGCCTTTTGGTTAGTATTAGGAAAGCCTCCTATCATGGCATTTAATACTTCATGTTCTTCATGGATCTATACTCTAATGAACCAACTTAGCTAATAGTTTGTTTTGGCAGGCACACCTCAGGATCTCAATTATGCCAATGTTACTTCGATTAGAACTACTGGAATTTCTGGTGATCCTCTTCCGACAGACCAGAAACAACCTGCCTGGAAGCCCTACCTGTACAAAGGGAGGCAAAGGATTCTCTTTTCTAGCCTCGAGACTATAAATGCTGCACTGTATGACCGTGATGATGTGCCAGATTTCCTTTCTGTTTCAGGACAAGTGACCTGTAGGGCTGAACTTGAAGGACTACCTGATGTTTCTTTGCCATTGACTGGGTTAAAAACTGCTCACGTTGAGGTGTCATCATTCCATCATTGTGTTCAAGCTTCAGAGCCCACTGCTAATAAGCAAACCCTGGTTTTTCAGCCACCATTAGGGAATTTTGTATTGATGCATTATCAAGCACCATGCAACATTGCTCCTCCTGTTAAAGGGTTCTACCAGTTGTCCATGGTTTCTGAAAATGAAGGTGCTTTTCTGTTTAAGCTGACATTGATGGAGGGTTACAAGTCTCCCTTCGTTATGGACTTTTGCATGATTACAATGCCATTCCCTCGAAGAAGAGTTGCATCGTATGACGGAAATCCATCAATTGGGACAGTTTCAATGACAGAGCATTCAATTGAATGGAGAATTGTTTCAAGTGGCCGGGGACTCAGTGGTAGGAGTATTGAGGCTACCTTCCCTGGTACTGTTAAATTTCTGCCTAGAACAGTACAGAGAATAAATTCATCATTTCGATCAGTTTCAAGCACTGCATATACTGAAGATAGTGACAGTGAGCAAGATAACGTTAAAAATGGAGCTAGTTTGGATGACTACATCATGGAAAAAATCAACAAGGATCTTCAGGCAGTTGATTTAGAAGAGCCATTGTCTTGGCAAGCATATAATTATGCTAAGGTATGCCTCTACCAAACAATGTCCTAGGAGAGCTTGTGAAATGTTATTGTCAGTTCCTTTTATTTTGAACATGGGGTTGTAAGTAATTACCATACCTGGGAATGGTATGCTTGATTTCCTTGTCATATTCCCTTCTTCATCTTGGTAAGTTATAGCTAACTATGTTGGTTCATATAGGACTGAAACACTTGACTTATGTATTATTTCTTCGTATACCTAAGCTGATAAATATATAGCTGAAAATCAGTATTACACTTCATTTATGTCAACTAGGAGTATATTGGTGGTGTCGGTGGGTATGTGGGACCTGTTTATCCTTCTATGCATCCTATGTTGTCTAATTTCCAAAGACTTACCAAGATTCTTTTGTCTGTCTTTTCTTTTGTTTAGTTTCTTGTTAGGCTTCTTTGTTCTCAGTTGATTGATTATGATTCACTTCTCTAGGTTTCTTTTAAGATCACTGGTGGCACGCTGTCTGGTCTTACAATTGATCCAAAATCTGTAAGTTACAAATTACCTTCCTCACTCAACTGTAGTGAGCTGTCATCAATAAATCCATTGTTTTGCTAAACATTATTATCCGATCCAAGATCGGGTAGACAATTATGTTCATAAACTTTTAGCATATATATCTAAAATGAAATATTGTTGATAATCGCTGCATTTTGTTAAGTCACAGAATGGCAATCACAGCCCAACATGTCACATGCATTTACAGATTTATCTAGCCACCTGCCCACAAACAACAACACCTTTGGAAACCACACCATATAGATTAAAATTGTGTTATTTTGGTAGTAGCTCGAGTAAGAGAAAATCATGTCTCAGTTTGAAGTCAGGCAGAATTTCTTCACTCAAGATTTTCTGCTTAAACGCTCTCCACCTTAAAAGACTCTTTTTTTTGTCAGCGTGATGATATTGTACTGCTGCATGGTGATAGAATAGGTATTGAGGTTGCATTGTGCATTTGTGATAGTGCTAGAAGTTCTTTTTTGTATCTTGATGCTTTATTGAAATGTATATATGAACCAAAGTACATCATGATTTGATGCTTTAATGACCTCTTGCAGGTAAACATCTATCCTTCTGTAAAAGCCCCAGCTGAATACTCAATGCAGGTATCGTAATCTTGGAATGCTATACAATTTTGCTCCATCAACCATTAAATAGTGAACCTGCTGGAATTGGATAGCGAGTTTAGCGGCAAAATATGTGGTGGAAACCACAACCTTCATGTAAACTCGTGTAAACCACGGCAAAAAAGTCGTCTAAATTCACCAAAAAATCACACACGTAGATGATATGATGATACACAACCTTGTAAAATATTTTGCCCAAACTCGACTTCGTTTGTGAGAGATAAAAATAACAAATTTCTAACAAATCACGTGGGTCCCATTCTGGGTTTCCACCACATATTTTGCCGAGTTTAGCAGCAGTTTTGTATTAAGTCTTACCTTCTGTCACCCTAGAGTTGTGTACGCATGCATCTAAATGAGCTTGCTATGTCAGTGCGGTGATGGTGACAAACTAATACACACTTGATATGCCACCACGGTGCTTTTTGTGGCTTCTCTTACAAGAACATCTCTTTATAAAATGGCCACCTGAGAACTTCCTGTCATTTCTATTTCTGTTAAGTTTCAGAAAATTACGAACTTTTGCTAAAAAGCCACCAAGAGGCAGGAGGAAGTGAAGTCTGTAGCAGTTTAGTACTGAAGAAGAATAAGTACAGTATGTGCTACTTTAAGTGGCTTTGGTGGTTGGCTATTCTTCTGATGTACTCTTCAGCTTCATGCCTGCTTAGCCCCGTTCCCCCTCCCCCTCTCCCCTTCAGAAAGCAGATTTGATATTTTCACTACATTTTGCAATAAAACACTATTTGCCTGATCTGTCTAAATTTGAATTCACTTGGTTGTGACTAATAGCTGCAAGAGTTTGCTGGTGAGAGGCGTTGATGAAAATATTGGTCTTTTCTACTGACATGATGTGTGTTTTGTTCACCCTTTTGACAGGCTTCTTCTGGAGATTACATACTGTGGAACACCTTAGGAAAATGTCCAACAGTTGCGTTGCCTAGAGAGTTATGACTGTCAGTGTTTTCCATCATACGATGCCGATCTTTTGCTGCCTGTACAAACTCCAGAGCTGTCCACATTGTTTCTCTTACCAGATCTGTGCTGGGTAGTTTTTGTTCCTTTTGTATTAGGAATTCCTTTTTTTTTACCGAGGAGAAAAACTATAAGCCTACAAGATCTTGCTGTCTGAAGCCCAACGATGAAATAGTCTTGAAGCTATGATCATATGGGCAGTGGGATTTTGCATCTGTTGCAGTTACAGACCTTTTGGAAGCTCGTAGAAGTGAGGATTTGGTGTACCAGCGAGATTTAAGCGGGAAATCCCTATTACATGCTGCTGTTGTAATGCCTTGTAACGACACTACTACAGGAGCGAGGCTCATCACATGTTATTATACATTGCCTTCTGTCTAACTTGTCTCATATTTTAGTTAGGCAAAAGCTAATTGACAATCTGAGTGATTTGGATTTGCCCATCCGGTTTTTGCTGTGCCGCCGTGCATAATTGTGGTCAACTATGATGCTGATGTGCATGTTCACTGGAACAAAGTGTTCTTTGCCATCATGCATGATGTCATGAGAAAGATTGAAGGATGGTCTTGGCCTAGCCGCCTGCACACAGAAAGGCAGATGCCTGGTCATAAAGTAAGCACTGGATGGAACCGGATATTGTCGTGTAAAAGCAAAATGGAATCACTGACAATTTTGTAGCCATGGAAGCTATGCAAAATATATCTATGTATAATAAAGAATCTCTTCTTTTCTGTTGTTGTTGGAAAGATGTAGAAACTTTTTCTTTGTTCCGATCTGATGGTGCGAGTGCAACGGCGAGGCTGCATAAAGCAGGAGAAGGCGATTGGCAATAGCCAATAGGCAATGGCACACTTTTTATTTTAATTAAAAAATAAAAGAAATGGTAGCCAATTTGACTAGAGTCTGCTGCCACTTCCGCGCAGCCCCCTCCATTTTCTTCGGAATCTGTAAAGCATATAAACCACAATTCAGAGGCAGAGATCGATTGCCATCGCTCCTCCCTCCACCTGATTGATTGATTGGTTCCACTGCCAATACCTGCGATGAGTACCGTCGTGCCGCCGGAGATGGACCCCGCGGCGGCGGGGGAGATGGCGCGGGAGGCCGCCGCTTGGTGCGCGCTGCACGGCCTCGTCGTCGGGGACCGCGCCGACCCGGTGAGCCGCCTCCTGCTGCTTCTTATAGCTTCCGGCCCTGCATACACACTCTCAGTCTTGGAGCGCGTCGAATTTTCACATCCTGAATTTACCGCTTATTATAGGCCTCCTTTCTGTTTCTGACACCGGCTGCTCAGAAGCCTTGTTGGGACTAACAGTCCAGTTCCTGAATTTCTTTGTTCACTTGGTTTTTACAAGTTCAATTTTATGATCTAAGGTGGCCTTAGAAATTGCTGTTCGATCAGTAGTACTATGAAACACTGTGGCAATAAGGTTAGATAGAACTGGATACAAGTGCCAAACTATTATCCGGGATCCAGACCCCTGAAAAATGCATCTTGATTGAAACCCTGCAGAGATCAGCGACAGTCCCTGGTGTTGGTTTGGTTCATGCTCCATTCTCCCTGCTCCCAGCACACCTTCCAGAGCCCTTCTGGAGGCAGGCGTGCGAGCTTGCTCCCATTTTTAACGAGCTTGTGGACCGTGTTAGCATGGATGGGAATTTCTTGCAGGATGCTTTGTCCAAGTAAGTTTTTCTTACTTCCCGATATTGATTTCCATTAAAATTATCATTATCATTCAGAGCTCTGTTTGCCGCTTGAATTCATGTATGCTGTGCATTATCAGAGTGCCACTGTATGCTCTCATTGATCAGACTGTTGAAAAGTTTAAATAGTCTGTCTAATATTCAAAAAACAAACTGTTCAGTTTTGTGTAAATAAAATGACCATCCATGTCAGAGATTCAAAATTTATAAGGAACTGTTGGACTGATGAGATTGGTTGATCATGTTATAATTTCAGAACAAGGCAGGTTGATGATTTCACGTCTAGGCTCTTAGAAATTCACAGGAAAATGATGGAGATAAATAAGGAAGAGGTAATTTGCTCTGCTTTAGTTTCTTCTTCTTCTTCGAGGAAAATTTACTAACCTTTGCTACTGAGTTAATTTCTGAACCTCTCTATTATTAAGCACATGTTATCGCTAAATTCATGGTGTTGAGTTCTTAACCTGAATATTAAATATTAGTAGGCATTACTTACCTCAAAGAACTTTTCTCCATCTTTTTGGGATTGTGGAATGTTTACTGCATGGAAGTATTGAACAGTGATCCAATATTTACCAGAATATTCGCTTAGGGTTGCACCGATCAGATTATATGCTGGATTCAGAAACAAGCTCTCTTCTTCAAATAGAGCTCAACACCATTTCAGCATCATTTCCTGGGCTTGGTTCCTTAGTCAGTGATCTTCACAGGTAACACCCAGCCATTCATTTTTATAATTGGACTTTCCTTTTGTATATGTGGTACGTTTCCTGGCTTTGCTACGGAGGTTGTACGGTGGGGAGTGGAGAGGGTTATGGCGAAGGCGTGGTCGGCGGCAAGGTGCCGTGGCGGCGCGAGGGCAAGATGCGAAAGCGAGAAGACACAGGGGACGCCGGGCGCCCAAGGGTGTCAATTAGACACAATCCCAGGCTAAGCCTGATTCATTAAACAATCTGGACTCTTATAGTCTTTTACAATTGACGCTAACAAACTTGACTCACGCTAACCAATCTGACTCCTCTTGCTAACAAACTCTATCCAACCGAGATTGACTCCAACTCTAACAAACTGACCGAAACTTCCTGAGACTAAACTTCCTGAAACTAGACTCCTGACGCTTGCGCGCCATGACAATCGCGTCCTCAACTCAGCCACTCTGCTGACCGCGGCGCTGGTAGGTTCGTCCCACCATAACATCTCTCCCGCCCTCGGGAAACAGCTCGTCCTCGAGCTGGAAGGAGGGGTATGCATCCTTGAACGCCGGAACGGGCTCCCACGTAGCTTCAGACACCGGCATATCCTGCCATTCAATGAGGACGTGCCAGACCCCACGGCGGAGCTCGGCACGCAGGGCCCGAGCAGGACGAAGAAGCGGCCGGCCGTGGCGAAGGAGGAGCGGCCGGCGATGACGACGGCGCGGCCCCCGAACGGCCGGCACCCCGACATGGAAGACGTCGTGGATCCTTGCGTTCTCCGGCAGCTGCAGGCGATAAGCAACCTCGCTGATGCGCTCCAGGACCTGGAACGGTCCAGCGTACTTTGGGCCGAGCTTGCTGCGGCCGCCCGGCACCGTGACCGTGTGTGCCGGTGAAGCGGGCGTAGGAGCACCCGGTCACCCACGGCGAACTCCGGCGCGCGGTGATGAGCGTCATAGAAGCGACGGGCATACTCCCGAGCTTGCGGGAGCCGAGCACGAACCTCCTCCGGGGAACTCGTCACGGCTGACCAGCAGAGCGTCGACGGCGTCTGTGCGGGCCTGACCCGCGACGTACGACAGCAAATCCGGCGGCGGTCGCCCGTAGACCACCTGGAACGGCGATGTTTGCAACGCTGTGTGGTAGGAAGAATTGTAGCAGAATTTCGCCCATGGCAGCCAATCCAGCCAGTCGCGTGGGCGGTCTCCCGTCAAGCAGCGAAGGTACATGGTGATCGTCTTGTTCACCGCCTCGGACTGCCCATCGGTCTGCGGGTGGAACGCGGTACTCATGCGTAGCTTGACCCCGGCGTGACGGAATAGATCACGCCACACATGCCCAGTGAACACCGGATCACGGTCACTGACAATAGATTCCGGGAATCCATGGAGGCGGACAATCTCGTGGAAGAACGCCCGGGCCACCGAGGACGCCATGTATGGATGCCCGAGTGGAATAAAATGGGCGAACTTGGAAAACCTGTCAACCACGGTCAGCAAGACACTCTTCCCATGTACCTTTGGTAGGGCCTCGATGAAGTCGAGCGAAATGTCCGCCCAGATACGCGACGGCACCGGGAGGGGTTGTAGAAGGCCGGCGGGATGAAGCGTCTCGGTCTTGTTCTTTTGGCACACCGCGCAAGACCGCACGAAGTCGCCCACCACACGGCGGTCATGCTCGACGAAGAACTCGGTGCGGAGTCGGAGCAGCGTCTTCTGGATGCCTTCGTGCCCTCCCGTGTGGGCGAGCAGAAGGACCTCGTCGAGCAGGGCGGACGAGCTGGGCACGAAGACCCACCCCTTGTGCAGCATGAGGCCCTCCCGGACGCTCCAGGCCGCGCCGTGGTCACCAGTAGCCACGGCGTTGCGTCGTCTTGGCCTTGCGTCGCGTCGTTGTCCACCTCCTGGCGCAGCTCATCGAAGAGCTGGAACGCGGGCGCCGACTGCGTCGCGAAGCAGGCGCCCTCGGCTCCCGCTAGCGCCGCCAGCAGCGGCTCCTCGCCGTCCCGCCGAGACAGCGCATCGGCGACGATGTTAGAGCGCCCTGGCCCGAACTCAACCCTGAAATCATATCCAAACAGTTTGCTAATCCAGTGATGTTGAGGGATCGTAGACAAACGTTGGTCCAGCATGAACTTCAGCGCGTAATGGTCCGTCCGCACGATGAACGCTCGCCCCCAAAGGTAGGGGCGCCAATGGCGCACCGCTTGGACGAGCCCGATCAACTCGCGCTCGTATGCCGCCACCTTGAGGTGCCGGGCCGCAAACGGCCGGCTGAAGAAGGCAATCGGCGCGCCGTCTTGATGTAGCACCGCCCCGAAACCTGAGCCGGATGCATCGCAGTCGACGACGAAGGTGGCGGTGAAGTCGGGTAGATGCAGGACAGGGGCCGAGGTGAGGGCGTCCTTCAGGGCAGCGAACGCTGCATCGGCCGCCTCGGACCACTGAAACTCGTCCTTGCGCAGCAGCTGTGTCAACGGCGCCGCAATGACGCCATAGTTCTTGATGAAGCGACGGTAGTAGCCCGCGAGGCCTAGGAATCCGCGAAGGCCGCGCGCCGCCCGTGGTCGAGGCCACGCCTGTACAGCCGCCACCTTGGTGGTGTCCATGGCCACCCCGGCCACTGTGATGACATGGCCGAGGTAGTGGACTGCGTTGGTGGCGAAGGAACACTTCTTCTTCTTGAGATGGAGGTGGTGCGCACGCAGGACGTCGAGGACGGCGCGCAAGTGCTGGAGGTGCTCCGTCCGTGAGCCGCTGTAGATCAAGATATCATCGAAGAACACCAACACGCAGCGACGAAGGAAGGGCTTGAGGACATGGTTCATGAGCGCTTGGAACGTCGACGGCGCATTGGATAAGCCGAAGGGCATAACTAGGAACTCAAAATGACCCTGGTGCATCCGGAACGCTGTCTTGTGGACATCTTCAGGGTGAACGCGCACCTGGTGGTAGCCAGAACGGAGATCCAATTTTGTGAAAAATTTGGCTCCGTGCAACTCATCTAGGAGTTCTTCCACGACAGGGATAGGGAATTTATCCTTCACCGTCGCGGCATTGAGGGCTCTGTAATCCACGCAAAATTGCCACGACCCATCTTGTTTCTTGACCAACAGAACCGGGGCGGAGAAGGGCGGCGTGCTGTACCGGATGATCCTGCTGCGCATGGCGTCGCATTGAAGCTCCGAGTTCATCTTTTTGGAGGCACATGGATATCGGTAGGACGGACGGCCACCGGCTCGGTGCCCGGCTTCAAGTGGATGCGGTGATCGCACTCTCGGGCGGCGGTAGGCCGGTGGGCTCGGCGAACACCTCCCGATAGGACTCCGGCGAGATGTTCCGGAGGGCGCGCTCGGACTCCTTGGCGGGTTGGAGATCGGTGAACAGGGGACGCCGACGAAGCTTCGGTTGGCGCGCCCACGCCGACCCGGACCACGCGACGGCTGCGCAGCATGAAGGCCATGCGCAGCGTCGCAAAGTCCCAAAGGATTGGCCCCAACGACCGCAACCACGTGAGGCCGAGGACCATGTCGTAGGCGCCGGGGGGATGGAGAAGCGATCCACGTGAAGCGCTCCGCGCCGATTCGAGCCGAACGCCGCGGGCCGGCCCACAGCAATTGACGCGATCCCCATTGGCGACAATGACGTGGGTGCCGGGGCTGTCGACGAAGTGGATACCGGCGCGGCCGGCGGCTTCCGGATTGATGAAGTTATGCGTCGATCCGGAGTCCAAGAGCGCCGTGAACTCCTCGGCTCCGATCCGAACGCGCAGCTGCATGGTGTCGCGCGCCCGTATGCCCGTCGCGGCTGAGAGAGAGATCATGGGTTTGCCGGGGTCGAACTGCGGTTCCTCTGCTGGCGGCTCGTCGTCGGTCTCCTCGGGCTCCTCCACAATGTAATCAGGAGCCTCGAGATAGAACAGACGGGCGCACTTGTGCCCCTTGACGAACGGATCATCACAATTGTAGCACAAGCCGAGCTTGCGCCGTTCCGCCATCTGCTCGGGCGTGAGCTTCTTGAATGCTTTCGGCGTAGACGAGCCGGAATCGGCGGATGATGCTGACGACCCCGCGGGCGCACCTGGCGCCGGTAGTGCTGGGCGTCGAGGGCGCGGCGGCATAGTGAAAGCCGGGGCTTGGGCGGCGTTGCGGCGCTCGTACGCCCGGGCCAGACGCATGGCCTGTTGAAGGTTCTGAGGGTCTTGCAGCTCGACGTCCACCTTGATGTACTCAGGCAGCCCTCCGGTGAACAACTTGGTGCGCTGGAGCGCGGAGAGGTCGGCCGCGTGTGCCGCGCGGGCCTGGAACGCCGCCATGTAGGTGTTGACATTGGTCCCGAATGGCAGCCGCGCTAGGTCGGCCAAGTGATTGGTGCTGAGCGCGGGACCGAATCGTTGCTGGCAGTAGATGCGAAAATCCGGCCAGGATGGCCGGCCGACATCAGCTTCGAGGACGAGGTACCACTGCTGGGCCACCCCCTTGAGGTGGTAGGACGCTAGCCAAACCTTGTCTGCCTCACGGGTTTGTTGGCCCCGGAAGAATTGCTCACATTTGTTGAGCCAACCCAGGGGGTCATCCTTGCTGTCGTAAGTCTCGAAGGTGATCTTGTGATATTTGGGAACGATGGCGGAGTCCCACTCCGACGGAGGTGGAAACGGATGTGATGGAGCCATGTGGGTGGAGGCCGGGAGCGGCATGGCTTGCCCCAGGGACGGGAACACCGGGATCGGCGATGGCGAGTGTGGAAAGCTGATCTGAGTGATCGGCACGCCCATGGTCGACTGCGGTGGTGGCGGCTGCGATCCCTGCAGAGCGCCATGTTGGTGTGCAGATGGCATCGGCAGGGAGGGCGTCGAGGACGAGGAATCGCCCCCCGACGAGAGCTCCGTGATCACCGGCGACGAGGACGCAGGGAGCTGGGGTATGCCGCCGAAGCCGGGAAGTCCGAATTGAGGAAACGCCGGACGACCGTCCAGGGCCGAGAGGCGCGCGCCCTGGTCCGCCATCTGGTTGCTCATGGCGGAGATCTGCAGCTGCATCTTGGCAAGCATCTCCGCGATGGAGGACAGTGTTGGCGGTGGGGGTGGCGGGCTGGTGTTCACCAAGGCACCGGTGGTGGTGGCCAAGGGCAGGGACACCTCAGTGGTGGGAACGGCGGCGGCGGAGGTGGTGGTGGGTGGGATTGCTGGTGCAGAGGCGTTGGTGGTGGTGTTGTCCATGATCGGAGAGGGAGCTGATACCAAGTTGGTACGTTTCCTGGCTTTGCTACGGAGGTTGTACGGCGGGGAGTGGAGAGGGTTATGGCGAAGGCGTGGTCGGCAGCAAGGTGCCGTGGCGGCGCGAGGGCAAGATGCGAAAGCGAGAAGACACAGGGGACGCCGGGCACCCGAGGGTGTCAATTAGACACAATCCCAGGCTAAGCCTGATTCATTAAACAATCTGGACTCTTATAGTCTTTTACAATTGACGCTAACAAACTTGACTCACGCTAACCAATCTGACTCCTCTTGCTAACAAACTCTATCCAACCGAGATTGACTCTAACAAACTCACCGAAACTTCCTGAGACTAAACTTCCTGAAACTAGACTCCTGACGCTTGCGCGCCATGACAATCGCGTCCTCAACTCAGCCACTCTGCTGACCGCGGCGCTGGTAGGTTCGTCCCACCATAACAATATGAATGTACTTTCTCTTTTGTTTAAAAGCTGATAAAACAATTAGAAAATGCTGTCATGATTTAATTTAATGAACACTTAGGATGTAAAAGCTATGTTCTTTTTAAAATTACAGATTTGTCAAACTTGCTAAATTAGACATGGTACAACAGTAGGTCTGTAATAATGGCCACTTCATATGTCTAATTTTACGTTCATATGGAAAATGAATATCATTAGTTATCCACAGAGCTATCCATCACAAAGTCTTCATGCATGATTTTCTGAGTAGCCTTTATTTACCTTGCCCATTGTTTTCCCCCTTTACTTGTACATAGAATCTCTTGGCTTTGCCTTCTGTTTCCATTAAGAAAAAGAAAAGGAAGGAAAAATGAATGACAAGATTCAGTCAAGTAGCACACTCTGCAAAACTATTAACTTGCAACCACATTACTGATATCAGTTGGAAATTTATCATTCTAGAAGTAAGGAAAAGCTAGCAATATATTATGTATCCACTGCATGCTTTTCTAGTAGGTCTATAATTCTCTGGAGGACAAAGGTATATATAGTGCTAAAGAGAATCTGTTGACAACTCCAAGTTCTGTGCATACAATTTATTTCTATTTCTTACTAATGAATCTACCTGGACGTTCTCTTTTTTGCTGGTGGGGATTCTTATTAGTTCAATGTGTTCAGCATTATTTTTTTTTTTTTTTGAGCGAGATGCTCAGCATTATTATTGCATCTTCAACATGATGTAGATACAAAATTGATCTGCAGGACCTTAATTAAACAGCATGGGACTTTATTAGGTCTGGAACACAAGAGGGTTCCTGCAAATGCAGCTAACACTCAATTTGCTGAAGCCTTGGCCCAAGCATGGGCTGAGTTTAACATTGACAGGTTTGGTATGCTCTGTTTGATGATATATGTTTCTTATGTATTATACCGCTATTCAATGAATATTAATTGTTATCTTGTCCATTATTTTCTCAGTGCTGTAATTATGATGATTGTTCAGCCAGAAGAGAGAAATATGTATGATCAATACTGGCTTTCGAAACATTTGCAAGACTCATATCCTTTTATAGTTTGCTTTCATGTTTTCCGTAGTGATCAAATCTATAGTTCCTTGTGTTGCTTTCATGCTTAGTGATTGACTGTTATTTGGTTTGACTTTAATCAGTTGTCTTCTTAAACCGTGTAACTCTTATACCTTTTTTTAGTTTCCCATCCAAGTCTTGGTGCTAAGATTGTTTATTATTTTGGGAATCAATTTCAATTGTATGTTAACTATTTGTTCCTGAGCAATATGAAAAACCATAAGATCAAACTTGTGTTCCCTTGACAATTTATTACACATGGCATAACAACTATAAGGAAAACCTTATCACAGGTGGAAGCTGAAGGCCAGGTTCTCCCAGATGGAACTCTTCTTGTGTAAGAGCCCTGATTAATTACTGATTTATACTTAGCATTTTAGCATCATCTTAACCTTTCAGTGTGCTGGTTTTATGCTTAGCATTTGTGAACCATCAATCTTTCAGTATGCTTATTAATATTGATTTTTAAATGCAGAGGTGGCCACAAAGTTGCTGTTGTGTACTATAGAGCTGGCTATACACCAAATGATTATCCCTCAGAAGCAGTATGAATACACCTTTTTCCTTTTGTTAAGAGTCTTTTGTGTTTCCAGTTATGAAAACTAACTGCCCAAAAATAAAATTCTTTCATACTTTTCATTCGTCCTTGACATATTTGGGTGGTTCTGTATTTCCCTGTTACACAGGAACTTCATTTTCTGTCTTGCAAATAAAGTCAAAATACTTTGATTTGTATTGTTAGGTATATATATATCAGGCCCATCCATTCTAGGCCCATGTTGAAGACGTAGTGACATTATATATCGTCGCTTTTGTTGATGATAATATGCTTAAACTGCCATTATGAACTTCATTTATGTTCTAGGAATGGAGTGCAAGACTTATGATGGAACAATCATCTGCTGTAAAGTGTCCTTCAATATCGTATCATTTGGTGGGAACCAAAAAGATTCAACAAGAACTAGCAAAGCCTAATGTGCTTGAAAGGTGATCATATTTTTTTCGAGTGACAAAGAGTAGTACTTCTTGAACATTTGCGTTATGGGCATATTTTGTTCCAGCATTTCTCAATTACTAACATACAATTATCGGATCAATTATTAGTCTTTGGTGTGTAATATTTACTTCACTTTTTTCTTATTGTCATTTGTTCTGTCCATATAGGTTCCTTGAAAGTAAGGAGGAAATTGACAAGGTTCACAAATGTTTTGCTGGGCTATGGAGTTTGGATGATGAAGAGATTATTAAAACTGCAGTGGAAAAACCTGAGTTATTTGTATTGAAGCCTCAACGTGAAGGCGGAGGTTTGTATTTCCGTTGACATGCATACCATTTCTTACTTTTTGTTGAATATGCAATTTGTGGACAGGAAACAACATCTACGGTCTTGATTTGAGGGAAACACTTGTCAGACTCCAGAAGGAAGGAGGGGATGCACTTGCAGCCTACATTCTGATGCAAAGAATCTTCCCAAAAGCTTCTCTTGCTTATCTGGTTCGTGGTGGTGTTTGCCACGAGGGTCTTGCCATTTCTGAGCTTGGAATATATGGAGCTTATCTGCGGTATGGTAACTTTGGAAACAAACACAATAGACAATAGTTCTTTGCATATGGTGCTAGTTTTTTCTGATGAAGAGTACTATGCTACTCAAATTTCTGATCAGGAACAAAGATAAAGTGGTCATCAATGAACAATCTGGTTACTTGATGCGGACGAAAGTTTCTTCATCAGACGAAGGTGGCGTAGCTGCAGGGTTTGCTGTTTTGGATAGCTTATACCTGACTGGCAAGGTGATGCTCAATCAATCGACCTTTTTACCCATTATTTTTGTTTCGCTGGACAAACTATTTCTAAACCATATATCTTCTTTTACATGTTTAGACAATTTTAAGCAGTCTCAAAAACAATTGTTCACTCTTGTTAGTACTTTTTGAAAACCCTGGATGAATTTTTTGCCCCTGTGACCAGGTCAAAACAAATGAGATTTCAGAAAGGCTGTTTCATCCAAATTACATTCTGTGTTTTGTTAACCAGATGCTTAATATGTATTGTATTCCTAACATGTAATCAGAAAGAGTTTTCCTATAAGGAATTAGATATGAAATACTGGAATCCTCTACTTGGTTTACCTAGGCACAACTTAACTGTCTCGAATTCACCTGCAAATGTCTTGTTTGCCCTTTTCATTATCCTGTTATCTATGGCAAAAAGGTCATGCTCATTTGCTTGCTTTGTGCAGTGAGATGAGATAACAAAAGGAGCGTCAGCTACAGCTTTCAGTGGGGACAATGGATCATCATGTTCTGCTTCTGCATTTAGATTGACAGAAGAATAAGCTGCTGCAGACTAGAGCCATTTCTGTGACACAACGTCACATTGTGTTTGATGAATTCCTTCTCTGCCCCTACAAGGGAGAGAATATAGACATATTATTATGAATAGATCAAATGCGCATGAAATCCATGGAAATAATGAAGGATAAGCCACGTACCATTAGCTGTGATGTATGCCGGCCGTGCCGTTTCTTGTAATCTTGTTCCTGCTTACCTTTTTTTTAGATAATGGATTTATCAATCCGGCCTTTATATCCACAGTGATATACACAGCCAAAAGAAAACAAGAGTGCATAGACTCACACCTCAACAAAGAGGAGAATACAAAGGAAAAATTGCGACCTCAGAACATCCCTGCTTCCGGACATCCTCTTTTGAAACGAACAGATTCACCCAGTGGAAGCTGTCAAGTCGGCGCCGCCACTGCAAACCTCCGTTTCTACCATCTTCATGCGCTTCAAGTGAGGTGACACCACTTAGCCCACCTTCATCCATCACCGTCCAATCGGAACTAGCCAATCAGACGCAAGCCGACATGACTTGTCTTCGCTTCACCAAACTCCAAGGCCTCGGTCGCCCATAGGGCAACCACTATCATTAGGAACATGGTTATTACCCCTATTGAAGACCTCTGTCGCTGCTACGTGCTGATAGGATACACCTTCTCCTCATTGAGATCATCACCGACACTCAAGCCGCTCAAGCCGTTCTCACTAGATCGGATCTCACAGTGAATGGCGCCAGTCACCACCTCGCGTGACCTCACTGCCGGCACAGGTCCCTGCAGGAGAGGGAGAGTGGGGAGGAGAACACCAAGCCGCTGCCGTCCTTGCCATCTACTTCCGGCATTGAGCTCCTGCGATAGTTAGGTTGGTGAGGCGCGATGAAGGGACCCGACTTGTGTTGGAGAGGAGATGCATCGTGTAACTTGATAGCAAGGGGAAATTCTGTGTTTCTATTGAGGACACGTGGAGATATAGATGTAGATGTAGATGTAGATGTAGATATAGATATAGATATAGATATAGATAAGTGATAGTGCTAAATATTTTTTCTCAAAAAAAAAAAGATCTAATGCTTGTAGATAGTTAGAGTCTTTCGTTTAAGAGATAGATGTTTCTAATTAACGTAAGAATTCTACTTGAACTAAAGATTTCATTACTCCCAGGCCAAAAAAATTCAGGAGTAATCTAGAAAAGAGTGCCGGGAGTAAAGCCCCGTTTTTTTTTATGGGTAAAGCCCCGTTTTCTACTAGTGAAGATATCTAGATATAATATATACAAGGTACATAATAAGATCCATGTATATATACCTAGATAGAAAAGCTAAAAAAGACTTGTAAATTGGAACAAAGATAGTATGCAAACAGCCCGTATAGGCCAATGCAATGCATGTCGTTGTACCGGCGGCAGGCGGCAGCGCTGTTTGACAGAGACGTGACCACAATGACAATCAATTAAGGTAATTAACCGATACCATAAATGATCGACGCACAATTAATTAAGATGAAGAGGACGCCCTGGCTAGGCAACCATATACTATAAAACCATATACTATAAATAGAGTACAAACACAAGTTTCCTTGCCGTGTCGTCGTCGATCTCTCGCAGACAGGTTCGCAGGGCAGGGAGAGATGGGGAAGGTGTCTGTGCAGATCGCGTTTCTCCTCGTCATCATCCCTGTGAGCTACACCATCTTCTTGCTCATGGGCCTCCAGCTCGGGCGGCTGCTGGAGAGGCAGGCCGACAACGGCCGCGGCGGCGTCGTCGAGATAATGGTTGGTGGTGGATTGCATGCATGGCAGCCGAGGGGCGTGATGAGTGTGGGGCCGTGGGGTGGATCCGGATCCGGTGGGCGGCCGTCCTACATGCGCGGCGCCAGCGCTCCGAGCGGCGTGATGAGCGTGGGGCCATGGGGTGGATCCGGCGGGCGGCCGTTCTACATGCGCGGCGCCAGCGCTCCTCGCCTTCGTCGCATCGTCCTCTATCATTCCGGCGCCATCCACTCCCTCGCCTGCGATTACACCCTCGCCGACGACGTTGAGGAGCCGGTGACTCGAGAGGCTGGTCCGTGGGGCCTCTCGGATTCCTATGGTTCCATAGGAGTTCGTACCGAGGTACCGCCCAGATCGATCTGTCTGTCTTGCGATCCTTGTATATACGCATTGCATCCGTGAATATACCTTACAAATAATTCTCTATGCATGCAGATCGAACTGCCTTTAGGTGAGCACATCACCGCAGTGGAGGGGACGATCGGGCACTTTGCCAACGTCGTCGGCGTAGTGATCACCTCGCTGGCGTTCCGCACCAGCTCCGGCAGAACATACGGGCCGTATGGCAACGTGGGCGCGAGGTTGGACCACTTCTCTGTCCCAGCGGCAGATGGCACTTGCATCGTCGGCTTCTGGGGACGCTCCGGCTGGCTTCTCGACGCCATTGGAGTTTACATGAAGCCTTCTTGCTCATTATCATCATCATCAGACACGGTGGTGTACAACCAATATACATCCAGACGTCAGGGACCAAATTAGTATTTATGTTGTGAGAACGCTGGAAACATAATAAATAAAAAGTCAGCGGGGCCTATTAGTCCAGCAAGAATTATTCTGCCGACCCTTTTGATAGAACGGAGGGTGGCCTCGTCCAAGAACTGAAGTCTTTGGTGTCGTCGAATTTTATCCGTTTAGAGTATGTGTTTCGAAATAGAGGTTGTAATATAAAGGTGGTCTATGCCAATGGCAGCTTTGGGTTATGAGTGTCTTAAGGGGAACAAGATTATCTCTACCTCTGTCTCCTGTCAGGTTCATGTAATTGTTGTTGCCGGCTCCTTAGTAGCCGAGTAATGAAAGTCACAAGTCTAAAAAAATGTAAAATTACTTAGTTGACCTTTACTTCATTCTCTTTTGTCCTACTTACTCGATCAAAATGTGATAGGGGATTGGTTTCAGGGACTTCTCTCTTTCAACAAGGCAATGTTGGGGAAGCAGGGGTGGAGGTTAATAGCACGGCCAGACTCGCTTTGCGCTTAGGTGCTAAAGGGGAAATATTACCCATAGAATGACTTCCTCTCGGCAACCAAGAAACGACGAAGCTCAGCGACATGGAGGGCTATCCTCCATGGACGGGATGTGCTTTCCCGCGGCCTAATCAGACGAATTGGCCCGTGAGACATTAATGTTTGGGAGGAGAACTAGATTCCTAGAGTGACATCACTCAAACCGTAGGTTAATATGCCAAAGGCGACCGCCCAGCGAGTGCATGAGCACTTTATCTTGGGATATAGAGTCTAGGATGAATCGGTAGTCTACAAATCCTTTATGGCGATTAAGGTAGAGGAGGTGCTCAAGATCAAGCCTAGTACTTGCCTAGAGGATGATGTTCTAGCCTAGGCTTTCGAGAAGAATGGGATCTCCTCCATGAGATTAGCTTATAGGTTGTTGAAACAAGAACAAATGGCAACAACGATAACAATCACGGGGGAGAAGCTTGATGTCCCTCCCAAAATCCATGTGTTTGATGGATGGTGCTACACAATTCCTTGTCATCGAAGTCAGAGCTGAAAAGGAGACATGTGACAATGGAGAGCTTTTGTGAAGTGTGCGGTGACCCAGATGAAATGGTCTACCACGTGCTCTTCCGATCCTTTGCCCAAGATTTTGATGGGAGGTGAAGAAGGTGACGGGGGTGGTAAATCCCTAGCCTACATCCATGCTCATGGGCTACGAATGACCTACAATTTGGTGTCTACTCCCGACTATGTCAATGATGGTGGCTTGTGGGGCCTGGTCACTCTGGACAAGCAGGAACACTCGACGCCATGGCCAAAAAGTCAGGGAGGCAAGCACTTCTGGGAGGTACATCTCTACCTTGATGGAGGACCTGGCATCCCTGAAAGCACCGACGAAAGTAAAACAACCGGTGGGGAGAAGCCGGAACCGAGGTGGACTAAGATCAACACAGGTGCAAGTTTTGATCAAAACTCCTGCACGAGCAGCACTAGGGTGGTTGTCTGTGACCACTCTGGGCTGGTACGAGGCGGCGACAAGATGGTTTGATGGTGTGAATAATGCCATAACCACATAGGCCTTAGCGGCAAAAGAAGGCTGGAATTCACGGTTGAGGGACGGGTCATTCTTGAGGTAGTCAGCCAAGGACTATCAAACCTGCTGATGGACCCGACCTTGATCAGATCTTCCATTGGAGCTTGTGCTTTGATATTACATAGCTAGGCAAGAGTTTCTCTGTGTTTTGCGTTAAGTGGGTGCATAGGGATGCTAACTCGGTGGGCCATGTTTGTGCCTCTATGGTTTCGGCCACTTAATGCTCCTTTTTTGGCTTCACTTTTTTCGGACTTGCTAGTCGAACTAGCAGCAGCTGATTATACTCATGTCATGATTTAATGAAGGCTCTGTAATTACTTAAAAAAACCCGAGCATGCATGCTAGATGCCTCCTGGCGATGGTCCCCATTGGGTATGTGACCCTGTTGACTAGTCTCATGTTGCCCTTCAACCGGATCGGGGCTTATCCCAGCCCTGTGTGGCGCCGTGAATCTTGTATAAATGATGTTATGTATAAAGGGAGTGAACAAAGAAGTTGGCAAGGCAGTCTGAGTTAGGTGAGTGAAATGGATGCAGCTCTCGTGTTTGTTTACTTTTGTCGTTAGCTGAGCACAGGTGAGGCAGAACTATGTGTTCGCAACAGTGTTCAGAGAGGGAGATGCGTGTGGAATGTGGATCTATCACCCCCAACTGAGACAAGTCCTTTTTTTTGCGAATAACTGAGACAAGTCCTTGATTTTATCTCATTCTATAGTCATATGATCAAGGACTACTGGACTAGGTAGCCTTCTAGGTGCATTTACACCATTTCATGCTCTCGGAGAGAGTATCTAAAATTTTCGGTACCAATAGCGTGCATTATGGTCCTGCTATGCGATGCTAAAGTGTTTGATGCCACAGATAAAAGTTGAACCAATCTATTCCATGCAACATAAAAAATTGTACTTAATTAGCTGGTGTTAACACTTCTAGATTAGGTTTTTGAAATTCGTGTCAGTAGATCGAAAGATTTATAAACATTCTCGGAGTGTTTGTGTCTTGAATATTAACTTGAAAATGGAGAGATATAGGTCATGGATTTATAGCCATAGCTTAGTAAGTGGGTCAAGGTTCTTCTTGTCTAACTTTTTCCAGCCCCATATCTCTTATGTTGAGGTAGCATAGGGAGCTAAGGATGTAAAGCCTGCTTGGTTGAAGAGCACTATTTTGCCACATCAACTCTAGAGTAAGCCAAAATGTGGGTATACCAACATTAGAGTAGGGCAAAGCAATATTTTATTAGCATAAGCAACGTTGTTACTTGGTTTGCTACCAACAAGAGGAAAAAATTGTCTTCACAAAATTTTGGAACCAAATCATTTGCATGTCAAATCTCTTTAATTTGCCCATATTGTAGCCTGGCAGAAATTGTCTTGCAACAACTGTTGCTTGTCCTTTGGGGTCTTTGTTACTTTGTGCTGCATTTGTTGTTGCTAGTTCTTTGAGGTCTTTGTTGTTTTGTTTCTACTCCTTCCGTCACAAAAAAATGTAGGCCTTGTTTAGTTGGGCTGCAAAGCGCTAGAAATATGACTCTCTCCCATCACATCAATTTTTAGCCAGATTGAAAGTATTAAATGTAGATTAAAAAATTAACTAATTGCACAGTTTAGTTGTATATCACGAGACAAATCTTTTGAGCCTAGTTGGTCTACGATTGGACAATATTTGCCAAATAAGACAAAAGAGTTACTATTCATCAGGTTTATATTTTTAGCCATCTAAACAAGGCCGTAATTCTGAAGTTATAAAATTTTGTCTCACAAAAATTGCAATAGTAGACAAATGCTCATCAGTCATCACGCATGTCAAGGAGTACACTCTGTTTCATTGATAGGAACAGGACAGACAGGAGCCAGGCACCGGACTCTCCAGAAGCAAACCGTCCCCCAGACTCCCAGAGCAAGAAGAGCCCAGAACTGCAAAAGCCGATGAAAACAGAATACCGATACCGCCGGCCGCCGGAGAACATGGTGCGTGAACTACCCGCCGCCGGGGCAGCCCGAGGACCCCACTTCGCCGCCGTCGGTCGGGGGCTCCTCCTCGCGGTCGCAGCCCTCCTCGTGGTCGCTGCCTCCTTCCTCCCAGTAGCCGAGTCGTCTTGCCCGCGAGGTGCATCTTCCCCTTCGTCCCCTTCTCCATTTCCCCCAATCCCCCTCCCGGATTTGTTGAAGCTTCCCAAATTGCCGCTCGACCTTACCTCCAGTCCCAATATCACTTTTCTTTTGTGGATGTGTATAAATTAGCAGTATCTCTAGATACGCTATGACACTAATTTGATTTGAGAAAGTTTCTTGCGAATTCGCAACAGAAGTGAGCATCTTTCTTTTGATACAGTTGTAGCAAATCTTTATTAGTACTGTACTTATGATATTCTGATGTATCCAGACAGCTCACTGGTGAGAGACATAAGCCGAATGCACCAGAGCAACTATGGGAGGGAAGGATTCTCGCATATAACTGTCACCGGTGCGCTGGCTCACGGGATGAAGGAGGTGAGGAATAAACCCTAGAGCCATAGCATGTTCTCCCCAACAATATTGGCATGGACAAGTAGTCGAGTACTGCAAAGATTAATTGAATTCACTCATGTACCTGGATGTTCCTTGCTTCTATGTGAACTCCAGAATTAGACTGTAATTTCAGTTCATGCTGCTATGAGTTCAAAGGACTCAGTCATGTGTAGATATGCTTGATGGCTGAGCCACAAAGGGCTCATATTAGAATAAAATCTATGGATAGCATGGATGCTGAGATAATTCCTTCTTGCTTCTTCATGAAATGTTTCTCTGCAGGTGGAAGTGTGGCTTCAGACATTTGGTCCAGGTAAAAGGACCCCAATCCACAGGCATTCTTGTGAAGAGGTCTTCATCGTCCTCAAAGGGAAAGGCACACTCTTACTGGGGTCGAGCTCGCTGAAGTACCCAGGGCAGCCGCAGGAAATTCCTGTCTTTCAGAATACAACATTTTCAATCCCTGTAAATGATCCGCATCAGGTAAAAGAGAAGGGTTGCCATTTATATGCATTTTTACTTTGTCTGATACAGTGATTCCTAGTAGCGTCCTGATTTGCACAACTCTGCTGATTATATAGTACTGTACCTTGGCTAGTTTCAAGATCATGTTGGAGCTTATTTTGGCAGGTAGGGTCTATTCGTTAGTGTCTACTACATCATTTCCTCTTTCTTGCAGGTCTGGAATTCTGATGAGCACGAAGATTTGCAAGTTCTTGTGACCATATCGCGCCCACCCGTCAAGATGTGAGCATATCTTACTTTAATATTGTGTTTCATTCAACTACATTTGCTAATTGATCCATGCATACGGACTACTTTAGAGTTCAGAGTAGCCTGTGTCAAGTGTGATGCATATTTGCGCTTTCAACTTTGTAGAGAGTATTTTTTATGATATTTCCTTATGTTTCCATATTGTTGAAGCCTATACATGCAGTTAGAAGTTCATCTCAGAACATTTTGGCCATGCCTAATAAGTAATAACAGTTATGGCAAAACTTGACTGAATATACTGCAAAAGTGCAACTATATTTTATCCTTGTCTCTGAGAATCATCATTCCTATTCCCTTACAGTTCTAAGTTCTCACAATTACGGAACTACCAAGACTTAATGGGGGTTTTTATTTCATTTAAACTATAAATCATCCTTCTCAAGATAATTGCTAAAGTTGTAAGGACATCTGACGACGAGGGTAAAACAAGCTTGTACAAGGGTCTATTTTGTATAGGAAAAAAGTCTCACTTCTTTTCAAAAACTTCAAATGATGCATACAAATGTAAAATGTCGATCTTATCTAAAAAAATACATGGAGATATAAGAATATTGATGTAATGAACATTGAACTCTATTGCAAGACTGCTAGATATGCTATATACCTGACGAACTATTAAAAAATTGGCATTCTCAACATCTGATACTATCTGTACCACTTTGGTTTATTGATTTAAACTTCTTTAGTAATTCTGAACCAATATTTATAAATAAAATATGGTAGTATTATTCACAGGTGCCATGATCTCTTTTGCTTTGTTACCGTTGACATCATCGTCGTCTTTATCATTACCATATTTTGTGTTATATAGGTATCTGCAGCAATTTTGATTGTACAGCAATTAATTCATTGCGATTTAATAACACACATATGAGCAATGAATAGTTTTCTGAGATTGAGTGACATCTCCTGTTACAGATTTATATATGATGATTGGAGTATGCCTCATACAGCTGCGAAGCTGAAATTCCCCTACTTCTGGGATGAGGACTGCTTGACAGCACCAAAAGATGAACTCTAGGTTAAGTTGTTCCTGCAATTGGTGGACCACGGTTCACATCTACAAGTCATGATACATTAGTGTACTTTCATGTGTAGTTTTGTGTTGTGATGACTCAGGGAAATACATCCATGATCCTGGTGGAGTACGATTCACATCTACAAGTTGTAATCCATTAGTGTACTTCCATGTGTAGTTTGTGGTGTGACTCAGGGAAATACACTTTGACAACGTTTATTAAGTTGTAAGCACTTATGGAGTTGAACCACAGAGGTTTGTATTCTAGATTTTTGAAGCAGTATTGATTTGAACTTCCAGAGTTTTTTTTTTGCATAATTCTTCATCTGACCAATTTAGTGTTATTTGTTTCATAAAAAGATTCTGCTCTTTATTGTGATACTCCGCATACCAGACTCATAATTAATAAAGTTGATGACTTCAACTTCTTGAAGTGTGAATACAATGGATGGAAGCAAACTTTTACTTCATCTGAATTTTGAGTGATCATTCATTATATGCATACTGGTGTATGACTTATTTATAAGATCAAACAAAACCTCTAATCAACATATATAGTAGGTTAATGTCTATCGCTAAAAGTGAACTTGAAATTCTTAAGTACTCCCTCCGTCCTGAATTACAGTGCATAAGGGAGATGGCAATAGATGCATATACCCCTCACTTACCTTTCTAATCTATTAAAATCTGATTTTATTCCGCATGATTAAAGGGTGAATTCTTAGTCTTTATACAAAATATAAATATGGCGAGACAAATGAGTTACCCTCCTTGTAAAAATAATCATGTACTCCTGTTTAGGTAAATGTTATCTTCTTGTTCTCCAAATGCATTATATTTAGGGACAACTTCTAAAGTCTAGAATGCTCTTTATTTCAGGACGGAGGGAGTAATTCTCAACTGAAGTCATTATATAAGTGTTGTCACCCACTGAATTTGATGTGAGAGCAAATTCCCTGTTTGACACTAAAAAACAGTTCCTTCCATATTTGACACCTGGTGATCGATCCATGCTCATGTTTGTACTGGGAAGTTCAGTTTTAGTAAAACTGCCAATCTGGATGTACCAGATCGTCACTTATACCGCTAAAATATCGTTGATGGCCATGCCCAGAACACCATTGTCGTCCAAGGTCCGGCTCACGTTCAGCACCACCTGCATCCTGTCTTTGGTGGGCACACTCACATTTAGTTCCCCTTGACAGGAACAACTGATGTTAAAAAATCTTTATTTAATATTGTTTATTATGCAATTGCTTTTGGAGTAGCACATGTGAATGGAACTTGATTTCAGGATGCCTTTGCTTGCATTGTTTCGATTTGAAGAAGTGTGCTGCTAGCCTGCTAAAAGGTCTCAAACATGAACTTTTTATTTTTAGGCTCCAGCGAGGACCGATCTCTCAGCTGGATACATGGAAATGCAGAAAAGTTTTGAGGATGGATCTATGGGTGGCTATACTATTGCATTTGGGATAAAAACATATGACACACATTGAGAAAACTATTTGTGCTCATGACTCGAGTCTGTTGTGAGCTGATACACATCAGTTTGCTGCAGTGATTGGTTTCTATTTCTTCCATATTTTGGATGTTTGCAAACTTTTAACCCCGCCATCTAGGTCGATCCAGAAGCCGCCCTGGCACCCGTGTCTCAACCTCATGTCACCGACCTCCACATCAGGTACTTTATGTCAGTGCTAGCTCGCTTGAGGATCCAATTCATGCTCCGATGCTGTACTTTGACCAAAATACTTATGGGTTTTAGCTGGCCCTATCGGCTTATGTGAGCGCGTGGAATGAACGTGCATTTTGCGTGTTTCATTGTTCTGTACAAGCACATTGTAACTTGTTCAGCTAGGATTTTAGCATATTTTGTTCATGAGGAATGAAGGACTGCTCATCTGATAGTTCTGAAGATTCTTCATCATCTTACTACTATCAAATATATTGTCTGAATTGCTAATTCTCTCTCAACTAGGTACTTGAAAAGTGGCTCTACAAATCTCGAGAAGGATGTGGAAAGGAGGTTCAGCTATGCCTTAAGCAAAGAAGACATGGAGAACCAGTACTTGGAGGACCTTAATACACAACCAAGGGGCTCATAGTTAGGATTAACTTAGCCTTATATATGATTTTTTTTTTGAAAAAAGGTATTTATTTTATTTTTATGCTGCAATATGGCTTTTGTATGAATTCTGTATGTATTCAAAATTTGAAGTGTACCATGATTTCATAGTGATACATGTGAAAGTTGAACTATGGAATAAATTGTCGTTGTTGTTGTTTCATGTGCATTACTACAATGAAACTGTGGCGTTAGCACGAGCACTATACTAGTTTCCTCATGTCTACCTTAAAATTTTGAAATGTAAAGCTAGCTTGTCATGTTAACGGACCGGAGACCAACAAAAAATTGCTTTATTTTCCAATTCCATGGCGATGACAAATCTAATTCTTCTTCCTCGGTCTCTTCTTTTGGTCCACTCCATAACCACACCAAAAAACATCAACATCAATAGTTTCGCTTGAGTTCGCCCACCTACAACTTGAAGGCTTAATCTGTATACAAGAATTCGTTAAACACATATTCACTTCCTTAGGGAGCCACTTAAGAAAATCGAAACAATTCTTTCTAACAATGCTCCTTAGTCATCACTTTCACATAACTTACATGATGGTGGATTTCTCGACTCTTAGAGCACCTTCAGTGTAGTATTGAATCGAACCGTGGGCTGAGCTGGAAGTTCGATAACCAAACAGAGGACACTGAAGGGATCGAACCACAGGGTGTCAGAGCATAAGCGAACCTTGTTTTCGGTTCGCACCTTGGGCAATAAAAAAATGAAGGCTAACTCTCAAGCTATGTACGAGTCTGCAGCTTCTACCAAGAAAAGCACAAATGGAGTACTACTTTTTACTGTTTCATAGACCCCAGCAAGCAATCGATGCTCACACTGGAAGAGCGAACCATCGGCAAGATCGATTTTTCGTCTGAGCTGTGTCAGCCTTGGTTCGATGTTAACACTGGACCTGCTCTTAGAACAACTCTTACATTCGTTTTTATCTTGAGTTTCTCTTATTCTTAAGCACACATGGCCATTAGCTCATTAATTAAATGACCACTCAATAATCATTGCATTGTAACTCATGGTGAAAGGGCTATATTCGAGAGGCAATGAAGTCGAGTTGCCTAACATAGTAGAGTGGACTACTGACTTGTAGAGTCGTAGTATATGCCAATTGCCATCTGATCCCGTGTGTCCCTTGTGTAAGAAGGTGTTTTTTATTTACTTTGCTCCTTGGAGATGGCGTGAGTTTTCAAATATCCTTTGTTTTAGACTTTTGCCTAGCTTTTGAAACTTCTTTATCCTTCGTATAATTCGATTTGTCCTATCTTAACCAAACAACATTTGCAAGAGAAGACTCCTCCCATTTGCAACACCAGCCGTGAGAAGTTGTACATCGAAAACAACGTGAGATTACTACCATCTGGTCCCGAACGTGAGCATACTACCAACGGGCAGGAGCGTACTCGTGCAGTCGTGCTGGTGTCATTCGTACGTCCAAAAACGTCGTAGTACATCGCACACTCGTGTGTCACGAATCCCGAGGGTTTTCAATAAAAATTCCCGATCAACCATTAATCACGGCGCAGAACGCGATAAAGCCTCCGGCGCATGCGCATCCCAGCCGTCCGTACACCTTCCCCGATTTCAAACTCTCCCCACCTACCAACGGTCGCCTCCGAGGCCCTCGCACCCACCATAAACCCGTCACTGCCATGTGGTCCCGGATGCATTCCCCGGCCCACCCGTCAGTGGGTCTCTTCCGGCGCATAAATCCGCGCGCGAACCCCTATCGTTTTCCAATCCATTCGCATCCACCCACAAACCCTACCCTCCGCCGCCGCCGCCGCCATGGCCAAGAAGAAATCCGCTGCCGCCGCCGCCAACGGCAACGGCAGGCACGCCGCCGCCGCGGAGGAGTCGGCCGCGCCGCCGCTGGCGAAGGCGGCCGCCGCGGAGGTCGCGCCGGCGCCGGCGCCGGCCCCGGACGCGCGGGACCGGAAGGCGGAGCAGCTGAAGGCGCTCAACACCATGCTGCTCAAGGAGGCGACGGAGCGGCGGGGCCAGGTGGCGGCCCTCACGGCGCGGCTGGACGAGCTCTCCGCCGACGGCGCGGCGCTGGCCGCCGCCGAGCGCGCCGTGGCGCGGGCGGCCCTCGCCGCGCCCCTGAGCGCCGCCGCCGGCGAGGTGGCCGCGCTAAGGGCGCGCCTCGCCGCCGTCCAGGAGGCGCTCCGGGAAGCGGAGGCGCGGGCGGTGGCCCAGGCGGCCGCCAGGGGCGAGGCCGACGCGCGGGTCGAGGCGGCGGCCGGTGAGATGGCGGGGGCGGTGAGGCTGGTCCGTGAGAAGGAGTTGGAGGTGGCGGCTGTGTCCGAGAAGGTGTCGAGGCTGGAGGCCCTGGTGGCGGAGCTGGAGGGCAGGAACGCTGAGTTGTTTGGCGAGAAGGGTGAGTTGAAGCAGAAGCTGGAGGAGGCCAAGGAGGCCTTGCAAATGGTGTCTGGCGAGAAGGCGGAGGTGGAGAGGAGCCTGCAGGAGTTCAGGAAGGTGGCTGAGGCTTATCGGTTGGAGATGGAGGCCAAGGTGAAAGCAAAGGTGGAGGAACTGGAGGTTCTGAGTGCCAAGAAGGCAGTGATGGATTCAAGGGTGCACACTTTGGAAGCGGAGTTGGTTGCTGCCCTGTCCAAGACAGGGGAATTGGAGGCTGAGGTGCTGGCAAAGCAGAAGGAGTCTGATTTGGTGAAAGGAGAAAACGATAAGCTTCAGTCAGAGGTCTTGGCAGCCAAGGAGAAATACAGCTCGTCGGTTGCAGATGTTGAAAGTCTCAGGACTGAATTGAGCGCATTGGTGAAGGAGAAAGAGGCTGCTGCTAAGGCATTTCATGCTGAGAAGGCTGGGCTTGTGAGTCAATTGGAGGATCTGAAGAAGGTGGTGGAGGAAATCCGGGCTGACAAGGAAACAGCTGAGGGAGCAACTCGTGAGAAGGATGCTCATGCCAGTAAGCTGAGGGCCGAATTGGAGGACCTTCAGGCTTCCATGTCCCGGCTCCAAGTATCCTGTGATGACCTTGACACCAAGCGCTCGCGCCTACACGATGAGAAGAATTCTGTTGTGAAGGCTCTTGGTGCTGAGAAGGCTGAAGCAGCGAAGCTGAGGTTGAAAATTGAGGAGCTGGAGAAGTGCAGTGGTGAGAAGGATGGTAACATCAGGAAGCTGAAGGCAGCATTGGATGAGAAGAAGGGGAAAATCGATACCCTGAGCAAGGAGATTGAGCTGCTGCAGCTCGCAGTGGCTGAGGCTCAGAAGAAGAAAGGTGGCATCTGGACATGGCTATATGCTGCATCCACAACAATGGTGGCTGCCATCTCTTTCATCTATGCCACCAGGTCTCACTGAAGGACTGCTACTTTTCATTTCTCTTTTATTTTTGCTATGCTCTCTGTTCCTTATATCCACTTATCAACATGTAACTGGAAGTGACTGTACTGTTACATGATGTATCAGCTGGTATTATGGAATGAATCGAAACCATTTCCTTTATGCTGATGCTTGCGTTCTTGTTGCTGTCTATTTGAATGTGTTTTGTCTGTAATATCCTGTTGTCTTGCGGGACCTTGTGACTGTTGGATGTGCACAGATCGCACTGGCCAGGGGTGAATCAAATACTTGAGTTTTGGCATCTGGGATTGTACTGACATCTTGGTTTGCAGAATGCTTTCCCTAGGTGTCAAGATTGCAAAGTAAGCTCTCTTTGTTTGGGTGTGGTATTTTAGAATCCAGAGGTCATCAGCTGGCATTGCACGACCAACTGAAATTTGACTTTGCGAGCTTCTGTTTTCTGTGTTCTTGTTGCCGCCTATCTGGTATTCTGGTGTGGTTTTGTTGCCAATGAGATGCACGGCTCAGGGCTGGCTTAGTGCATTGGTAGCATTTGAAAATCGTTAACCTTGAGTCGAGTTGTTCTGGTTGACATGCCGCCTGTAGGTACGGCCCAACATGACGCAGTACATCACTGGCGATAAATCGTTAGTAAAATTCCAGGTGCTGAAATAAGCCTCAGGTGTACTCTGTCATTAAGCTGAGCATGCAGGTAATGGTTGCACGGCATTTCGATTCGGAAGATGATTCAAGAAAAAGATAAAACATGATACCTGTGTCGAGATCAGAATTTCTGAAGTTCTCTGAATTGTCTTGTGATGATTGATGCCGTCAGAACGAACAGACGGTGGATTCTGCAGGAATATCCATTACAGATAGCAGACATGTTATAAGCAGACTTGGACTACATGAGAACGAACAGAAACGATATCACGTTTACAGCACTAACAAAAAGGGAAAACCCCCATCTGCCCATGTTACAGCAGTTTAAGCTCCAAAAGTAGAAATTATCCAATTACAAATCAAGAAAATAATGCTTGTGCTTCCTGTGAATTCATCTTCCAATCTGCATCAACGTCAACCAATAGCACTATGCCTCAAAGTCCACGCCATAACTTTCAGAACTCTTGGATTCCATCTCTGATATCCTCCAATAATTCTGAAGTTTCTGATTTTCTCTTTAGCAGGAGGCCGTTCCACTGCACCAGGTTTGCTAAAACCTATGGGAGTGTGGATGTGATTTTTCGCTGTTGGCAAGACAAGAGGAAGGTGCCAACAGCCCCTCCAACTTGCCAGCTACATTGACTCCGTGTGGAGTTTTTTCACCATTGGAATGGTTTTCTTCCACAGCACCAGCATATTATTTCTCCATCCTTCTTTAGGAAAGCACCTGCCATTTTTGGATTCCATAGCCCCAAATGAACTGCTGAACTAACCATATTAGCCACACGCAAACTTTTCATTACTCAGCCAACAGTTCTCAATTGATTCGAAATTACTACCTAGACTAACACTGACCATATAAGAAAATAATAAACCAGATTTTCCGAGTTACCACAGAATCAAATAATATTTGTCGTTTGGATCCCTCTCATAATATGTGCATTTTCTGCACTAAGCAGTTTAGTTCTTTATGAAAATTATTACTACACATTCAGAATGACAGAGAGCCCAAAAATTTGACACACATATTAGCACTTGGTTCAGATGATGATGGTCAGTGGGGGCGTTAGGGCAAATGGTGTGTGACCCCGTAACCCTAGGCGGCGGCGCCCGTCCGCCCTGCCCTTGCCCCCGCCGGCGGCGCCGCCACCACCCGGCGCCGACACCCGCCACTCGCGCGCCGACGCCCACCACCCCTCCTCCTCCCCCTCCTGCTTCCCCTCCCCTCGCGCCCCCTTGACTGGCAGCCCCTCGAGATCCGCCGCTCGGGGCCCCGCGCCGCCGCTGGTGCCGGCCGCCACCGCTGCCGCGTTTGGGCCGGAGCCGGCCGTGGATGCCCCACCGTGCCCAGATCCGGCGGCCAGGCATCCCTCCCCGCCGCAGGAGCCCTCCTCCCCGCGTCAGTGGATTCGCCCTCGGCCGCATCGGAGGGCCACGCCGGCGCTGCCGCCTGCGCCAACTCCCCTCCGCCTCCTCTGACCGCGGACGCATAGGGATGCGTGGGGCACGCTCTGGGGCATGCCGCGGTCGCGGCGGGGTCGGGGCCCGGGTCTGCTGAGGCTGCGAGGTCGGCTCCGGGGTCGCCATGCTATCAGTCGCAAGCTGCCGCGCCACCACCAGCCACCCCAAGCTCCTCCTCCCTCTCAGCGGCTGTGGCTTCTTTCTGGCCTGCCTCGGGAGGCCGTCCAAAGCACCGACGGTGGGCGGACGATGACAACAAAGAGTCCAATGACGACCGCCCCTCAAGCTATCTCGACGCTGTGCGTCGCCCGGCGAAGGCGGCCACAACCTCCTCTGCTAGCGCCAAGAGACACCTCGTCTCGGGTTCGGACCGTGCTGGAGCGAACGCTGATCGGCAGGGGCTCGGCCGTAGGTGGAGGTGGGGCAGGCGGCCACGTCCGCAGCTGGTGAACGGCTTGCCTGTGCGGCCTGTGGAGGGTCGCATCCCTGCTCGCCAGCATCTCGGCCGCCGTGGATGGGTCTCCACGACTCCACCCCCAATGCCAATGGGTGGCGGGAGATACTCCACCGGTAGCAGACGGGTCCGACTGCCACCTCGGCTGAGTGTCGCTCCAGCCAAGCGCAGCCCCAACATCCCCGGAGGATTCCCGCGGAGCTTCTCGGGAGATGCTTCAAGTGCCTATCCTACTCGCATCGAGTAGCGACTTGCCAGTTACCTCGGCGCTGTTTACGCTGCCGCGGTCTCCACCACCTCGCCAGGGACTGCGGGCGCCCGAGGCATGCCGCGACTTCCCAGCGCGCGTCCCACGACGCGCAGGGGGCCGTGCAGAGTATCATGGCGGCGCCGGAGCAAGCCGGCAAGGGGCATCACCATCGGCGGTGATGACAACGCCGCTCATGCCGTTGATGCTGGTTGCATTCCTGAGCTTGATCCGCTGGGGTTCGAGCCGCGCGTGAGCTCGGTGCCGCCCGCATGGATCGACCCAATGCTGGAGGAGTTCGCCGCCTCGCAGGTCGTGCGCCGCGTAGCTGGTGAGCCGGCGCCTGGGCACCCGCCTTACATGGAGGACGGCTACGTGGAGGTGGCCACTTCGCTACTTGCCTCCCGTTCTGGGTGCCTGCTTGCCGAGGCAACCGTCTCCCTGGAGGCTCTTGTTTCCTTCGACACCAGTTCTCCAGTGTTGGCTACTCAGTGCTCGACGGACCTGCCCCCGCTGACGCCGATGAAGGAAGCGCCCGTCTCCAGTGACGCGACGTCCGCGCCGGGCGAGGCCGCCCGACCCCTCGCACGGTTTGTTGAGGAGGTGCAGGTCAAGCGAAGGTCGCCCTTGCTTGAGACTCCACCACGGCAGAAGGCGGCAACCACGAGGCCCTTGCCAGTCAGGAGCAGGAGCAGACGGATTGCCGCTTAGCCGCTGGCGCACATAGCGGCCTCCAAGCGGTGCGAGGTACTCCTCAGGCAGAGGTTGGACAACATCGTGCTGCCGACTGCCACAGCTTCGCCAGCGTCCAAGGTAATAATCGACGCCATACGCACTGGGACCTTGTCCTCAGGCCAGGTGGAAGCTCTAGACAATCTGTTCCCAGCGGTCAATGTTGACGGTCGTTAACCATCAATTTTATGTGTCAATCAGAGAGAGAAAGAGGGGCATAATCTGATCACCACCTTAGACTTAGGGTTTAAACTGACAAATTCCACGAGTTTTGGTGAATATATGTTTCTGCAGGGGATTATCAGAAAACCATCCAAGAAGGCCCACATGTCGGATTACATAGAGAGAAACAAGCATACGGGTAAAAAAGAACAATCTGGAAGACTCGGGAAGGCAACCCCTGGAAGCGGAGCCCCACCTGGCATAGACCAGGGACGGCCGCCTCCACCCTAGGGGCGGCCGCCTCTCCATCTCAACCAATGAGGTGGAGTCTCGCGGATCCTGCCTCCACCGACTTTGAGGAGCAATAAAAATCGTCCGTTTAGGTCGGTTTGATCCGACGGCTGTGGTGCCTCCGAGAGGGCTATATATTCAGACCCCTCCCCCGGGTGAAACCCTAATTCAGTCTTGAATTCATTATTCGTAGGTAGCCATCGCGAGCTGGGGTTTAGAGAGATCTCTTCACCGAGAATTAGAATAGCTACTCCAATTCTTCAAGTTCTACATAGGTTTAGACTAGATAGAGGAAGAATCAGGAGCCTGTGCTCGGAATTCCGGATCATCGTCATCAAGGATTGGTATTATCCCGTATCTATTCTTGTGACTTTATTCTAATATCATTATGTTTTGTAATACCCGATTTTAAGGACAAAACCAGATATGCACCATATGTGAGTATTAGAAGTCAAATCTCACATATAGCTACAAATAAGGGGCAGTATCAATTCATAATGCTTAAAAGTGTACTAGGTAAAAAGAGATAACCTTAGGAAACAAACAACGGATAGACAACTCCGTTCTTCGGGTATTGACTCCACTCCACTGGATCCAACTGACTGGTTGACCACAAGCCTAAAACTTCTCCTGAGGTGTGGGGGGAATAGCAAGAGTGAGTCCATGTCGAACTCCGCAAGTATAACAAGTATAATCTCATAACCACATGATCAGGTAAACATGACTAAAGAATAATAATTAAGCATCAGTGTTAACATTAAGCAATAACAAATAGTGAACTTTTATACTGCAATGTCTCAGGGCCGCCCTATCCGTGGGCACGGACGATAAATCGATTTAACTCTGCGCAGAGGTGTACCCTTTACCTGTGAGTCGTGATTCCCATTTGCTCGGGTTAATTACTCCCATAACACTTCCAAGGTGCATGAGCAGGGTCTCACTATAAAGCCACCCAAAAGTTCGTCTAACAAGCAAGGGTCGCCTTGTCGTCGGATATAGGGAATCCCTCCTCCCAAAGTGGCACACAACCTACCCGGCTATACACACCATGGAGGAGCCGCCCTATACCCAATTCAGCCCTCCCTCTCACAAGCTAGAAAAGGTCTCTTGAATGCACTAGAGCCAGAGCCATATAGCCCTCACAGCGGCACGTGAAATCCCGTATGATCACGTACAGAAAAATCCTTAAAGGGAGGGAACATCAAGTGAATGGAAACAACCAATCACCTTAACCCTCTTGATCCCAAGTTGCTATAAAGTCATCCTTTATGTTTAATCACATATTCATTAATCAAGCTTACTAGATCATAGTCACAAAAAGATAACGCAAGCTATACTTGCCTTAAACTTAGATCCTTTCTTCAAATCCCAAATCTTCATGGAATTGCTTCTCGATCTCCACTTCTTCTTGAGCACCAACTTCAGATCATTAACGCAAAGCTCACCGACTGGACACGATTATAGAGCACCACACAAGCATCCGAGCAATCATACACGAAGCAAACAATATGACTATATTAGAACAGTGCATCAATCATAAATAAATAGAAAGAAAAGTTTATAAAATAACTCTAATCATTTCTATGATCACATAGACATCAAGTTCACCGAAAACGGAGCTATAACGGCGACGATATGAATTTTCCAAGTTTTTCCTATGGACTAACAACGCATTAAATATGAGCTAAAACTACAAACCTAACCAACAGTAGCACTAACACGTACATTACGAAATTACGAACCTAACGCAATTTGAATGGATCAAAAAGGAGTTCAAATAAAAATTTATAAACATTTGAATTCAGTGGCAAAGCTGTAAATACTTGAAAGCGCATTTTAAAACTGAATAGAATTGAATACACTCTCCAGAAAAGGAAGCGTACTCTGAGATGGCACTAAGAACTATAGCTGGATTTCATTGTGTATTCCTACAATTATTTTTCTATAGGAAAACGGCCATAAATACAGGATGATGTCATGCTTGTGTCATTGCGATGTCATGAAAGCAAGCAAGCAAGCTAGCTAGGCAAGACTAGATAGGCCACGATCGGCGTTTGGAGCTAGCTGCGCTGGAACGGCGTAGATACCAATTAGTTTTCGACGGGATGAGTACCGGGAGGTAGAGCAAAGGAAATCGAGCTCACCTAGCTCGGACAACAGGAAGCACAGCCTCCAGCCTTGGCGACGAGGAATGTACAGGTGCGGCATGTCAGGAGGCACGTATGTACTGCAGATTGGATACAAGAAGCAAGGGCGTAAGGAAAACATACAACGTGCATGGCCTAGGGCAAGAAAACATATCATGTCATCAACAAGCTAAGATTGATGTCATCAAACTAATCAGATCAGCTAGCAGCACGCGAAGAATCTACGGTGCACAGGCATGTCCGGCGATGGAGTTTTGCTGGAAGCTTGATGAAAGCAACGTACAAATCTAGGCTTTTCTACGTTGAGTGCAAGGGATGGAGGCATGGAGCAGGCATCACGATGAACTCACCACAAACATCTCTGATGACCAGAACGAACGACCAGGTGCAGCGAGCTTGGGCTTGAGGGACGACGATGGCTTCCTGCATGGGTTCGGCGTTGATGAACGACCCACACAAAGAAAAGAGAGCGACGCATAGGAAGTCAAACAAAGCATCAGAACCTCGTCGGAGATACACGGCGGCGGCTCCCATGCAAAGACGCTCGGCGGCCAGCTTGGGTGGTCGGTGAAGCAACGGGCGGCCGCGACGGCTTCAGCACTCAGCAGGCGAGCTTTGTTCTCGGCGAGATCGAAACGGCGGCATGCACAAGGATAGATTGGTTTGGAAAAGAACACGATCCGCCAGGGGCTTCTATTTATAGATGGGTATGTCAATCGGCTGGACACGAAGTCCTTGGCATGCACGGCAAAGCTAGAAATTGTGGCGTATAGTTTGGTATAGGAAATATGATTGGATTCCACTTCAGTTGAAAAAGAGCCAACGCTAGCAATAGGCTGATGGGTATTAGCTATACGCCTATACACATGATATGGCTTAGTTGCTTAGCTTTTGTAGATTTAGATTATTATATATGTCATCACGTCAAGGCAAATCATGTGATGAAAAAACAAAACAAAGGGAGACAGATATGGTCCAATATCTGCAGGAAACCGACTTGAGAAAGAGTTAAAGGATGTTGAGCTCAGATAGTTTGGAATTAGAATTAACTATTCGAGCCATGAAAAATACTCCGAAGCCTCTGAAAATTTAGAGAAAATTCTCAGAGACATTATGAAATATGAGAAACCCAAATAAATTATTTGGAGCTCATGATAAGATAATTTGAAGCATCTAAAAAGATTAGATTATGCTCATAGACAAATGGGAATAAATTCTACAAGAAGCTAGAAAATTCCCAAGAAATTTATAGAGATTGCTTGACGAGACAGGAATTGAAACAAGTGACTTGGATTGTAAAGAAAGACTTTACAAAGATCCTCAAAGAAGACTTAAGTTGAGAAACAAGGAATTTATTTATAGAAAAAGATAAAGACGTATTGAAGAAGGAGAAAAGATGATAGACCTATTAAATGGATTTTGAAAGCCTTTACGCTTTTAGTCAAAACCACACATTACATAAAAATGTAAATGCACCAGCATGTATGCTCAACCATGTTTCTAATTCTATGATTAATTTTAATATAATGAAAAATATTATTTTCCTAGGTTTCATGAGCACATACATACATAAATAAATCATTTTAATCTATTTTCAAAAAGTGCAAAAATTTGGGTTGTTACATGTTTCTATTTATTATGTTCCTAGTTTATTCTAGTTCTACATTTGATATGGTTATGATTGATAATAAGTTTATGTATATGTTTACAAAGCGCTTAGCTCTCTTCGCGGGAGGGTTAGGTGGTAGATTTCATGTAAGCATGGTGCTTAGATGCCGTTTACCTGCAAATGCACCCTATTGGCCGGGTCGTGTGGTAGATCGCGGGAGTGACATTCCTGTTGAGTACTTTGTATTCCATCCCCCGTTGATAGGTCTAGCAGAAATAAAGTTGCGTAGAGAGTCCGGCTATGACTTGGCTTTTTATAGCAATGATCCTTATACATAGATGAAGAGTTTTTTATGCTATATATGATAGTGTAGCGTTAGAGTAGATGAATGACTTAGTAGATTAGAACCTACCTAGAAATTCTATTTCTTGAACTAATCGACGTCAACCTACCTTTTGTTGAGTAGTCTATCTCTAATCTCTCGTGTGATTTATTCCCCGAGCTTTATAATTCATATTCTTTATTTATCATGGTTTACCCCTCTCGCCAAAGTATGTGACTCAAAAATCAATCACTCATAAGTAGTCGTGTTTAGCAAGTTTATCTCATTGTTTAAGTCCTTAGTTCTTTCCCTTGAGCTAAATATAAATAACGATACCTAGAATACTTCCCGGTCAAGTGCTACGATGGTGTATTATCTGTTCGCTTGCGGATCCCATATTTATTCTATTAGAGGAGCAGTTTCTATACCAACACTTCTGGCGCCATGCTAGGGATGATAACTTAGCGTGAGTGGTGTTAGAAGTGTCAACAAGCATTTCTGGCGCCGTTGCCGGGGAAGAAATAAACTTTTAGAGAAAAATTGCTTAAGCAGATACTTAGAAAAGGTCCTTATCCGCCGAAAGGTAACTCGGTATTTATCCATATTTAATTGTCATCTCTTGCAATTCTCATAAGCATATAGCATTGCATTACAAAAATTCTACGCCCCATATAAATAATTTTACGGTGTGTGATCACCCGTTAAAAATGTTTTATTGTGGTGGCATATAAAAAATCATCATTTCATGCATCTAATTTAGTTTATCTTCATTGAAATTCATGCATTGTTTATAATTATATAATTGCATTTAGTGCTTGATGGGCCCTCCACCATAGGTCCCACATGTCATAGACTACACCTCACATACATCCCATCACATTATTTCATCCATTTTCACTCACCCCCACTATCCTCTCTTTTCCACCGCCAAATCCACCATACCACCACTTTTTCTTACTCAACATGGAAGCAAAATGGATCACACGAAGCTGCCACCAGGAAGGGCACACCTGGTGGGCGGCCGCCCCCACCATTGAGGCGGCCGCCCCCTCACTCTCTCCCCTATAAATACCCTTCCTCCCGTTGCTTCTGTGCACCACCAAGTATTCAGAATTTTAGTCTCCAAGCTGCTCTCGACTTCGTGTTTTCCTGGAGAGATAGAGAGAAGAGAAGGAAAGTAGGGAGAGAAGAGAAGAGAGTGAGAAAGAGTAGTAAGTGAGCAAGAGTTCACTAGCAAGAGAAGGGAAGGGATAGTGGTGCAGTAGATCATCAAAAGATTAGTGGAGATGCTGTCCAAATAGGATAAAGAAGATTAAGATTTAGGGGGAGGTTCTGTCGAAATTTAAGCTTGAAACTAGAAAACATCCTGAGAACGACTAACCTCTGGACCGCTAACTCTGGACGGCTAACCGCTAACCCTTTCTAACCTTTCCCTACACCAGTGTTGTTTTTAAGCAATTTGCAGGATGAAGGGTGTCATGAAGGGAATTACTGGAGCTGTCAGGAGCATCAGGACGAGGAGCTCATCCTGTCACACTTCAGTGGCTGGTTCTGACATGAGTGTCGACCCTCCACCGGCCATGTCTCCACCAGCATCATCTTCAGCACCTCGAAGAGTTCTCAAGAAGCCAACTGATCTTGGCCTGAGAGACTCCCGAGAAAAGGACGTATACAAGAAGATCAAGAATAAATACTTCGTCCTCATGCCGGTCATCGACCCGACACTTCTCTTTGAGACAGGTATGACCGACAAATTCGACACTATTTTTCCTTTAGTTGGATGGACTGCTTTTGCAAACCTTACCGAGATGGGGTCAAAACTCTTGACCATAGAATTCCTTTGCACCCTCCAACTCACAGAAACTGGGGTTTATTTTAGACTGTTCACCCAGGAATTTCCTATCACATGGAGAAACCTTAGTGACCTTCTAGGTTTCCCCCATGATGCAAACATGGATTTAGACTCAGCCTTGGGTGACTTTGACATGCATAGATTTTGGAACTCCATTTTCAAGGAACCATATCACCTTGCACACCGTACAGCTGACATTGAGCATCTCACACTTAGATTTTTACATCGATGGTTAGGAGCCACCTTTTTTCCCTGACATGATGAAAGTAAAATTAGAGGGGCAGACTTACAGCTGATGTATGCAGCTGTAAAGAAAGTCAAGGTTTCTCCTTGTCGGTGTTTCGTACCCCGGGGGGTATAACACCAACGAGTAAATTTCTATGCGTGCTCCCTAATCCGGATGGTGATGCAAGAAGGACACAAGTGTTTATCCTGGTTCAGGCAAAGAATGCCCTACGTCCAGCAGAGGGGAGAGATTTGTATTATCTTGCACCTAAGTGCTTGTACAGGGGTGAATACAAGCGGGACTTAGCCGTGAATGAGTGTGCGAGTGAAGGCGTCCAAAAACCTGCCCTAGGTTAGGCCCTGGCATCCTCTTTTATAGGCCAAGAGGAGGCTCAGGAGTACAGAGTAGATAGCCCCTAACTGGGTTCGAGGGTTCGTTCTCGAGCGGAACCTTTCGAGGGTTCCTTCCCATAGGCGCCCCTAACTCGGGTGCTCGAGGGCGGCTGTTCGAACCCGTCCGTGGGTCAGCCTCCGCTCCCTCGAGACTTACTTGTGGGACCGGGGTCCCCAGGTTTCTTACCGTGTAAGGGACCGTCTGTCGAGACGTCCCGTCATTTCGCCCGTTCGAGGCGCATCCGTCCGTTGCAAACGGCGCGCCTTTTTAGGCAGAAACCGGCGCATCGTGGTGATCGTGTCTTGGCGCGGTTCCGCTCCGTCTCGCGACGCGTGCGCCCTGTAAGTGGAGGTAGGTGGCGGTTTGTCAGGGCAATAAATGCGGTTACCGTTTTTCGTCGAGTCCGCCGGGGGCGCGCGGCCGTGGGATGGCGTAATCTAGGCCATTGGATGCGATTCACGCGGATCGGCTTGGGCTCTATAAAAATGGAGGAGTAGGCTCCCGGTTCTTCCTCCCCGCGTCCTCGCCTTCCCTGCCGCTCACGCTGCCCGTTGTGCTTTGCTTGAGATCCGATCCGCCGCGGTCATCATCTGCAACCGCTGCCACCGCCGCCCGCGACCACCAGCGCCCGCGGCCGTGCTCGCTTCGTGCCGCCGTTCCCGCGCCACCGTTCCGTCGTGCGCCGCCGTCGTTGCTCCGCCGTCCCGCTTCCCGTCACCGACATGAGGAGGTCGGGCCGGGAAGTCGGGTCGAGCTCCGGGCCGAGGTGCCGGTGGAAAAGGCAAGGGCAAAGGCAAGGAGCCTCCCACGCCGGTGGTGATGGAGGATGCGCTTCCGTGGCCTCGGTCCTCGGTGACCGAGGCGATGCGATCAACTTGGTGAATGGCGGATCGCTCTCCGCCCAATCCGGCGAGGGGTTACCGGAGTGGCGGAGTGCCGGACGACGACCACTTCGAGCCCAATCCCCGCCGGGCTACATCCCGAGTTTCATCGGTTCCACCGCGGGGCTTCGTGCGCGGCCGAGCCGCTTCATGCGCGCGCTCCCCACCATTTCGGGTTGAGCTCCGCACTTCAACCCCAACCGCATCTCGCTCGTGGCTACTTACGCCGCCGTGAGTGAGGGTATCCGGGCATGGCGCCGCAATGGGACCCGTTCTCCCACATCTTCAAGGCGACGCTCTTCACCAAGGCGGTGAAGGACAAGGAGGCCGCCGACGACGACGGTGATGAGGGCGACGAGGAGGAGGAAGAGGAGAACGAGGAGGAAGAGGAGAAGAAGAAGAAGCCAAAGGTCCGCCGCTATGTTCGAGCGGGTTCCTGCTCGATCGGGCTGAAGAGGAAGGAGTGCTGGCTATCCGGCGCATGGACGTCGAACAACGCCGGCTGGGACCGAGAATGGTTCTACCTCCGCAACGAGGAGGGCCTCTTCCCGGAATACACCGGCGCCGTGCTAACCGCGCCCGGTTTCAACTGGACGCACGGCCAGCCGCGCGCGCCCCCGCATGGACTCCTTCTCAACGCCATTTCGAGCCTCCGCACCGGAGGTCCGGCAACCTCTTCTTCAACATTGCGCACGTGGTTGCCGAGTTCCACGGCCGCCGGGTGCTTCCGCTCGCCGAGCGCCCGTTACGGCTCGACCGGATGACGGAGGACGCCGATCTGCGGCGCTCGCGGCCGCCAGGGATGTCGGACGCGCCCCTCCCGGTCGCCACAATCGTGGCTCGGGTGCGCGACGCGATTGACGGCGGGAGGAACTTCGGCGAGAACCAAGTCGGCCTCTTCCGCATGCGTCCGGCCTTCAACCTGCTGGGTTTTGTGAGTTTTTTCGAGCTCTTCTCTCGTCGTTTCTTTTACTCGAGCGATCCTTATCGAGGCCTGTCCTCTCTCTTTTTTTTTTCCGTAATATCAACGACCACGCGGAGTCGAGGCCCCGGTGAAGGGGGACGCGCCCGTCCGCGAGGTAAGACGCCTGAGGGGCGAGCGAGAACACGCTGCCGTGGTCTCGAGGAGGGAGGAGAAGGCGCAGAAAGCTCGTGCGCTAGAGGAGAAGGAGAAGCGTAAGGCTAGGCGCCGCCGGGAGCGTGAAATACGTCTGGCGGCGGACCCGACCGACTGGAGCTCTAGTCTCGAGTCGACCGACGAGGACGAGGGCGATGACGACGGGGGAGACGACGAGGCGACCGACAGCGATGGCGCCACCGCCACCCGAGCCTCGACGCCTCCCGCTCTCGCGTGCGGGAGCTAGCTTTGGCGCTGGGCCTTCGCGCGACGACTCGTCGCCGGTTCGGGGCGAGCCCCGGAGGAGTCGTCGAGCCGCGGCGCTCGAGCGCCGTCGCCGGCCCGAGCAAGGCAGCGGGGGGGCGTCTCAACGCTCCGCCACCGCGCCGCTCGCCGTCGCCGGCTCAAGCGAGCGGCGAGAGGAGTCGCCCCGCCGCTCTAGCCATGGTGGGCGGGCGCCATCTCCGGTGCGGCGGGACTCTTCCTCCCGCCATCATTCTTCTTCAACGTGCGCGCACACTCAGCAGCATGAGGCTGCAAATGTGCGCACTTCGACTCCTGCGCAGCCCGACGAGCAACGCCGGGCTCCTTCCAGCGACCGCCGGGCCGAGCGGACCTCGACCCGCAGGACCCAGGATCCCGTAAGGGACACCGTGCCCGACCCGGCCAGGGAGTTGGCCAGCACGGGGGCGGCCGCCAGGGTCTCGAAGCCCCCGAGCGGCGCAAGCGGCGGGCTCGAGGCACCCAAGCCCTCGAGTGACTCGAGGGGGGCGACTGAGACTCGACAGCCCCCGAGTGCTTTGAGCAGGCCGGGCGGCTCGAGCAGCGCTACCTCGACCGTGGGGTAAGTCTTCTAGTCGACCTATCCCTTATTGTACTATTTCGTTCGCGTGTGAGTATTTTGTTACGTGAATTTTTGTTTTTCTCTTTCTTCCGGGACTAAGCGTCCCCGCCGGGCGTTACCGTCCCTCCCCCCATGCTGCCTACTAAGAGGCTGAGGACCACAGGAGGGTCGCGCGGCACCCCGTCGATGCCAGGTGGAGTGACTCTCCCTCCCTCTACTCCCGTTTGGTTAGAGCGGGCCAAGGATGCACTTAGGCGTGTGAAAGGCCCTTGTTTGGTTTTGATAATTGAGTGACAACTTTAGGTGGACTAACATGTGTGATGATTGAGATACACAGGAGTTAGTTCACAAGCACATGTGTGTGAGCAACATATGCCATGGTGGAGATGGTTTGGAGATGTTGTGAGGCTCAACACATGAGTTGATGAAGAAGCTCATTGCAAATGAGACATGACATGGAGTCATGTGACCAAGAGGTGAAGATCAAGATGAGGCTTGGCTTGATGGACCGGTTGCAAGTGTGAAGGGCAAGTTGAGGCTGCGAAGCGATGGACCATGCGATGGTGAAGCTTGGGCAAGACTTGGCGCCGATGGACCGACGCAACGGTGAAGAGCAAGTGAGGTCAAGATCGATGGACCAAGAGTGTCACATGATGATATGAAGTGAATCATATCATTTGATGATCGTGTCGTGCATGCGGTGCATTGGCACAATTGAGGATGACGGTGGAGATGGAAATGCGCAAGGCAAAGGTATAACCTAGGGCATTTCATTTCACCGGTCTAAAGGTTGAGTAGAGAAGTACTTGACCGGATTTAGGATAGATGGCCGTACTATCAAGAGGGGTAATCTTGTTTGCATATCGGTCATCTAGTGCCACTTGAGCGATCTAACATTGCGATGTGCTAGGATCGAGTGGCGTTGTGAGATGAAGAGAAAATCCTTTGAAAATGATTGTGAAAATGCTAACACACAAGCACATGGAGTTGTACACTTGGTGGTGTTTGCACATTTGCAAAGGTGGCGTTTGTTCGCGCTGTGGTTTGTAGGGTTGAGTTGGGCTTGGGTCCCTCTCCCTCCCGCCGAGCTTGCGAGGCGGGATTCGGCGCTTTCGGGAAAATTGGAGGCATATTTTCCAATGCGCCGATGCAAATTGTTGTTGGAAACATACTATCCATGGTGATCAAGTTGGTATACTTGTTGGATAGCATGGTGGAGAAGTTGGCGTTGCGACGCGGCGACGAAACGACGGAGTGTGCTCGCTAAAGGCGCCGGACGCGCCTTGGGGGGCGCCGGACGCGTCCGGCGCGTAGAGGTCTTCGGCGTGCCGGCTCGGGCGAAGGCGCGGGACGCTGGGAGGCGCGTCCGGCGCGCCGGACGCGGACCGAAACTTCGATGCCGAGTGTCGCGCGTGCTTTGGACCGCCGGACGCGGACGCCGGACGCAGCGGCGGACTCGGCGAGTCACCGTTTGGCGTCCGGCGGCTCTGGCGGCGCGCGGGCGGTGCGCGTGAGAGTGCCGGACGCGTCCGGCGGCAAAGCGGGCACGCGTCCGGCGCGGGTTTCTGAGCGCGCGATGGGACTAGCCATTAGGCAACAACGGTCGGGTTCAAACGGCTAGGACACGTGGCGCATCGTGGTGCGCCAGACGCGGGTTGGAGCGTCCGGCGGTGGTGGCCGGACGCGTCCGGCGCAGGCAAGTCGGTTGCCCGAGGTGGCAACGGCTCTTTCAGCCCCTGGGGCTATAAATATGAGTCTTGGCCGGCTGTGGCCGGCGGCTGAGCACGCCCTTGCTATGTTGCCTTGTGTGGTGGTGCTTGGAAGCCCTCTAACTCACATATGCTTGGTAGTGACCATCCGATAGTGTGAGAAGAGCGATTCTAGTGCGAGTGCTTTGTGAGATTGCATTTGTGGCACTAGGTGGTTGTGTTGCAAGCGGGAGAGCTTGTTACTCTTGGAGGTTGCCACCTCCTAGACGGCTTGGTGGCAAGAGGCTCCGTGGTAGCACGCGTGGAGATACGGTGCTCCGGAGAAGAGATTGTGAGAGGTCGGTACTCACCTCGCGGGGATCGCGAAGAGTAGCCCTATTGGATTGCGCGTGTCATTGAGTTACCACCCTTGAGTGTGTGGGTTTGCTCGGTGCCTTGAGGGGCTCACTTGAGAGTGGTGTCTTGCGGTGCCTTGCGGGCGTGCCTTGAGGGGCAAGTGACTTGAGGGTCACACCGAAGAACCATCTAGGTGAAAAGACCGGAGGAACCACCAAAGGTGTTGGTCGACACAACGGGACGTAGCTTGGGGGCAACCAAGTGAACCCGGTGAAAAATCGCCGAGTCATCTTGTGTCCACTCTTCGCGGTGGTTTGCAATCTCTTTCACAAGCTTTGTATTTACATTTCTTACATTCTTGTATAGCTTGTGTAGTTGCTCTTGTGGTTAGTTAGCTTGAGTAGCTTGTTAATCACCTTCTTGCTTGTGTAGCTAGAAGTAGAGTAAGTTGCCTTGCTTAGCTTGTGTAGTTAAGTAAGTTTGAGCTCTTGGGTTTGGGTTGTGTAGCTTGGTCCTTGAGCATCTAGTGAGCTTAGATTGGCTTTGTGCTTTTGCTCATTAGAATTGTGTAGGTGCACACCCGGTTGCTAAAGTACTAGTTGCTTAGGTTTGTGTGACCTTGCAAGCTAGACTTGTTTAGTATGCACTAGCTAGATTGGTACCTTGTCTTCTTGTTTAGGATCTCTTCTTGTTTATATCGGTTAAAGTCTTGGTTAGCGATTAGTTTTAAAAAGGACTTTTTTAAAAGGACTATTCACCCCCCTCTAGTCCGCCATCTCGACCTCACAAGTGGTATCAGAGCCGGGTCTCTCATTTTAGTGGTCTTCACCGACCCGAGAGGATGGCGACTAGTGGGATAGATGTTGAGTGCTCTTGTGACACACACATTTTTGATGGCACGGACTTTGCACGGTGGAAACACCATATGCTTGATCATTTTCGTGCATCGGGACCTAAGGTTTGGTGGGTTGTCACAAAGGGTCTCACTCACGTGATGGACGATGAGAACCTTACCGAAGCTCAACAAGCTCTTTATGATCTTAATGATAAAGCTCTTTGCTTTCTAATGCTTGCTTTGAGTTTTGATGTGTTTAAGAAGGTGAATCATCGAGGAACCGCACGTATGGCGTGGGATTCCATCAAGCACATCTTCGGCGATGCCTCCACATGGGATGATGGCAAGTATGAGGTGGAGGAAGCCACGATGGTGCTACATGAGTGTGTTGAGCATGATCACAACAAGATTGCTGTGAAAGATTGCTCCACCTCATGGTCAAGTGAGGAAGATGATCGATCTACCTCAAGCTCACTTGACAAGATGGAGGATGATGCCTCAAGTGATGCAAGTAATGATTCTACCCCAAGCACACTTGACGATGATGATGGTTCATGCACAATTGATGATGCTACTACAAGCTCTCCAACATCATCATATTGCTTCATGTCACAAGGTGACACTAAGGTATCAAGTTGCAATGTGATTGATCATGCCTCATATGATGAGCTTGTTAGTAGACTTGCTAGCATGACCATGTCTTTGGAAAAAGAGAAAGCCAAAACAATGAAACTTGAAAATGAAAACTCTCTTCTAAAGACAACATGTGAACAACAAAAGCATCTACTTTATGTTATTAATTGTTCACATGATGTGTTAAACTTGGCCCATGAGGAACTTAGTGTTACTCATGAAACTTTGTTGAAAGATCATGCTTTTCTCACTAAGAAGTTTTCCATTGAAGAAATTAAAACTAGTGAGAGCTCATCACTTGGGTTGAATGATCAATCACATATGACTAACCATTGTGATGTAGGAAGAAGCATGTATCCACCTCTTATGCAATGATTTACTTGATATGCCATGTTCTTCACATATTAGATGCTTGTTCTACTTCTATGTCTTGTGAGACTAATCTTTTGAAGGAGAACAATAGACTCAAAAGCAAAGTGAAGAATTTGAACAACAAGCTAGAGAGGTGCTACAACTCTCAAGTCACCTTTGAACACATGTTGAAGAACAAGAGAAGATATGGTGACAAGAGTGGCCTTGGTTTCAACAAGGACAATGTTGGGTTGAGTGAAGTGCCAAAGATCACACATTCTCAACTCTTGAAGAGCTACAAGAGATTTGGCAACATGAATGGCATCCGCTACAACAACACCAACATCAAGGGAAAGAAATGGGGCAAGAAAAGTATGAGAAAGAAATGAAGAAGCTAAAGAAGAAAGGCTCTCTCATTTCATGTGCTTTCAATGCCATGAAAAGGGACATCTCGCAAAAGCTTGCCCCAATGAAGATAAGCTCAAGTTGAAGAAAGAAGAAGAGAGGCTCAAGCATGAGAAGCCTCAACCAAAACCCCAAGATCTAGTCAAGATCAACAATGAAGTTAAAATTGATGACTTGAAGATCAAGAAGAAGAAAACAAGAAGGGGTGGAAGAGCTTATTCAAGGCATCCAACTCCTATTCTAGATGCCAAGATGATGATGAGCAAGAATCAAGAGAAGAAAGATTTGGCTCACATCAAGTGCTTCAAGTGTGAAGAGATGGGACACTATGCCTCGGGGTGTCCTACCAAGCTTGAGAAGAAGGCTCAAGCAACTCAAAAGAGGCAAGGCAATGAAGAGCATCACATGAGCAATGAAGAAAAGGCTCAATTAAAGAGAAGATGCTACTCATGCCGGGAAAGGGGACACATGGCTCATTCATGTCCCCTAGGTAACACTTCTAAGCCTATTTCAATTGATACAAATAATATGCTTAGAAAGGATGGAAATGGTACCTCAATGGTTTCTATTGCAAAACATCCCGCTATCCATACTAAGGCTTTGCCTAAGTATGTGGCTCCTAACTTGAGAGGACCCAAACATGTTTGGGTACCATCAAAAAGTGGATGATTGTGTAGGTACCATGGCATTGGAGACTTGATTCAATTAAGTTCATTTCATTCATCATTTGATTGAATCAAGTATTGAAGCTTAGTGCTATTCCTCTCCCAATGCCAAGTCATGACAAGTGAAGTCCAATGTGCTACAACATACAAGTGCAATATTCAAGTTGTGGTAATTATTGGATATATTTGAAGGCTACAAAGTATTTGAGTTGAAGCTTGCTAATGGATGATCATGATCTTTCAAAGGTATATTCCTAGTTGATCTAATCCATTTGGGTGCATATGAGTTGATTGAATTGGATATATATGCATATGTTGCTTGCTATGAGATGATTGAATGGATTAATTGCTTAGTAGTCAAATTTGGATTGGTTTGGTTGGATATGATCACAAGATGACTCTTAATAAGTGGTTTGAATGGATATATGTCTTGTGTTGGTATTCAAACAAGTTGATATCAAGTTTGATTCAATTTGAAGAAGCATAGCTCAATTGCTTAAATCTGTCCAAATTCTGAAATCTGAGCAAGCTGTGTTCGAATCTGAGGTTGATGGATCAAATATTATTGGATTGACTTGAAATTTGGTATGCATGCTCTACACTTATGGTATAATGTGCTGTACAAATTTCATGAATATTGGATAAGAATTGCTTCGGTTTTGGAGCATATCTTGTCAGCTATAGTGCAGCAGTTTTCAGCATGCAACAGTAAGTGAATATGTGAAATCTGGTAGCAATCTAAAAGGCCAATGAAGCTCAAATTTTTACAGCTGCTGGTAGACTTAGTGTTGCACATCTCCACCAAATTTCATGGCATTTGGAGCTGTACATTGGGAGATATGAATTATTCTTTGAAGGGTACAGAATCTGCCAGAAAAGTGACTATCATTGGATATATCAAGAGTCACTTAAATTGAAAGGTCCTCATGTTGGTTTCATGTTTATAAGTGGTTGAGGAACCTAACTTTGGTTTTGAATTGGTCTAGAAGCATGAAGAATAATGAGTACAAGGCCATTTGATTGTGAAGTGTATTTGTTACACAGTTTGGTACTCAAATCGAAGATCAAGATCAAACTCAAGATGAAGATGAAGTTTAAGTTCTAGTGACAAATTGAAGATCATTTGGTAGAAAGAAAAGAACTTAAACAAGAAAGAAAAGGACTTAAAGAAGATTTCAAGTGATTCATCATATCAAGTCCAAGGATCAATTAAAAAAGGGCAATTCAAGTGAGTGTCAAGGATAGTTCTTGGTGATCCAAGAGATATTGGAGATGCTCGGTTGAAGCAATCAAAAGGGTTGATAAAGTAAGCAAGCAACACCCAAGATAGAGAGCAATACATGATGAGTCAAGAAATAATACAAGTGGTGCACAAGTGATATCCATACAAGTGGTATTCTCTCATGCAAGCAAGAATCACAAGAAGAAGCGGGCCAACCACAACAAGAAAGTGCACTTGATCTCAAGTGGGTTTTCATCTCATATGGGTGAAGCATGGTATTCAATCATGGTATCTATTGGCTTCATCAAGCTTATAAATGGACTTCACATTGCTATTGGAGTAATGAAATTGGAATCTATGTGACTATCCTCTACTCCAACATAGCAAAGGTATCATTGTATTGTGCATGATCATTTCATCCCTTACTAGTATGCGGTTAGTGCATATAGTACATGCTTATTAGGATCATGCATAACAATGAAATGTTTTAAATTCATAGTCTACCACTATTGCTTGATTGTTTGATTTATCTAGTGGTATGAGTATGAGTTTGTTCATGAGCTAGTGAACCCAAGTACTTGATCTAGTTTGAATTGCATATAAATTTCAAGTACAACATTGGCAAGATAACCCTTCTAGTAAGGTGTGAAGAAGCTTGTCATTGGTTCAAACCGGACTTGAATGTTTATAAGTGATTCATATTAGTTCAAGTCAAAGAGAAAGAAGCTCATGAAAGTTTTCAAGTTCAAGAATTGGTTATTCATGACAAATCCAATGAGTGGTTACCATAATGCTAGTTCTTGCAAGAAATGTCTAGTCTATCACTATCTTCAAGTGGTGTTCCTACAAGTGGTATGGTACACATGGTTTTCATTCAAGTGATATCTAGTACATCAAGATGATGGTTCCACAAGTGATCCTCAACTTTAAAGTGATCAATTCAAATCAAGAGAAGCTACCCTCACCGACAAGAAAGTGTTTACTGATTGGTTTGACTCATGCTTTGTCATAGGGGAGGAGCCCCACTTCATCGGTATTAGAGACAAAGAAACTTCAAGTGACCTACATGTAGTATCTTTGGTGCTATGACAAAGGGGGAGTGCCCAATGCATAGTTACAAGTGGATTCCTTGCAACTACATGTGGATTTTACAAGTGGTGTCATTCCAACATATGGTGTTGTCCATCAAAAATGAAGATTCAAGACTCAACCATCAACCCCTAGTTCCAACCCTTTGCATCAAGAGAATTTTCTTATAAGTGGTATCTTACATGTGGTATCTTCAAGTGTTATTGCTGCATACCTTTATGGTCATTGATGACAAAGGGGGAGAAATATGGAACAAAGATATGAGTGGAAGAAGCATACAAAGGGGAGAATGCGAAGAAGCATACAAAGGGGAAAATATGGAACATACAAAGGGAGTAGAAAATGGACATGGACCAAGAGGAAGCAACATTGAAAATGGAGGAGGATCAAAAATTCTTGGACAAGAGGAACACACAAGTAGGGGGAGCAAGCTCATGAACTTGATTGATTGCATTTGAGATGTGCATATTCATGTGCTTGCTTGCATTTGCATAAGTTCTTATATTTCAATATGCAATGCTTGTGTGGTGAATGCTAGTTATAGAACTTGATTGATGATTTGAAAAACTAGCATGTATAGGATGGTTTAGCTAGTCACATGTGCTTTACAAGTGGTACTAGAACCTTGCTTATAATGTTGATCTCATGAGGTATCTAGTGTTTTGTTTCATGTGATTTCTAGCTAACCATGATGCTAAGGATGAACTTCAATGGTGCAACTCCGATTGGTATCACGCTTCAAAGGTTTATCCTATATACCTTAGCATCACTTAGTAGTGCTAACTCTCCCAAAATTTTCCATATTTATGCATGTGTGCAAGCTTGAAACCAAACCATTTGAGCACACATGTAGGGGGAGCTATCACTACCAAGTTGACTTTGTGGTACTTATCCAAATCATAACATTGAGCTTAAATGTTGGATAAGTGACATAAAGTCCAAATATTCTTAAATTCCATATCTTTGTAGAGTTGTCATCAATTACCAAAAAGGGGGAGATTGAAAGGCCCTTGTTTGGTTTTGATAATTGAGTGACAACTTTAGGTGGACTAACATGTGTGATGATTGAGATACACAGGAGTTAGTTCACAAGCACATGTGTGTGAGCAACATATGCCATGGTGGAGATGGTTTGGAGATGTTGTGAGGCTCAACACATGAGTTGATGAAGGAGCTCATTGCAAATGAGACATGACATGGAGTCATGTGACCAAGAGGTGAAGATCAAGATGAGGCTTGGCTTGATGGACCGGTTGCAAGTGTGAAGGGCAAGTTGAGGCTGCGAAGCGAAGGACCATGCGATGGTGAAGCTTGGGCAAGACTTGGCGCCGATGGACCGACGCAACGGTGAAGAGCAAGTGAGGTCAAGATCGATGGACCAAGAGTGTCACATGATGATATGAAGTGGATCATATCATTTGATGATCGTGTCGGTGCATGCGGTGCATTGGCACAATGGAGGATGACGGTGGAGATGGAAATGCGCAAGGCAAAGGTATAACCTAGGGCATTTCATTTCACCGGTCTAAAGGTTGAGTAGAGAAGTACTTGACCGGATTTAGGATAGATGGCCGTACTATCAAGAGGGGTAATCTTGTTTGCATATCGGTCATCTAGTGCCACTTGAGCGATCTAACATTGCGATGTGCTAGGATCGAGTGGCGTGGTGAGATGAAGAGAAAATCCTTTGAAAATGATTGTGAAAATGCTAACACACAAGCACATGGAGTTGTACACTTGGTGGTGTTGGCACATTTACAAAGGTGGCGTTTGTTCGCGTGGTTTGTAGGGTTGAGTTGGGCTTGGGTCCCTCTCTCCCTCCCGCCGAGCTTGCGAGCGGGATTCGGCGCTTTCGGGAAAATTGGAGGCATATTTTCCATTGCGCCGGATGCAAATTGTTGTTGGAAACATACTATCCATGGTGATCAAGTTGGTATACTTGTTGGATAGCATGGTGGAGAAGTTGGCGTTGCGACGGGCGACGAATCATGGATTCACAGTGCGCGCTCTGCGCCGGACGCCGGACGCGCCTTGGGGAGGGACGCGTCCGGGCGTAGAGGTCTTCGGCGGGCGTGCCGGCGGGCGTCGCGCCGGAGCGGAGCGCGCGGTCCGCGCGCTCGCCGGACTCGGACAGAAACCCGATGCCGAGTGTCGCGCGTCCGGCACGCGGACGCCGGCGGCGCCGGGCGGCGGACTCGGGCGACACACGTCCGGCGTCCGGCTCTGCAAAGACGTGGCGCGGGCCGGCGCGGCGTGAAGGGCGCCGGGACGCGTCCGGCGGCCTCCGGACGCGTCCGGCGCGTCCGTCGCGCAGGTTTCTCGAGCGATTTGGGACTAGCCGTTGGGGCGTTAACGGTCGGGTTCAACGGCTAGGACACGTGGAGCGTGGAGGACGCGGGTTGGAGCGTCCGGCGGTGGTGGCCGGACGCGTCCGGCGGCGCGAGCAAGTCGGTTGCCCGAGGTGGCAACGGCTCTTTCAGCCCTTGGGGCTATAAATATGAGTCTTGGCCGGCCGGGCCGGTTCGAGCACGCCCGGCTATGTTGCCTTGTGTGGTGGTGCTTGGAAGCCCTCTAACTCACATATGCTTGGTAGTGACCATCCGATAGTGTGAGAAGAGCGATTCTAGTGCGAGTGCTTTGTGAGATTGCATTTGTGGCACTAGGTGGTTGTGTTGCAAGCCGGAGAGCTTGTTACTCTTGGAGGTTGCCACCTCCTAGACGGCTTGGTGGCAAGAGGCTCCGTGGTAGCACGCGTGGAGATACGGTGCTCCGGAGAAGAGATTGTGAGAGGTCGGTACTCACCTCGCGGGGATCGCGAAGAGTAGCCCTATTGGATTGCGCGTGTCATTGAGTTACCACCCTTGAGTGTGTGGGTTTGCTCGGTGCCTTGAGGGGCTCACTTGAGAGTGGTGTCTTGCGGTGCCTTGCGGGCGTGCCTTGAGGGGCAAGTGACTTGAGGGTCACACCGAAGAACCATCTAGGTGAAAAGACCGGAGGAACCACCGAAGGTGTTGGTCGACACAACAGACGTAGCTTGGGGGCAACCAAGTGAACCTGGTGAAAAATCGCCGAGTCATCTTGTGTCCACACTTCGCGGTGGTTTGCAATCTCTTTCACAAGCTTTGTATTTACTTTTCTTACATTCTTGTATAGCTTGTGTAGTTGCTCTTGTGGTTAGTTAGCTTGAGTAGCTTGTTAATCACCTTCTTGCTTGTGTAGCTAGAAGTAGAGTAAGTTGCCTTGCTTAGCTTGTGTAGTTAAGTAAGATTGAGCTCTTGGGTTTGGCTTGTGTAGCTTTGTCCATGAGCATCTAGTGAGCTTAGGTTGGCTTTGTGCTTTTGCTCATTAGAATTGTGTAGGTGCACACCCGGTTGCTAAAGTACTAGTTGCTTAGGTTTGTGTGACCTTGCAAGCTAGACTTGTTTAGTGTGCACTAGCTAGATTGGCACCTTGTCTTCTTGTTTAGGATCTTTTACAAGGTGCATCTAGAGACATAGATAGAGGGGTGAAAGTCTTGGTTAGGCCGATAGATTTAATTCCGCACTTATATCGGTTAGCCGGAGCGATTAGTTTTAAAAAGGACTATTCACCCCCTCTAGTCCGCCATCTCGACCTTACAAGTGGTATCGGAGCCGGGTCTCTCATTTTAGTGGTCTTCACCGACCCGAGAGGATGGCGACTAGTGGGATAGATGTTGAGTGCTCTTGTGACACACATTTTTGATGGCACGGACTTTGCACGGTGGAAACACCATATGCTTGATCATTTTTAAGTGCATCGGGACCTAAGGTTTGGTGGGTTGTCACAAAGGGTCTCACTCACGTGATGGACGATGAGAACCTTACAAGCTCAACAAGCTCTTTATGATCTTAATGATAAAGCTCTTTGCTTTCTAATGCTTGCTTTGAGTTTTGATGTGTTTAAGAAGGTGAATCATCGAGGAACCGCACGTATGGATTTGGGTATTCCATCAAGCACATCTTCGGCGATGCCTCCACATGGGATGATGGCAAGTATGAGGTGGAGGAAGCCACGATGGTGCTACATGAGTGTGTTGAGCATGATCACAACAAGATTGTTGTGGAAGATTGCTCCACCTCATGGTCAAGTGAGGAAGATGATCGATCTACCTCAAGCTCACTTGACAAGATGGAGGATGATGCCTCAAGTGATGCAAGTAATGATTCTACCCCAAGCACACTTGATGGCGATGATGGTTCATGCTCAATGATGATGCTACTACAAGCTCTCCAACATCATCATATTGCTTCATGTCACAAGGTGACACTAAGGTATCAAGTTGCAATGTGATTGATCATGCCTCTTATGATGAGCTTGTTAGTAGACTTGCTAGCATGACCATGTCTTTAGAAAATGAGAAAGCAAAAACAATGAAACTTGAAAATGAAAACTCTTTCTAAAGACAACATGTGAACAACAAAAGCATCTACTTTATGTTACTACTTGTTCACATGATGTGCTAAAATTGACTCATGAGGAACTTTGTGTTACTCATGAAACTTGTTGAAAGATCATGCTTTTCTCACTAAGAAGTTTTCCATTGAAGAAATTAAAACTAGTGAGAGCTCATCACTTGGGTTGAATGATCAATCACATATGACTAACCATTGTGATGTAGGGAAGAAGCATGTATCCACCTCTTATGATGATTTACTTGATATGCCATGTTCTTCACATTAGATGCTTGTTCTACTTCTATGTCTTGTGAGACTAATCTTTTGAAGGAGAACAATAGACTCAAAAGCAAAGTGAAGAATTTGAACAACAAGCTAGAGAGGTGCAACAACTCTCAAGTCACCTTTGAACACATGTTGAAGAACAAGAGAAGATATGGTGACAAGAGTGGCCTTGGTTTCAACAAGGACAATGTTGGGTTCCAAAGATCACACATTCTCAACTCTTGAAGAGCTACAAGAGATTTGGCAACATGAATGGCATCCGCTACAACAACACCAACATCAAGGGAAAGAAATGGGGCAAGAAAAGTATGAGAAAGAAATGAAGAAGCTAGAAGAAGAAAGGCTCTCTCATTTCATGTGCTTTCAATGCCATGAAAAGGGACATCTCGCAAAACTTGCCCCAATGAAGATAAGCTCAAGTTGAAGAAAGAAGAAGAGAGGCTCAAGCATGAGAAGCCTCAACCAAAACCCCAAGATCTAGTCAAGATCAACAATGAAGTTAAAATTGATGACTTGAAGATCAAGAAGAAGAAAACAAGAAGGGGTGGAAGAGCTTATTCAAGGCATCCAACTCTATTCTAGATGCCAAGATGATGATGAGCAAGAATCAAGAGAAGAAAGATTTGGCTCACATCAAGTGCTTCAAGTGTGAAGAGATGGGACACTATGCCTCGGGGTGTCCTACCAAGCTTGAGAAGAAGGCTCAAGCAACTCAAAAGAGGCAAGGCAATGAAGAGCATCACATGAGCAATGAAGAAAAGGCTCAACTAAAGAGAAGATGCTATTCATGCCGGGAAAGGGGACACATGGCTCATTCATGTCCCCTAGGTAACAATTCTAAGCCTATTTCAATTGATGCAAATAATATGCTTAGAAAGGATGGTAATGGTACCTCAATGGTTTCTATTGCAAAACATCCCGCTATCCATACTAAGGCTTTGCCTAAGTATGTGGCTCCTAACTTGAGAGGACCCAAACATGTTTGGGTACCATCAAAAAGTGGATGATTGTGTGTAGGTACCATGGCATTGGAGACTTGATTCAATTGAGTTCATTTCATTCATCATTTGATTGAATCAAGTATTGAAGCTTAGTGCTATTCCTCTCCCAATGCCAAGTCATGACAAGTGAAGTCCAATGTGCTACAACATACAAGTGCAATAATCAAGTTGTGGTAATTTATTGGTATATTTGAAGGCTTGCAAAGTATTTGAGTTGAAGCTTGCTAGTGGATGATCATGTGCTTTCAAAGGTATATTCCTAGTTGATCTAATCCATTTGGGTGCATATGAGTTGATTGAATTGGATCGATATGCATATGTTGCTTGCTATGAGATGTTTGAATGGATTAATTGCTTAGTAGTCAAATTTGGATTGGTTTGGTTGGATATGATCACAAGATGACTCTTAATAAGTGGTTTGAATGGATATATGTCTTGTGTTGGTATTCAAACAAGTTGATATCAAGTTTGATTCAATTTGAAGAAGCATAGCTCAATTGCTTAAATCTGTCCAAATTCTGAAATCTGAGCAAGCTGTGTTCGAATCTGAGGTTGATGGATCAAATATTATTGGATTGACTTGAAATTTGGTATGCATGCTCTACACTTATGGTATAATGTGCTGTACAAATTTCATGAATATTGGATAAGAATTGCTTCGGTTTTGGAGCATATCTTGTCAGCAATAGTGCAGCAGTTTTCAGCATGCAACAGTAAGTGAAGATGTGAAATCTGGTAGCAATCTAAAAGGCCAATGAAGCTCAAATTTTTACAGCTGCTGGTAGACTTAGTGTTGCACATCTCCACCAAATTTCATGGCATTTGGAGCTGTACATTGGGAGATATGAATTATTCTTTGAAGGGTACAGAATCTGCCAGAAAAGTGACTATCATTGGATATATCAAGAGTCACTTAAATTGAAAGGTCCTCATGTTGGTTTCATGTTTATAAGTGGTTGAGGAACCTAACTTTGGTTTTGAATTGGTCTAGAAGCATGAAGAATAATGAGTACAAGGCCATTTGATTGTGAAGTGTATTTGTTACACAGTTTGGTACTCAAATCGAAGATCAAGATCAAACTCAAGATGAAGATGAAGTTTAAGTTCTAGTGACAAATTGAAGATCATTTGGTAGAAAGAAAAGAACTTAAACAAGAAAGAAAAGGACTTAAAGAAGATTTCAAGTGATTCATCATATCAAGTCCAAAGGATCAATCAAAGAAAGGCAATTCAAGTGAGTGTCAAGGATAGTTCTTGGTGATCCAAGAGATATTGGAGATGCTCGGTTGAAGCAATCAAAAGGGTTGATAAAGTAAGCAAGCAACACCCAAGATAGAGAGCAATACATGACAAGTCAAGAAATAATACAAGTGGTGCACAAGTGGTACCCATTCAAGTGGTATTCTCTCATGCAAGCAAGAATCACAAGAAGAAGCGGGCCAACCACAACAAGAAAGTGCACTTGATCTCAAGTGGGTTTTCATCTCATATGGGTGAAGCATGGTATTCAATCATGGTATCTATTGGCTTCATCAAGCTTATAAATGGACTTCACATTGCTATTGGAGTAATGAAATTGGAATCTATGTGACTATCCTCTACTCCAACATAGCAAAGGTATCATTGTATTGTGCATGATCATTTCATCCCTTACTAGTATGCGGTTAGTGCATATAGTACATGCTTATTAGGATCATGCATAACAATGAAATGTTTTAAATTCATAGTCTACCACTATTGCTTGATTGTTTGATTTATCTAGTGGTATGAGTATGAGTTTGTTCATGAGCTAGTGAACCCAAGTACTTGATCTAGTTTGAATTGCATATAAGTTTCAAGTACAACATTGACAAGATAACCCTTCTAGTAAGGTGTGAAGAAGCTTGTCATTGGTTCAAACCGGACTTGGATGTTTATAAGTGATTCATATTGGTTCAAGTCAAAGAAAAGAAGCTCATGAAAGACTATCAAGTTCAAGAATTGGTTATTCATGATAAATCCAACAAGTGGTTACCATAATGATAGTTCTTGCAAGAAATGTCTAGTCTATCACTATCTTCAAAGTGGTGTTCCTACAAGTGGTATGGTACACATGGTTTTCATTCAAGTGATATCTAGTACATCAAGATGATGGTTCCACAAGTGATCCTCAACTTTAAAGTGATCAATTCAAATCAAGAGAAGCTACCCTCACCGACAAGAAAGTGTTTACAGATTGGTTTGACTCATGCTTTGTCATAGGGGAGGAGCCCCACTTCATCGGTATTAGAGACAAAGAAACTTCAAGTGACCTACATGTAGTATCTTTGGTGCTATGACAAAGGGGAGTGCCCAATGCATAGTTACAAGTGGATTCCTTGCAACTACATGTGGATTTTACAAGTGGTGTCATTCCAACATATGGTGTTGTCCATCAAAAATGAAGATTCAAGACTCAACCATCAACCCCTAGTTCCAACCCTTTGCATCAAGAGAATTTTCTTATAAGTGGTATCTTACATGTGGTATCTTCAAGTGGTATTGCTGCATACCTTTATGGTCATTGATGACAAAGGGGGAGAGAATTGTACAAAGATATGCGAAGAAGCATACAAAGGGGAGAATGCGAAGAAGCATACAAAGGGGAGAAATATGGAACAAAAGAAGCATACAAAGGGGAGTAGAAAATGGACATGGATCAAGAGGGAGCAACATTGAAAATGGAGGAGGATCAAAAATTCTTGGACAAGAGGAGCACACAAGTAGGGGGAGCAAGCTCATGAACTTGATTGATTGCATTTGAGATGTGCATATTCATGTGCTTGCTTGCATTTGCATAAGTTCTTATATTTCAATATGCAATGCTTGTGTGGTGAATGCTAGTTATAGAACTTGATTGATGATTTGAAAAACTAGCATGTATAGGATGGTTTAGCTAGTCACATGTGCTTTACAAGTGGTACTAGAACCTTGCTTATAATGTTGATCTCATGAGGTATCTAGTGTTTTGTTTCATGTGATTTCTAGCTAACCATGATGCTAAGGATGAACTTCAATGGTGCAACTCCGATTTGTATCACGCTTCAAAGGTTTATCCTATATACCTTAGCATCACTTAGTAGTGCTAACTCTCCCAAAATTTCCATACTTATGCATGTGTGCAAGCTTGAAACCAAACCATTTGAGCACACATGTAGGGGGAGCTATCACTACCAAGTTGACTTTGTGGTACTTATCCAAATCATGACGTTGAGCTTAAATGTTGGATAAGTGGCATAAAGTCCAAATATTCTTAAATTCCATATCTTTGTAGAGTTGTCATCAATTACCAAAAAGGGGGAGATTGAAAGGCCCTTGTTTGGTTTTGATAATTGAGTGACAACTTTAGGTGGACTAACATGTGTGATGATTGAGATACACGGGAGTTAGTTCACAAGCACATGTGTGTGAGCAACATATGCCATGGTGGAGATGGCTTGGAGATGTTGTGAGGCTCAACACATGAGTTGATGAAGGAGCTCATTGCAAATGAGACATGACATGGAGTCATGTGACCAAGAGGTGAAGATCAAGATGAGGCTTGGCTTGATGGACCGGTTGCAAGTGTGAAGGGCAAGTTGAGGCTGCGAAGCGAAGGACCATGCGATGGTGAAGCTTGGGCAAGACTTGGCGCCGATGGACCGACGCAACGGTGAAGAGCAAGTGAGGTCAAGATCGATGGACCAAGAGTGTCACATGATGATATGAAGTGGATCATATCATTTGATGATCGTGTCGGTGCATGCGGTGCATTGGCACAATGGAGGATGACGGTGGAGATGGAAATGCGCAAGGCAAAGGTATAACCTAGGGCATTTCATTTCACCGGTCTAAGGTTGAGTAGAGAAGTACTTGACCGGATTTAGGATAGATGGCCGTACTATCAAGAGGGGTAATCTTGTTTGCATATCGGTCATCTAGTGCCACTTGAGCGATCTAACATTGCGATGTGCTAGGATCGAGTGGCGTTAAGAGAAAATCCTTTGAAAATGATTGTGAAAATGCTAACACACAAGCACATGGAGTTGTACACTTGGTGGTGTTGGCACATTTACAAAGGTGGCGAATGTTCGCGCTGTGGTTTGTAGGGTTGAGTTGGGCTTGGGTCCTCTCTCCCTCCCGCCGAGCTTGCGAGCGGGATTCGGCGCTTTCGGGAAAATTGGAGGCATATTTTCCATTGCGCCGGATGCAAATTGTTGTTGGAAACATGCTATCCATGGTGATCAAGTTGGTATACTTGTTGGATAGCATGGTGGAGAAGATGGCGTTGCGACGGGCGACGAAATGGATTCGGAAGTGTGCTCTGCGAAGGCGCCGGACGCGCCTTGGGGGAGGGACGCGTCCGGCGCGTAGGAGTCGGCATTCGGCGTCGTGCCGGGCGCGAGCGCGGACGCGGCGGTGGCGCGTCCGGCGGGTCGCGGACGCCGACCGAAACTTTCGGTGCCGAGTCGTCGCGCGTGTCGGACCGCCGGACGCGGCGGCGGACGCGGCGGAAACGGAGCGTCCGGCGATCAATGGCGCGGCACGTCCGCGGTTCAATCTCCAACGCCGGCGCGGGCGGTCGAAGGGCGCGGACGCGTCCGGCGGCAAAGCGCGCGACGCGTCCGGCGCGTGTTGCGCGAGTTTTCGAGCGCGATCGGGGACTAGCCGTTGGGCGACAACGGTCGGGTTCAAACGGCTAGGACACGTGGCGCATGGAGGAGCGCCGGACGCGGGTTGGAGCGTCCGGCGGCTTGCTCCGGACGCGTCCGGCGCAGTGCGTGGTTGCCGAGGTGGCAACGGCTCTTTCAGCCCTTGGGGCTATAAATATGAGTCTTGGCCGGCCGTGGCCGGTGCCGAGCACGCCCGGCTATGTTGCCTTGTGTGGTGGTGCTTGGAAGCCCTCTAACTCACATATGCTTGGTAGTGACCATCCGATAGTGTGAGAAGAGCGATTCTAGTGCGAGTGCTTTGTGAGATTGCATTTGTGGCATTAGGTGGTTGTGTTGCAAGCCGGAGAGCTTGTTACTCTTGGAGGTTGCCACCTCCTAGATGGCTTGGTGGCAAGAGGCTCCGTGGTAGCACGCGTGGAGATACGGTGCTCCGGAGAAGAGATTGTGAGAGGTCGGTACTCACCTCGCGGGGATCGCGAAGAGTAGCCCTATTGGATTGCGCGTGTCATTGAGTTACCACCCTTGAGTGTGTGGGTTTGCTCGGTGCCTTGAGGGGCTCACTTGAGAGTGGTGTCTTGCGGTGCCTTGCGGGGCGTGCCTTGAGGGGCAAGTGACTTGAGGGTCACACCGAAGAACCATCTAGGTGAAAAGACCGGAGGAACCACCGAAGGTGTTGGTCGACACAACAGACGTAGCTTGGGGGCAACCAAGTGAACCTCGGTGAAAAATCGCCGAGTCATCTTGTGTCCACACTTCGCGGTGGTTTGCAATCTCTTTCACAAGCTTTGTATTTACTTTTCTTACATTCTTGTATAGCTTGTGTAGTTGCTCTTGTGGTTAGTTAGCTTGAGTAGCTTGTTAATCACCTTCTTGCTTGTGTAGCTAGAAGTAGAGTAAGTTGCCTTGCTTAGCTTGTGTAGTTAAGTAAGATTGAGCTCTTGGGTTTGGCTTGTGTAGCTTTGTCCATGAGCATCTAGTGAGCTTAGGTTGGCTTTGTGCTTTTGCTCATTAGAATTGTGTAGGTGCACACCCGGTTGCTAAAGTACTAGTTGCTTAGGTTTGTGTGACCTTGCAAGCTAGACTTGTTTAGTGTGCACTAGCTAGATTGGCACCTTGTCTTCTTGTTTAGGATCTTTTACAAGGTGCATCTAGAGACATAGATAGAGGGGTGAAAGTCTTGGTTAGGCCGATAGATTTAATTCCGCACTTATATCGGTTAGCCGGAGCGATTAGTTTTAAAAAGGACTATTCACCCCCTCTAGTCCGCCATCTCGACCTTACAACTCTGATCATCCGGCGGTGCTTGTGGATGACCCAACTCATCTTGTGAGCGGTTCTTGGCGATTCACCGCGTCGGAGCGACGAAGAATCAGCCCTAGAGAGCACTTGGTCCTTGCGAGGATCAAGGGGAGCTACACCCTTGCGCGGGTGCTCCAACGAGGACTAGTGGAGAGTGGCGACTCTCCCGATACCTCCGGGAAAAAGATCGCCGTGTTCCTTGTCCCCTTAATTTCCGCATTTATTTTCTAGCACTTACATTCTTGCAATTACTTTCATAGAATTGCCATGCTAGAATAGGATTGGAACTTAGGGTGCAAAACTCTAGTTGATCGATTGTCTAGGAACACACATAGGCACAAAGGGGTGAATCATGGGCTAGTAGGTTTAATTCCGAGGAGAATTTTTAGAATTAGCCCAATTCACCCCCCCCCCTCCTCTTGGGCATCTTGATCCTTTCATCATTTATCCAAGCTCTCAATAATGATGTTTCCTATTCTAAACATCGTACTTATCATCTGAAGGAATGAAAATCTTCCTATCTCAAGCCTTTATTTACAGCTGCATTTGTTTGTGTCCAGTGTGGCACATATTATGTCAAATTTTCAAGGCTTTTCCCCGTTCCTATTGGTTTGGTGCTTTGCTTTCTGGTTACTTATATGATAATTCCGTGCCTGACAATTCAGTCCACCAATGCTTGACTAAAATACAGTACTTGAAACATTGTAAAAAAATAAAACAAAATTAGCTGAGTCCTAAACATCACTTTTGATATTGCTACGTGAACACTTTTATATTTACATAAGATGATACCATAATACTTCACTAGTATCTCCTACGTTCAGCTGACATAGCACTTATGTCGATCCATTGTTACTTTTGTTTCTGCATTACAGAGTGGTGAATTTCTTGAACCAGAGTTCAGAAAGCTTGCACAGTATTATGGATATCATCATTTCCATTTTGTGTTACTTAGGCTTGTGGTTTAAATTCATCGCTGTAATATTCCTAGGAAAAATCATTTGTTATTGGGGATTTCACACACTTCTTTTTCTCAGTGATGACAAAGAAATCTGGGAAGAAGGTGCCAACACCATGCTGAAGATCGCACTGAAGCCGCTTAGGGAGGATGCCAAGGTGAAGGACAAGAACATGCTGAAGGACGGGCAAAAGGAGGAGAATTCTGAGAATGGAGGACATTCAAGATGATGCTATGCTTTGTGATGTGCGCTGGCAATTCTCATTTTGTCTGTAATCATGGTAGTCTGGATGTAAGGCGCCTTTTGAACTGATCTAGTTATGGTCTTCCAGTTCTGGGAAATATGAAGTATCTTTTCTTGCTCTGCGTTTAGCCAGCTCTTGAGGTAGCGTGCTTACTGATCAGTGACGTACGGTCCTGATCTTCTTTCTCTTTTCTGGTGCCCTCTATTAAACTCTGAACAATTTATTTCCTTTGCGATCAATGGAAATGGTGCATTTTCTCGTGTCAAAAAAAAAAATCACACACTTCTTTTCCATCATTGGAGACAGACTAATGGTCAAAACTGTTGATGTGTGTGAACTGTGTTCATGTATGAGCCTTATATGTGTAATGCCTGATCATTTCAAATTTGTCGATCCGGGTGTAGATATACATCTTGTTTTCCAAAACTTTATAAACGATGGGCACTGAGTAGCAAGGCTGCAGGCTGCTAGTTATTGGAAGGAATTTTTTCTATTATATAATGGGAAACAAAAGAAGTACGTAGTTTTCTTAAAGGGGAGTAAAATAATAAAAATAAAAATTGCCTGTACAAGGCTTACGCGTGGGCCAAGAGCCCATAACTCTGGGCATCAGTTTTCGGCCCACTCTGTTTCTATGAGCGGGTAAAGGCACACACTCTCTCTCTCGCCCGAGCCTCTCTGTCTCAAGCCGCCGTCGCAGTCGCACCAATCCCCGGCGCCGCTCCCTTCCCCGCCTCCGTCAGCCGGCCGCGCCGCCTCCTCCGGTCGGTCGCACTAGCGGCCCCGGTCCCGGACACTACCTTCCCTGCCTCCGCGCCGCATCCACCGGCGACGAGGGCGGCCATCGCGCGCTCACCGGCGGGCCGCCGGTGCGTCGGGCCTACGGGCCGCGCGGCAGGCGGCCGCGCCCCGCCTGTCCGCGACCTCCTCGTCTACTCCCCGGCGCCGCACTGCACCTCCCCGCCCTCCTCTGCAGCTCCCGCGCCCCCACAGCTAAGGTTTTTTTTTTGGCAAATTTAGTTATATAATGCAAGTAATTACATCTGTATAGTATGCCCATAATAACTTTGGTTTTGTGCATACCAGCTAGATGGACAACGTTGTCACCATGTATCATGGAGGAAGTGTGGAGGAAGATGAGTTTGGGAATGTCAGTTTTGTTGGAATGCGAAGGGTGCCTCTGATATTCGATGATCGGCCGCTGTTAAGTGAGTTGCTTGGTAGGGCTCGTGAGGAGCTTCATTGCAATTCAAATGGGGATGCCATCTCAGTTGAGGGGATACTTCACTTTGGTAAGTCGGGTCGAATTTTAGGGCGGCTGGTCCCGATTGCATCGAGGGTGAATGGGAGAAATATGTCAAAACTGTCATGAAGAATGAGTTTCAATGTCTGGATTTGGTGGTGCGGAAGTTGTCCAATGATCCTACCCCCTCATGGGTATTCGCCCTTAGTGGGTTCTTGCGGAATCGGTGAATCCGGACCCTCCGTTAGCCAATCTTGAGGTGGAAGTGGAAGATGTGGTTGTGGTGCCCGATGCTCAATCTGCCCCGAATGAGGTTGGAATCTGTCCTGATGCTCAATCCGCTCCAGTGAGAGGAGGATTTTTCGGGAGTAATTCGGGGAGAATGGCCACCGCCCGAGCGAGAGGAGGATTTTTCGAATTGGGGAGAATGGCCACCGATTCAATGCGATGCGGCGTGAGCAATGCAAAGAGGCGAGGGTGGATGAGCTGGATGACCGATGCGAGGCGGTGGCTACGGATGCGGTCCCGGTGACCGCTTCTCAACACTCCCACGAGCCGCGCCGCGCGTCCCGACGCACCTTCCTCAAGGACGCTATCCGCACGGGGCGCTCGCTCGAGGGTGGTGTGACCTATGGAAGCGTCGGTGGCGCATCGCGCCTCCCCTCGAGGTGCACCTTCGCTCCCGCGACGACCGGGCGGAGAGAGCCGGATGCCCTGGCGCGGGCGCGCCCGCGCCGCCGCCTCGAGCGCTTCTCCCTGATCGTCGACACCTCGTATCTTAGGTCCTCTGAGTTCCGGCGTTTTCTGGACTACGCCACCGAGTGCGGCGTCGAGGACCTCCACGTGGAGACGCGTTTGATGTCGACCGCGACCGGAGCTAAACTCCGACTGGCACTATCGAGCCCGACCCTCGCGTGCCTCTCGCTCGGCGACATCACCGTGTCCACGTTTTCTGAGCGCCCATTCCACTCTGGTGGTCATCCGGCTCGTGTCGGTCTCCTTTTACCCGAAGACTTTCACAACAATGATGGCGCAGTGCCCCAGCCTCCTCACTCTCGATCTGCGGTGCTGCAAATGTAACCGTTATGATTGGCAGTTCAACAGGCTGCCGCCGAACCTGAGGTGTCTTGCCATCGTGGACTGTGATAGGATCACCAGTCTGGACTCTGTGTGTGTTCCTAGCCTGCGCTCCTTCCACTACAAGGGCCGCTTCTCCAACTTGCCTTTATCCATTCCACGCGATGCCGCGCTTTCTGATCTTTATATTCAGTTAACTGACTCAGAACCGATGAAAGAATGGATGAAAGAGTGGAATATCGAAAAGTTGAGGAAATCTCTCCCGACAGATTTATCCAGCCTCAACGTTCTCTCCATCTCTTACCGAGCCCTCATGGTACTTTCTACATATTCAATCTTGTTTATTATTTCTGGTCTTCTTGTCACTGAGGAGTAACTTTTAGTTGCTTGATTTCTATAAATGTGAGAAAAATCATGGTGCTTTAACCTAACCATGTCTTTATTTTAGGGTGCATTTGTCTTACCAGCCAATGGAGCCAGTGCCCAGTTGCCCAATTTCAACTTGCACAGTTTGAAAGAGCTACACCTATTCATGTCTAGAATGGAAGCTTTCAACCTATGCAACCTATATCTGTTCCTCAAGACCTTCCAATGTCCTAATCTAGAAAGGCTCTTTTTGCAGGTTAATGCAATCAATGCCTTTGTATTTTCTTTGCTTTGTAGTCATCCTGTCTTTTTTACTATGGTTTTTCTTTGTAGTTCCTAGAGAAATATGCCCATGGAAGGTTATATTGATCAGGGGTTACAAGAACCACTAGAAGATGGCTTGGACAACCTTGTCATGGTAAAGGTCATGGGCTTCGGCTGGAACCCGACTGAGGTCCAGCTAGTGAGTTTTCTGTTGAGGAAAGCTAGCTGCCTGCGTAAACTTTTAATAGTTTCTCGCAATGTCACTCCAGTATATTCTCCTGGTACATCAGAAGCAGACCTTTCACTTCTCAAAGAAGCTTTGGTTAATGGTAAGATAATGTTGACCAAGTCTGACGATGCAGCAACTCAACCATATCATGAGGCCTTCCGCAAGGTACTATAGTTATCAGTCACCAGACGCATAGCCCTATGGATAGTAATATTAACCTATCATGGCACTATCCTTTTGACAGTAGTTCTTATTGATAAAATGATAAGATATGAAGAAACCAATGCTTTTTTTAGGCCATGAATAAACCAATGCTGTCTCCTTAATTTCTTTTTTGAATATTACTTAAATGCATGCTATTGTATGTTCTTTCTGTGTTGTCCTGGCACCACTTGCATGATGTATTTGACATATTGCCATTGTTTTATGATAATGAATTAGAGCAGCTTTGTGTATCTTCCACAATTCAAACGTGGACCAGAAATAATGATAAATGTTATATCTTATCGGTCTTGTTGATATTTTACCCTGAGGCATCGGATTGAATCAACGTGAAGAGGTCTGTGCTTCTTTCATGGCAGTCTTGCTGTCAACGTATCTTTTTTGATAAGGAAGTAGCCTGACTAATAAACAGAGTGCAGTTCTGATAGTGATAGATTTAATTATCTATTGTGGTCTCCATGGGGTGGGGGTGAGAACTAGAGAAGGTTACATAATATGGTTGCTAATTAAGTAATGGTTCTCGATCTCCCTTTGACATGGACAGATGGGAAAAAGGGATTTCTACCTCAAATATGATGTAGCAAATGGGAGATTGGATAACCTTGTGTCATTAAATAGATGAATTGTGATACAAACAATACTCTTTGGAGCTTGTTGTCTACTTTAGGGTTTTTTGTGGTGTGGTGGGGTTCACAGGTGGGTGGGTCTGTGTGTGTGTGTGTGTGATGGAGTGGGCGAGGGGGGTGCAGCTTTGCTATATTTCTTTCTTATATTTATAGGTACTCTGCAATGTTTACTTTTCTGCAGGTTTTTTCCTTGTCAAGGCTTTCAAAAATTATCAAAACACTTCTGAACATTATAGCTATCGCACTTTTCATACCTAGCATACTTTATAATTATCGAGCTTTGTGCCTCTTGAGTATGAAAGTGGGCAGTATCATTGTTTTTTTAGTGCATAGAACTCAGAATTTCAGTCCAGAAAGAATAAACTTTCCTATATTGCGTCTTTATTTAGTCCTGTTTTTTATGCATTGAGGTGGCACAGCTTGTGTCAATAAGTTCTACCCTTCAGTTCCTATGAGTTTGGTACTTAGCTTGCTGATTCAAATTTATCATCTTTGGTAGTTGCCACTTTTTCTTTGAGGGAATTTGCTAGTTGCTACCTATAGGGGTACTCTTCTGCATCAGAGCTGTGTCATGCTCTTGGTTTTTGTTGTTCGCATGTTTTAGCTACCTATATGGCAGCTTGATGTAATATTTCTACTCACGATGAAGCCATTTCTTCATTGTGTTGCCGCTACCAGGAGCAGCTACCTTTATCTTTCGGGGCATGGCTGATGCCCTGATGCTTCAGCAAGTGCAAAAGAACCAGAAGTCGTGCTTGTCTTTGCCGTCAAATTGAGTGTGTGTGTGTGTGTGTGGGTTTGAAACAAATTGAGTGTGCTTTTGTTGTCTACATGAGTATCAGTTCAAGTTACATTTGTTTTCTTCTCAAGTCGAGCTGGTACTGCATGCAAAGTTCAATGACCTATTGTATGTATTTAATAAAATTTTTTCGGTATGTTTGAACAAATACTGAATCAATGATTCACAGAATCAATGGATGCTGACAGCAATCTTTAATATGGAGCAGTAATTCTTTAGGTTCCATTCAGCAAAGGTGCATTTAGGATTGTGAACAATGCACATGTATAATTATAAGAAAAATATTTCTGGTATATAGTAGTGGTAAACATAATACAATGCAGCCAGGCTCAATTTGTCAATTATATTAGGATATTTTTAATGGTTGATTGATACCGCAATGCTTAAGATAGCTCTGGACAGACAATTTAGTCACCAGTGCTGGACTAGATTTCTGTACTTCATACATTGTTGAAAAATAAAAAGGATACTGGCTGAGTCTTGAACACCAGTTTTTATATCATTGTTAAATCAATAACTTCTATTTTCAAGTCAGTTGATAGGATAATATTTAACTAGTATCTGTTAGTACTTTTATTTTTGCATTACCAGGTGATGAATTTCTTGAATCAGATTCAGAAGTTTATGCATGCTATCATTGATACCATGTCATGTGGGGCAGGCACTATAGCTGTGGGCCGAGGAAGCAGCAGGCTGCCAGTAGGGCCATGATCGGCCAAGCAAGCTCCAAAGGCCCTGAAGTGTGAAAGGGCCAAACTAGTGTGAACAAGAGAATTGTGTGTGAAAGTGAATCAGGGGAGAATTAGCCGGCCAGGCTACCTCCTATATATATGTAAGCCAGACCTATGATTTGGATTAACAAAGAAGAAGTTATCTAAACCTCTCACCTCTTCAACTCTAAATCTCCTCTACTCTCCTGGCAGCCAGGCAACAACCCTGGCGCCACCCTTACCTGTTTCAAGCTACAATCTGAGAAGTCAGGGTCCTCCAGAGCTCGGGGTTGAGGCCCTGGACATACCAATACCATCTTTTCCATCTGGTGTTACTTAGTCTGTTAAATTCATCTGTAATCTTCCTCTTAAAATCATTGCTATTGGGAAACTTGTACATTTATTTTCATCATCTGATTAATTTTATGTAGCCTCACGATCAAAAACTGTTGTTGTGGAGTCTCTTTATGTATGAGTTTTATCTATTAAATTTTGTGTGATCTTGTTTTATCCACCTTCCCCGATTGATCGCTGACATCTAAATATTTTCCGTGAAAGGTTACATTGATGAGGTGCTATCGATGAGGTCAAGGCTTCAGTTGGTGGTTTGGTGCTACACTGGAGTGCAGCTAGTCAGTTCTCTATCGAGGAAAGCTAGGTCCTTTAACGGAAATTGCTAATAATTTCGCCCGATGTCACTCACTGGATTTTCATGGTGTACCAGAATCAGGCGTTTTGCTTCTCAAAGAACCTTTGGCTAGTGGCAAGATAGTGTTTAGGGAGTTCGGTGATGGTGCAACTGAATCGTATCATTGGCTAGTGGCAAGATAGTGTTTAGGGAGTTCGTGTGATGGTGCAACTGAATCGTATCATTCTGAGATCTTAACCAAGCTTAAATTGTCAGTGATCAATCAAGTCAGAGGCTCAGAGCCCTTTGGATAAATATCAGACTATCTGGGCACTATCCTTCTTGTTAATTTCTTCCTCAATATTACTACTAGCAAAACTAAAATGCATGGTATCCTGTACGTGTCATGGTGCCACTTGCATCTTGTATTTGACATATTATTCCTATGAATTGAAGCAGCTTTATATCCTATTTAGGTATCTATCCTATTTGGGTATCCTGTATATGTCTGATGCCACTTGCATCTTTTATTTGACATACTATCCCTATGAATTGAAGCAGATGGATGAAGTTGTGGATCATAATTACTGATGATGCTATATGGTGTCGGTCTTCTTCCTTGTTCATTTGTTATCTTTAGGTATCAGATTGCATCAAAGCGGGAGGTTTGTTCTTATTTACATGACTTGTAGTCTTTTTGGCATTTTTCGATATGGTAATATTCAGGAAGTTGCCCTATTGATTACAAAGTGGCGAAGCGCAATGCTATCACTGCTAGTGTTGAATTTAATTGTAACTACGAAAGAAGGCAGAAAAAGTAAAGAAGAATTGTCATTGAATTTAATATTACAGAATTCCTATGTTGTCGTCGTCTCTGAATTTGTCCTTTGTGCCGAGCGACACGTGGCGCGCGCGGGGTGACGTAGCGGCGGCGACGCTGCGCCACTACGTCACGGGTCTCGCCCTTGTTTGTCGTCCGCCCATGCTTATGGTCCTTTTCCAAGGATTCGTTCAGTCAGGGAGTGGTCACTTTCCCCATTCTCTTCGTCCACCCGCTCTTCCCCGTCTCCTCACTTGCCGTCTCCTCGCGATGGCGACGACGAAGGCGATGGCGTGGCGATGGCAAAGGTGACGACGATGGTCCCGCTTTCTTTGCGCGCGTGCGTAGGGATGTTTTCCGGCATCTCGTGGTGCTCGTGCGGTAGATCTCCGTCGGCTTCATCTACGGCTCCCTAACTCCGACCGGCGATACCTCTTCCGTCTCGTGCTCCTCTCCGTCTGATCGCGGCGGAGCTCTGCCCCGCCATAGCTTGTGCTCGTCCGTATGTTCGGGGGCTTCCTCGCGTCTCCCTTGTTCGGTATATCGTTTCATTTGTGAGGGATTTTGTAGATCTCATGGTTGTTTGGTTGATGTGGGGAGGGAGTGGGGAATGGTGGTTGTCGGCGGTAGGTTAAGATGGTGTTTGTGGCGGTGGGCAAGATTTATGTGTGCGTCAATTCCATGGAGGGCGGAGTTGCCTTAATTGAGCAGGATTCTGGTGTTGTTTTCTCCGGATTGCAATGGGTTTTGCTTTTTGTGTGGTGGAGGATTCGTTGGAATGTCGAAATGCTGATTATGGATAATTTACGGAACTGCAGATCTGATTCCGTTCTTGTTAGGTGCATTTTTTTTGGGTATTGTTGACGAAGTGCGTCGCTGCTGGTCTATGCCATGTCGATGTGTTTGGGGATTTTGCATCCTGGGGATTCAAATCAAGCGGGTACAGGAGTGTAGTGGGATGTGTGAATGATTCAGTGTTTCGATATTTTTTGCAGTACGAGCATTGGGCAGGCTTGTTGCAACTCGTTTATTTAGTTCATGTAAATGATGATTTTGCTGTTTCTTTGTTCTTAAATAGAGTCAAGGTATGGTTGGCTGCAGTATTCATGTATGGTTTATTGTAATTGGTGCATTGTTGTTCTAGCATGCAGTCTTGGCTGTTTTCTTTGCAAGAGTTTGAAAGTGTGTTTAGTCCATTTTTATTGGTCTCGTGTTCTCTAGTGTGATGATAGGTGTGGTAGATTTCTGTATTAAATGTATGCAGTCCAGGGTTTGTGCTCATTCTGATTCTGCAAATTTGTAGAATTTATAGCTCTGTTTTTTTTTTTTCAATTGGAGATTGAAGATTAGAGTCATCAACGCCCAAAACAAGCAACCGACTGCGATTTTACAGATTTCTGTGTAGAAAATGGATAAAAACAGATTTATGGGGTTTGGATGATGAGCATATGTGACTGCATAATATAATTTTAGAACCATCTATAACTTGATTTTAGTGTTATATGGTGAATAAAAATAGATGTCTGCGAGATGGGGTTTGGATGATGTGACTGCATAATATAATTTTAGAACCATCTATATCTTCATTTCAGTGTTATATGGTGTAGTGGGACTTAAGAGTAAATTTTTTTGTTAACTAATCTCCTTCTTTTTTTTAGGTGTTGTGTACTATTGGCAGTGGCGCTTACTGCATTCAGATATAGCAAAGTAATCCATACCCTTTGTACCATTTGCTCATGTGTCTCTTGTAACTAAAGTTAAATGCCGCTGGAATTGTAACACAACAACTACATTATGAGCCAATTTGTCGGCTTTGGCAGTTTGTTAATTTAACCAGACTTCCTCCTTGCAAAGTTTGACAGTTTGTGCCACATGTAGGAGTAGTAGTGCAAAACATAGTCTACGTGAAGCAGAGGTCCAAACTGTCCAAGTCCCTTTTTGAATGACAAAGTTGTTGTTTTACATTTTCATTTAGATTCTTTTACTTGATTGAACTACAGTTTCATGTGAAAGTAGCGTTTGTTTGTTTGACTTTTTTGTAGTGTTTGGTTGTTATTAAATCTTCTCTAAAATGTCTAAAAACATGTTACTCAGTTTGTAAGATGACTTTGATGAGTTGATGATGTTTGTCTTGTGGATTCGGGGTTAGCTTTGGCTAAAAAGAGAATAATCTTTTCAGTTTGTATAATATTTCGATTTAAGATATGCAACCGTCTAATTTGTTTAACACTTGTTTCTTTTGATTATTTAGGCCCAGCGGGATATCACTAGAGTTAGAGTGCAATGGCTTTGGTGGAACTCAACTGGTCCTCGAGGATGTAGCATCATGCGTGATGTAATGGTTTTGGGAGCTTGTGTAGGAGGGGATTCGAGTCGGGTTTATTTTCGGGTCATTGGAAATCTTATGATGTGTCCATGAGCTGCACGACCCAAGTGCTCGTGGTATAGAGCAACTATGGGCTGGTTGCCTCTTTGAATTTCTTCGAGTTATCACGGGGATGGATGTCAGCCACGAGGTCTCTGGACATTCGATGTACCGTCAGTGCTACCGTAAGTATGATTTTGTAATTTTACATATACATAATAAATAGCAGCTATTGTGACGAGTTTTTGTTTGTTTTTGTTTTTCTTATCTCGAAACACGTAGCTTCGGCTCCGCACCCGGTCCCCAAAAATGGAAATGATTGACTCATTGTTTAAGCTATGGGAATCTAAAGATGATGGTCTCGATCCGGAAGAGATCTTGTTAACTTTGATCATGGTGTACTTGTTGAATATCCTTTATGTTCTAATGACATGCTTTGTCCCATTACTTGTTGGAATATGATGTTGCTTCGGGGGAGTGTTTGATTGACTTCTACACACTAGTTTTGGGAAGAGAAAGCCTAACCAAGTCATGGCTTTGAATGACATGCTTTGTCCCATTACATCGTAATTGTTGTTGTTTAGTGTTGATGCTCTTGAATTATCGGGTAGTGATACCTTCAGTTAGTTTACCTAAATTCCTTCTTGGTTAGATGAGTTTGCAATTTCATTTAATCTAGTGATCTCTTAAAAAAACAATTACATCCCCGAAGCGATCAATTCTACTCACCGTAGAGTGGTGTAGCTTCAGCTTAGCCGCTATTCCTTACAGACACTCAAGCTTCAAGTTTTGCACTTCGATCAAATAGGCTATCCCAGCAAAAGTACATTTTCATCATTATCTATGCAATGCATGTCGATCTTCTATCGAGAAACTCCTTTTTCTCTAGCTAGTTCACACATGGAGTATATTTGGTTCATGATTTCAGATGCAGTTTCGGTTGTTTGCTCGCTTTTATGCTCGTCTAGATATGTTTGTTACCGCTATCATCCATTTAAGAGTTGGACCTTAGGTGACAGCTGATTTAATACGCACATGGAGAGAGATGTCTATTTCCAATTTCGAGTTACATCTACCTTCATAATTAGCCTCCGTAACTTTCTAATTAAACACACTCCATCCTTAGTTTCCTTTTCTCGCTTTTTGTTTGTTTGTTTTTTCTTGATATTATTAAGTAATTTTTGTGGCCGGAATAGAATCAGATTGTGATGCGATTCTAGTTGTAGTTGTCTTTGTGCATAGGTGCATGACACCACCTTGTTTGTTTACATAGTCTGTTGCAGCATACATGTGCATTTGGCACATCTCCGAGTGTTGTAGCTAGAGCCTTTGGCTGAAGCCACTTTTCATGGCTTTGTTCCCTACTAAAAAAATGACTTCGGCTCTATGCTTAGATGGTTAGAAGCCCTCCTTGTGAGGTCTCAACACAAACCTAGAATCGATTTGTCTTTGTGCTAACATAGTCCAGAGTTCTATTAAATGTGCTTTCTCGTGTTTCCCTTTTCACTAGACAAGTTAACATTATCGAGTACTCATAGCAAGGTTCATATATATGAGTCAAAATTTTTTAATTATATACATATAAAATATAATTGCAATATCAGCAAGTACTACTTGCACTATCTTAAATATGCAATTTATATATATATGTTACGAAGCTTTCAAGCTCGGTTATATATATTCATTGTGCCTTGTTTATTGTTAGACATGGGATTATATACGTGCAATTACCGGGCTTGGGCTTGTGGTGTCCGTGTGTCCATATTTGGTCGGGTAGCCCTAGCTATGATTGTCTCTTGTGATTTGTGCTAACGCATCTTGAACTTTGTTAATTGTGATTTGTGCTAACACACACCTCTTATTTATCCTTGTTCTTTCATAGAAAAAATTGTCTCTTGTGATTTGTGCCAACACCCCTCTTATTTTGTCCTTATCCTACCATAGAAAAAAATTGTTAATTGTCTTTGTAAATTGTCTTGATATATTCCATCCTTTTTTTTTAATTGTGCTAGCCTAGGTTTAGGGCTTTCCGCCTATTGTCCTGCCATAGAAAAAAAATTGTTTCTTGTCTTTGTTCTTGTGCTAATATATCCTCCTTTTTTTCACTTGTGCGGCTAGGTTTAGGGCTGTCTATTATCCTTCCATAGAAAAAAATTGTCCATTGTCTATTGTGCTTGTGCCGATTTAGTGAGAAATCTTTGTCTATTGTCTTTCCATAGAAAAAAGATTGTCCCTCCGTCATTGTGATTGTTCCTGCTACATTCTGCTTTATTTCGATCTAGTGAGAAATCTTGGCCTATTGTCTTTCCATAGAAAAAAGATTGTCCCTCTTGTCATTGTGATTATTCCTCTCGTCATTCTCGCTTGTTTCGATCTAGTGAGAAAATTTTGTCTATTGTCTTTCCATAGAAAAAAGATTGTCCTCTATTATT